>JAUJPP010000007.1:19695274-20031862 GCA_030562195.1 Nipponacmea schrenckii | reverse complement strand
ACAGAAAATGCTAGATTATCATAATCTGTTTTCAAAATATTCGTCCTAAAATATACAAGAAAATAAAAAGGTTATGTGATTACTTACAGTTTGAGGTGAAATAGACTTGAGATCTTTATGTTTACCACATACAGTAGGTAGACTATAAGGTCGACTACAATCAGCTATTAATTCAACATCATCCGATAATCTTTCTACAGCTGATTTAATCCTTTTATTTTCTCTTCCTTCCTGAATATCTTCGTTTATTTCTTCATTTCTAACTTTTAATTTCTTATTCTTTTTGTAGCATTTTGGTGATGACGTAATTTCAATTTCCATCATATCCTTCCTCATTTGATGAGATAAATTACGACGAGCTTTCTTTGGTCGACGGATTTCAAACTATCAATAGTAAAACAAAATTCCTTTAGTATAAACAATAATTTATTTCAAAAGATATTAAATTGTTTAAAAGGAAATGTATTGAAATCACTACCTCTAAGACAAACTAATATAAACATTATTTAAGCGATTTTTCCTTACCATTTTTTCACTCTGTAGAGGTTCCATTTTGTATAAATGTGGTGTATAAAGGTATAGAATATCAATGAAGAGAGAATGGTTAAAGATAAAATATATGGTTATATATATAGTGATAATGAATGCAATGTCGAGTGAATTATATCATTATGATTACTAATCATTTTCTATCATAACTCCCTGTTTTAATTACAGTCAGTATATTTCTATGTGATTAATACTCATAGCCATACTGTTTATAATCCATATTCATCTCTCTTTGGTTAAACTGAAAACTGTTGTTAACATTTTCCTTTTTATTTATACAATTGCATCAAGAAAGTATCAGACTGTTTTCGAAAATTAATTACTTCCAAATATCGTATTAAATAATTCTACTTCTTTTATGGATATTAGCTGCTTGATATATATATATACTTGATATTCTTAATTTTCAATAGAGCTCATCCTTGGGTGATATAAAACAATTTCATAGAGTTTCGTCAAAATTGGACAAGTATTGTGTTTTCCAGAGATTTAACGATCCAAAAACGCGTTTTCAAAAACAATAATATATGAATAATCCACAGAAATGATTAGTAACCAACAACTTAATGTATTTTTGAACACTAAATGACATAATCTTGTAGATTAATCAAAATATTCACAGACAAGTGAAGATAGATTAAGAACAATATTCAGTATGGATATAAATTGTACTCACATAGAAATATAATAACTGTAAATAGAACAGAAATATAATTAATTATGATAGAAATAGATTAGTAATCATAATGATATAATTCACTCGACATAAAATATTATCACTATAAATATCAGCTCGTATTTTATCTAGAATCATTATTACTTCATCCTCTCTATATTAACAACCTTTACCTCTATACCCTAAATCTACAGATAATGGAAAATCTACAGCATGAAAATATGGTAAATTCAATTTGCAAATTCATCGGTTTTTTTTTTAATCTTCTTGATGTTAATTGAAAGGTCTCTTAATTTTTATTTTTTTTTGTAAATTTTATCTCCTTATACGTTTATTTTTTCCTTTTAATAGTTTGAAATCCGTCGGCCAAAGAACGCTCGTCGTAATATATCTCAATTAATGAGGAAAAATATGATGAAAGTGGAAAATACGTCATCACCAATATGCTACAATAAACATAAGAAGTTACAAGTCAGAATGAAGAAACATATGAAAGAAAAGATAACGAATTAAATCAGCTGTAGAAAGATTATCGGATGATGTTTTAATTATAGCTGATTGTAGTCGACCTTATAGTCTACCTACTATATGGTAAACATAAAATCTCAAGTCTATTTCACCTCACACTGTAAGTAATATCCAAAACATATTTGATATCATCTTCGATTTTAATAAGCAGGTTTTGAAAGCCAAATACTAATAGTTTATCGTCTTTTCTACCTATATCTACTTTCATTTTGTTAACGTATATTATTTCAGGTTGAAGATTTATTAAATGGAAAATACCCGACTGTAGATAATAATTATATGATACTAGATTGTAGATATCCATATGAATATGACGGTGGTCATATCCAGGGAGCAGTCAATACTTATATTAAAGATTCTGTTGATGATTTATTACAATTACAGGATAAACCTCGAATCTTGATATTTCATTGTGAATTTTCTTCACAGCGAGCACCTACACTGTAAGTTAATCGGAAATATATCTCATATAAACGAGTGCATGCTATTATCGAAATATACTATATTTAAATATATTTGTTGCGTATAATATGCGCACTATGCTCGAAATCATACTCTATTTAAACGTGTATGTTTTTCTTCTTTCAAATTAACTCGTTTGCTAATAACATGATACAAATATTAGATATAACTTTAAACCTGTTACCGTGCCTTCTGTTGAATATTGACTACGAGTAGCGGGTTTCTTTCAACCACCCAAATCTTCATTTAAACGTCAGTATTGTTTTTTTTTTCAGATTGAGATATCTTCGATCACAAGATCGGTTATTGAATAGTCATTATTATAAAGAATTTAGTTGTATCGGAGCAGTTCAGAATAAAGCATGTAGATATTTTTTAGGCGTAGGTAAATATACTCCAAACACGGCTGTGAATGGGGACATGGGTTGGGTACCGACACATATTAGACAATGGTCTGCTGTTATAAGGCAGTTTTGTAGATTGCATAATATGTCTGACGAGTATATCAGTAAAAGGATTTTTAATTGGGCGGATGCTAAGCCCTCTAGGTATAACAATTGGTCAAACAGAGTTAAGAAGTATTTAAATGAAATTGGATTATGGGAAATTTTTAGTAAAAAATTGTCAGACGGGCATTTGTTGAACTATAAAAGTTTAGTACATGATATATTTGAATGTAATGCCATTAGATACTTTGAAAAATGGAACGATGATCTCCAACGTAACAATGCAAAACGTGGGAGTGGGCGTAATAAGCTACGTACATATAGACAATTCAAGCACGAGTAGGGAGTGGAATCATATGTTTTGCATACTATAACCCCAGCCCACAGAAGTGCTCTGGCTAAATTCCGAATTGGCGTAGCCCCACTTAAAATCGAAACTGGCAGGTACGAAGGTTTAGAATTAGAAAAACGAGTCTGTTTCATATGTAAAACGTGTATTGAAAATGAACAGCATTGCCTCCTTTATTGCCCATTGTATGTACATATACGCTCAGAATTTTTTGATTTTATCCGTTATATTTATGTAAATTTCGATTCATTATCTGACCTTGATAAAATGTCTGTAATTTTGTCCGATAGTTGTGAAGAAAAGTGCCAAAGCCTGCTATGATATTCTCAATGTAAGAAAATAGAGTCTCTGTATATTTCTAGCTAATTTAAAGTGTACGTTGATATGTTAATTTATTTTTAATTTTTAAGATATGAACTGATTAATTTATTTCTAATTCTTTTTTTTTTTTTTTTTTTTTTAGATATGAATTGATTTTTATCATTGTTATATATCTGCCCTCTCATAATTTTTTTTATAGAATGGCAATTTGTGCAATTTGTTTTAAATATTCTATATGTTTTATCCTACAATATCCTACATTTGAGGCTTGTTAAATATCCTCATCTCATGAATATTTTTTTTATATATTGTTGAATACTTGCCCTATTGTTTTATTGGCTCTATAAAAGTATAGATATAAAAAAAAAAATTGTATTTAAACTACGCGAATCTAAAAAGTAACTGTCCTGTGTTTTAGATTATTAATGCGAGCATATTTTGAAAATAATATATTATAACCATGAGTATTTATGATAAAAATTAAATTGTAATGTGGTTCTTCGGCTCGAAATTTTATCAAAAAACTGTTATTAATATTATTGACATAGAGATTAAAGATTGAAAGAATTTTTGAAAACCCTTTTGGGGAGTCGTACAATCGTAACATAAATATTATTTGTGTTACATCGAAATTTATTGAGTGCGAATATTCGCGTTCTTGTTACTTAAGAAAGAAAGCGTCTGTCTGTTCTGTTGTTATCTGTAAAAGCCCTGATTCTTATGGATTTTAGTTTTCCGAGATCACTCGATCAATAAAAACAATCTAGACAATAATATACTCATATTTGCTGTAATTGAATACCACTGTACAATAATTTAACAATAATTGAGCAATAACTATAACAAATAAATAACAATTAATAACAACAGCAAATTCAAAATCTCATAACACGATTTTTTTCTCGTCTTCTCCTTTCTCTGTCTATTACCTCGTGTTTTGTTACTGTGGAAAATTGATAATTCTTCACTAAACATTTGATCTAACATTTGAATATATTCACAGGGTTCACACTGGTTCTGAAATATAAACAGTTGTAGTTGTATTTCCATTGAAGCGTATATCTGAGGCTGTTTTTTTGTGTGTTTCTTAAAGACACTTTGAAATTTTTATGACCAAATGAAAATTTTATTTTTACCTGTGATTGTTAGAAAAAAGCTTTATATCCGCCATCTAGGATATAGACTTCTGGGTAATATAGGCTAGGATAATTATCACTATTCAATAACCGATCTTGTGAGAACAATACAAAGGTTAAAATAGAGTATAATTCGAGTATAGTGCTGATAATGTATAATCATCACAAATTCCTTTAAATTTGTATATACGCAAATTCCTTTAAATTTGTATATACGCAAATTCCTTTAAATTTGTATATACGCGAATTCCTTTAAATTTGCAAATAAGCAAATTCCTTTAAATTTGTATATACGCAAATTCCTTTAAATTTGTATAAAACGCAAATTCAAATATAGTATATTTCGAATATGACACGCACTCGTTAAATATATGAGATATTTCAGATGTTATAAACTTACAGTGTAGGTGCTCTCTGTGAAGAAAATTCACAATGAAATATCAAGATTCTGGGGTTTATCCTGTAATTGTAATAAATTATCAATAGAATCTTTAATATAAGCATTAAACTGCTCCCTGGATATGACCACCATCATATTCATATGGATATCTACAATCTAGTATCATATAATTATTATCTATAGTCGGGTATCTTCCATTTAATAAGTCTTCAACCTGAAACATAGAATGATATACGATAAAGAAATGAAACTAAATACCAATAAAACAGAAAATGCTAGATAAACATAATCTGTTTTCAAAATATTCGTCCTAAAATATACAAGAAAATATAAAGGTTATGTGATTACTTACAGTTTGAGGTGAAATAGACTTGAGATCTTTATGTTTACCACATACAGTAGGTAGACTATAAGGTCGACTACAATCAGCTATTAATTCAACATCATCCGATAATCTTTCTACAGCTGATTTAATCCTTTTATTTTCTCTTCCTTCCTGAATATCTTCGTTTTTTTCTTCATTTCTAACTTTTAATTTCTTATTCTTTTTGTAGCATTTTGGTGATGACGTAATTTCAATTTCCATCATATCCTTCCTCATTTGATGAGATAAATTACGACGAGCTTTCTTTGGTCGACGGATTTCAAACTATCAATAGAAAAAACAAAATTCCTTTAGTATAAACAATAATTTATTTCAAAAGATATTAAATTGTTTATAAGGAAATGAATTGAAATCACTACCTCTAAGACAAACTAATATAAACATTATTTAAGCGATTTTTTTCCCTTTCCATTTTTTCACTCTGTAGAGGTTCCATTTTGTATAAATGTGGTGTATAAAGGTATAGAATATCAATGAAGAGAGAATGAGGTAATAATGGTTAAAGATAAAATATATGGTTATATATATAGTGATAATGAATGCAATGTCGAGTGAATTATATCATTATGATTACTAATCATTTTCTATCATAACTCCCTGTTTTAATTACAGTCCCGTATATTTCTATGTGATTAATACTCATAGCCATACTGTTTATAATCCATATTCATCTCTCTTTGGTTAAACTGAAAACTGTTGTTAACATTTTCCTTTTTATTTATACAATTGCATCAAGAAAGTATCAGACTGTTTTCGAAAATTAATTACTTCCAAATATCGTATTAAATAATTCTACTTCTTTTATGGATATTAGCTGCTTGATATATATATATACTTGATATTCTTAATTTTCAATAGAGCTCATCCTTGGGTGATATAAAACAATTTCATAGAGTTTCGTCAAAATTGGACAAGTATTGTGTTTTCCAGAGATTTAACGATCCAAAAACGCGTTTTCAAAAACAATAATATATGAATAATCCACAGAAATGATTAGTAACCAACAACTTAATGTATTTTTGAACACTAAATGACATAAGCTTGTAGATTAAACAAAATATTCACAGACAAGTGAAGTTTGATTAAGAACAATATTCAGTATGGATATAAATTGTACTCACATAGAAATATAATAACTGTAAATAGAACAGAAATATAATTAATTATGATAGAAATAGATTAGTAATCATAATGATATAATTCACTCGACATAAAATATTATCACTATAAATATCAGCTCGTATTTTATCTAGAATCATTATTACTTCATCCTCTCTATATTAACAACCTTTACCTCTATACCCTAAATCTACAGATAATGGAAAATCTACAGCATGAAAATATGGTAAATTCAATTTGCAAATTCATCGGTTTTTTTTTAATCTTCTTGATGTTAATTGAAAGGTCTCTTAATTTTTATTTCTTTTTTTGTAAATTTTATCTCCTTATACGTTTATATTTTCCTTTTGATAGTTTGAAATCCGTCGGCCAAAGAACGCTCGTCGTAATATATCTCAATTAATGAGGAAAAATATGATGAAAGTGGAAAATACGTCATCACCAATATGCTACAATAAACATAAGAAGTTACAAGTTAGAAATGAAGAAACATATGAAAGAAGAGAAGATGAACGAATTAAATCAGCTGTAGAAAGATTATCGGATGATGTTGAATTAATAGCTGATTGTAGTCGACCTTATAGTCTACCTACTGTATATGGTAAACATAAAGATCTCAAGTCTATTTCACCTCAAACTGTAAGTAATATCCAAAACATATTTGATATCATCTTCGATTTTAATAAGCAGGTTTTGAAAGCCAAATACTAATAGTTTATCGTCTTTTCTACCTATATCTACTTTCATTTTGTTAACGTATATTATTTCAGGTTGAAGATTTATTAAATGGAAAATACCCGACTGTAGATAATAATTATATGATACTAGATTGTAGATATCCATATGAATATGACGGTGGTCATATCCAGGGAGCAGTCAATACTTATATTAAAGATTCTGTTGATGATCTATTACAATTACAGGATAAACCTCGAATCTTGATATTTCATTGTGAATTTTCTTCACAGCGAGCACCTACACTGTAAGTTAATCGGAAATATATCTCATATAAACTAGTGCATGCTATTATCGAAATATACTATATTTAAATATATTTGTTGCGTATAATATGCGCACTATGCTCGAAATCATACTCTATTTAAACGTGTATGTTTTTCTTCTTTCAAATTAACTCGTTTGCTAATAACATGATACAAATATTAGATATAACTTTAAACCTGTTACCGTACCTTCTGTTGAATATTGACTACGAGTAGCGGGTTTCTTTCAACCACCCAAATCTCCATTTAAAGGTCAGTATTGTTTTTTTTTTTCAGATTGAGATATCTTCGATCACAAGATCCGTTATTGAATAGTCATAATTATCCTAGTCTATATTACCCGGAAGTCTATATTCTAGATGGTGGATATAAAGCTTTTTATGACCACTCACAGGTAAATATATTTTATTTTATTTTGACAATAAGTTTCAATCCTGCTCGTCTGAATAGTATATTGGATTATTTTTTTTATTACGTCAGCAGATTTTAGACAAAAAATTAAACCAAAATTTACTTCAATAGAAAAATAACTAAATAAATTCATCCTGTTATATATTTCAGAACCTGTGTGAACCATGTGATTATATTAAAATGTTACATCCAAAGTTTACGGAAGAATTATCAATTTTCCAGAGTAAAAAATCTCGATGTAATAGAAATAGAGAAGACGAAATGAGAAAGCATTGCGTTATCAGATTTTAGAGTTTGTTATTGTTAGATTTGTTATCTATTTGATATTGTTATTGTTATTTATTAGATTTCACAATCTACAGATTGTGAAATCTATTGTTTTCGTAAAGATTATTATTTTTTTTTTTTTTTTTTTTATTATTATTATTATTCTTCCGTATTTTCCAAAGCTTATATCTCCGAAACTGCTGCATGGGATTGATTTAAATTTTTTGTGTAGAATCTTATAAACATGTATTAATAAATGAATGCTATTTGAAGGCTCAGGTGTCAACGGAAGCGCCGCCATTTTGAATTGAAATTTAGGCCCATTTTTTGTATCTCGAAAACTATAAATCCGATCGTTTTGAAATTTACAGTATAGATTCTTATTAAAAGTCGGGGGAAAATGGCGAAAAAATTTTGTCGATATCATTTAACCGGAAGCCGCCATCTTGAATTGAAATTTAGCCTTGACTTCATTCAAAAGCCTAAGGCTCCGAGGATTATGGACCGATTTTGAAATTTTTTTCTGATTATCAATCTAGAAGGCAATGCGGAAAATTCCTTGGGAACAGATTTTCAATTTTTTGATTTTCAAGATGGCCGCCGATTAAGGCCTAATTTTTTCATCTCGAAAACTATTGATCCGATCGTTTTGAAATTTACAGTATAGATTCATATAAAAAATCTGGGGAAATTGGCGAAAAGATTTTGCCGATATCATTCAACCGGAAGCCGCCATGTTGAATCGAAATTTAGCCTTGACGCCATTCAAAAGCCTCGGGCTCTGAGGAATATGGACCGATTTTGAATATTTTTTCGGATTATCAATCTAGAAAACAATGCGGAAAAGTCTGTGCAAGTAGATTTTCAATATATTTTATTTCCAAGATGGCCGCAGATTAAGGCCTAATTTTTTTATCTTGAAAACTATTGATCCGATCGTTTTGAAATTCAAGGTATATGTTCATATTAAAAATCGGGCGAGTATGGCGAAAAAATTTTGTCAATCGGAAGTCGCCATCTTAAATTAAAATTTAGCTTTGACGCCAAAGTCTAAGACTGTGAGGATTATAATCTGGCGTCTTATGCAGTTGTACATCACTTAATGCTTGTCAAGTAACTTAAACTTGCCGATATTATCTACGTATACATTAAATACTCGTCAAATAAATAATCATATTTACATATCTATTCAAGACAGCATCATGAAACGATATCAAGGACGAATTGTTCGTTTCAATTGTGAAATCACAGCACTGATCAAGATCAGTTCTAGTTATTTATTGTTATTAAATTTTGTACAGTGTTATTCAATAACAACCAATCTTATTCTATTTTTGTCTGGTTTCTTGCGTGGCAAATAGTTCAACAATTTGTCATTGGAATTTTTCCTAAACTTCTCCAAGTTTATCTGTAAATGGTACATAATCCTTTAAATTACGATTTAAAAATTGTCAATGGTAATTATTATTACCACTTGTATTTTTGTAACAGGAACGAAATGGAACCAAATTTTCACCAATATCCTATATTTGATTAATATATGATATTTTGAATGATATTTTATTAATAAGCATGTTTTGAAAGCCAAATACTAATAATTTATCGTCTTTTTTTTACCTATTTCTACTTACATTGTCTTATCGTATATAATTTCAGGTTGAAGGTTTATTAAATGGAAAATACCCGACTATAGATAATAATTATATGATACTAGATTGTAGATATCCATATGAATATGATGGTGGTCATATCCAGGGAGCAGTCAATACTTAAATTAAAGATTCTATCGATGATTTATTACAATTACAGGATAAACCTGGAATATTGATATTTCATTGTTGAATATTGACTACGAGTAGCGGGTTTCTCCATTTATACGTTAGTATTGTTTTTTTTTTTTCAGATTGAGATATCTTCGATCACAAGATCGGTTATTGAATAGTCATTATTATAAAGAATTTAGTTGTATCGGAGCAGTTCAGAATAAAGCATGTAGATATTTTTTAGGCGTAGGTAAATATGCTCCAAACACGGCTGTGAATGGGGACATGGGTTGGGTACCGACACATATTAGACAATGGTCTGCTGTTATAAGGCAGTTTTGTAGATTGCATAATATGTCTGACGAGTATATCAGTAAAAGGATTTTTAATTGGGCGGATGCTAAGCCCTCTAAGTATAACAATTGGTCAAACAGAGTTAAGAAGTATTTAAATGAAATTGGATTATGGGAAATTTTTAGTAAAAAATTGTCAGACGGGCATTTGTTGAACTATAAAAGTTTAGTACATGATATATTTGAATGTAATGCCATTAGATACTTTGAAAAATGGAACGATGATCTCCAACGTAACAATGCAAAACGTGGGAGTGGGCGTAATAAGCTACGTACATATAGACAATTCAAGCACGAGTATGGAGTGGAATCATATGTTTTGCATAATATAACCCCAGCCCACAGAAGTGCTCTGGCTAAATTCCGAATTGGCGTAGCCCCACTTAAAATCGAAACTGGCAGGTACGAAGGTTTAGAATTAGAAAAACGAGTCTGTTTCATATGTAAAACGTGTATTGAAAATGAACAGCATTGCCTCCTTTATTGCCCATTGTATGTACATATACGCTCAGAACTTTTTGATTTTATCCGTTATATTTATGTAAATTTCGATTCATTATCTGACCTTGATAAAATGTCTGTAATTTTGTCCGATAGTAAAGTTGTGAAGAAAAGTGCCAAAGCCTGCTATGATATTCTCAATGTAAGAAAACAGATTGTATATTTCTAGCTAATTTAAAGTGTACGTTGATATGTTAATTTATTTTTAATTTTTAAGATATGAACTGATTAATTTATTTCTAATTCTTTTTTTTTTTTCTTTTTTTTAGATATGAATTGATTTTTATCATTGTTATATATCTGTCTCTCATAATTCTTTTATAGAATGGCAATTTGTGCAATTTGTTTTAAATATTCTTTTATGTTTTATGTTTTTACAAATTGGTGAGACGTAAATAAATAAATAAACATAGAAATATAATAACTAGATTAGATTAGATTCTTTATTACTTTAAGTCTTTCGACTTATCAGTTATATTACAAATATACAATATACATGTATACATTTATATAATACAAATGAATAGGAAAAAAAAGGACAGATTGCGATGAAAACATATATATAATTAGGATGCACTCTTTCTCAATTTTTGTGCCTTATTCAAAAATTTGCTCAAATTATTCAATTCCTTTAAATTATCAACTTTAAGAAGCTGGATCAATTTATACACACTTGGATGATTGAAGTAGTACTGTTTAATAAATTTTGTTCGGATACTATTGTATAGGGGACATATTAATATAAAATGGTACTCATCTTCGATATCATCTGATTTACAATATTTACAAATTCTGTCGTTTCTATGTACATCGTGGTAACGGCCCTTTTCAATAGCTAAGTCGTGTGACGATAATCTAAATTTTATCAAATCTCTAACATAAGTAAGGGGTATAGTGAGATAATATTGGAGCTGGAATCTGTCAACAATATGTTTATAAACTAGGGCTTTAGATGAAGTATTAATGGATTCAAAAAGGGATTGTTGAAATATAGATATAATTCTCTCTTTAATAGTTAAAATCTCATGTTTACTTATACTACTGGCTTCCCATAGGTGGCCTAAACCCAAAACATACAATTCATTCTTAACAGATTGCAACCACGTTCCATCATTATTTAACATATCATTATAACAAGATTTAATAAAAACATTATCACTGTTCCGGATTTTAATCCAATATTTAAAGATTTTGATTTTCCTATGAATAAATAGGGGACATCTACCAGTCTCCATATAAACAAAACTGTTATTTGTTTCGATATACGACTATTCTGGTCTTAGAAACATTTACTATAAAACTCCATTTTGTAGTATATTTTTCAAGTGAGTCTAAGAGCAATTGGAGATTTTCTGGAGATTCCGAAATTAAAATAGTATCATCTACGTACATTAGAAGAAATACATTCACCTCATCTATGGATAAAGATGGACATTCGTCTGACATAAAGCTACGTATACAATCGTTTACATATAATGAAAATAGAATTGGTGATAATACTTCACCTTGGAACAAACCGGTTTTACAACTAAAAACATCTGAGAGTGAACCGGCATGCTTAACAGAGCATCTGACATTACTGTACAAAGCTTTAATAATTCGTAAAAATTTACCATCTATACCTTCGGTTATAAGTTTAAACCATAGATTAGATCTATTGATAAAATCAAAACATTTTTTATAATCAATAAAACAGCAATAAAGTCGCTTTTTCTTTTTCAATGTACGGTTTATTATAGTTTGTAAGACAAATAAAGCATCAATTGTGGAGAAACCTTTTTTGAAACCAAACTGTTCATCGCCAATAATTTTGTGTTTTTTATCCAAAACTAAAAGTCTGTTATTTAGAATAGAAGTAAATAATTTAGCAAGACAGCTGATGATGGTTATGCCTCTATAGGAATCAGGGTCATTTTTGTTTCCCTTCTTAAATATCGGTACAATGTGACCGACAGACCACGAATTTGGGAAGCACCCAGAGTCAAGTATTTTATTGAACAGAATATTCAGTGATGGTAATAATTCATTTTTACATTCTTTTAAACACTCATTCATTATAGAATTACTTCCAACCGATTTGTTATTTTTGAGCTTATTGATAGCGGACAAGATTTCAGAATTCGTAACATGATCAATTTCGATGCAATAGTCATTCAAGGAGGATACAATATATTTGTCCTCATTCTGGTTAAAGGCATTGTATGGAGTAGACTCGATTTTCGACAGACTTCTGAAATGCTCAAAAAATTGTTGTGTTGTTAGTTCGGTTGAAATATTTTTCCTACTTTGAAAATGTTTATAAAAGTGTTTAGGGTTTGTTTTCTTTAAGGAACTGAGCATATTTCCTCTTTGTTTTTTATACGTCAATTTCAGCCTACGTTCAGCCACCTTGTATTTGGTTTTAGACTCGACTAACTTAACATGGTTTGCGTCGGATTTAATCCGATTGAAATTTCTCAACATTAATTTGTATTCTTTATAAAGATTTTTACAAGAGTCGTTAAACCATGGTTTATCCCCCTTTAAATTGGGACTTTTACTGTGTGACCTGCTGTATGATTTTGAAATCACTTTAACTAAACAATCCGAAAACTGACCGACACAAGTGTCAATATCTGATTGATGTAAATTGGCTTTGAGACATATCTGTGACAACAAGTTAGCATGTGTCTTCACAGATTGTTTGATATAATCTGAATTTTGTTCTATCCATCTGATTGATAGAGGGTCATTCACAGAAGGTGAGTGAATATCGGAGTGACAACAGTTTTTGCCTACACATACGTTCAGTTCAAATATTAAAGGGGCGTGATCAGAGAACGGGTTAAAACATCCACTGTTGAATTTAGCTATGTTATCAAAGAAATCAGACATGCACATTAAATAATCAATTTGACTTTTACCCCTTGCATTGAAAAAGGTGTGACTGCCTCTAACATCACTTTTGTTTCTACCGTTGACTATGCGGAGTCCAGTTGCTTTGCATAAGGATAGTAAATTTCTACCAAACTGATTGATCGTAGTATCTTCATTTCGCCGGGTATCTAGGGGTATATCTGGGCGATATTCGATGATATTACCTAATAAGTCTAAGGTCCCATCTGATAGGACGTTATTTTCGATAAAATCGGGTCCAATCCCAGTCCTACTATTAAAATCACCTATAGCAATTATGTCACCATTACATTTATATTTACAAATATTTTCCGTCAAAATACTAAACAGATCTAGTTCATTTTTAACATAATAGGAGCTGTTTGAAGGGGGTATATAATTCACAAAAATATAGAGGTCAGTTTTAGACGTAGTTACTTTCAGGAGCACAATACAATCATTAATAATGTCTAATACTTTGCAATTCAATGAAATATCAGATTTAATAAAAATAACAATACCACCTCCCCTACCGTTTGTTCTAGGGATATTGTAAGCTTCATAATTATGCAAATGAAATTCATCACCGAGACTTGTCCAACATTCATACAAACAAATCAGATCATAACCACCAATAATACTTAGAAATTCACTATTTACAAGTTTTTCACTTATACCGCGTCCTATATTCCACGAGATAACACTCAATCCGTTCTCTGCAATTACCTATGCAGTTTTCATATGAGTTGACTCTGTATTTCCAGCACCAATCTCACTTTGACTGCGAATTGGTTGATATATGGGGGACTTCATGCGTTGTCGTTTTGTTCCTTGGCTTCTTGTGTCGGGCTGAGATGTTTCGATAACATCATCGTATCTATCAGAGAAGAGACCTTCTTGGTTGTACAATTTCCCGTCTACAAAGAGTTTGTCACGTATACAGTATAACTGTAAATAGAACAGAAATATAATTAATTATGATAGAAAATGATTAGTAAAAATAATGATGAAATTCACTCGACATAAAATATTATCACTATAAATATCAGCTCGTATTATTTAGAATCATTATTACTTCATCCTCTCTATATTAACAACCTTTACCTCTATACCCTAAATCTACAGATAATGGAAAATCTACAGCATGAAAATATGGTTAATTAAATTTGCAAATTCATCGTTTTTTTTTTAATTTTCTTGATGTTAATTGAAAGGTCTCTTAATTTTTATTTCTTTTTTTGTAAATTTTATTCTCCTTATACGTTTATATTTTCCTTTTGATAGTTTGAAATCCGTAGACCAAAGAACGCTCGTCGTAATATATATCAATTAATGAGGAAAAATATGATGAAATTTGAAAATACGTCATCACCAATATGCTACAATAAACATAAGAAGTTACAAGTCAGAAATGAAGAAACATATGAAAAAGAGGGAAAATGAACGAATTAAATCATCTGTAGAAAGATTATCGGATGATGTTTTATTAATAGCTGATTGTAGTCGACCTTATAGTCTACCTACTTTATGTGGTAAACATAAAGATCTCAAGTCTATTTCACCTCAAACTGTAAGTAATATCCAAAACATATTTGATATCATCTTCGATTTTAATAAGCAGGTTTTGAAAGCCAAATACTAATAGTTTATCGTCTTTTTTACCTATATCTACTTTCGTTTTGTTAACGTATATAATTTCAGGTTGAAGACTTATTAAATGGAAAATACCCGACTAGAGATAATAATTATATGATACTAGATTGTAGATATCCATATGAATATGACGGTGGTCATATCCAGGGAGCAGTCAATACTTATATTAAAGATTCTATTGATAATTTATTACAATTACAGGATAAACCTCGAATCTTGATATTTCATTGTGAATTTTCTTCACAGCGAGCACCTACACTGTAAGTTTATAACATCGGAAATATATCTCATATAAACGAGTGCATACTATATCTAAATATATTTGTAATGTATAATATGCGCACTATGCTCGAAATCATACTCTATTTAAACGTGTATCTTTTTCTTCTTTCAAATTAACTTGTTTGCTAAAAACATGATACAAATATTAGATATAACTTTAAACCTGTTACCGTGCCTTCTGTTGAATATTGACTACGAGTAGCGGGTTTCTTTCAACCACCCAAATCTCCATTTAAACGTCAGTATTGTTCTTTTTCAGATTGAGATATCTTCGATCACAAGATAGGTTATTGAATAGCGATAATTATCCTAGTCTATATTATCTGGAAGTCTATATTCTAGATGGTGGATATAAAGCTTTTTATGAACAATCACAGGTAAAAATATTTTATTTTACTTTATCAACAAATTTCAATCCTGCTCGTCTTAATAGTATATTGGATTATTTTTTTATTATGTCAACACATTTTAGACAAAAAACTAAACCAAAATTTACTTCAATAGAAAAATAACTAAATAAATTCATCCTGTTATATATTTCAGAACCTGTGTGAACCCTGTGATTATATTGAAATGTTACATCCAAAGTTTAAGGAAGAATTATCAATTTTCCAGAGTAAAAAATCTCGATGTAATAGAAATAGAGAAGACGAAATGAGAAAGCATTGCGTTATCAGATTTTAGAGTTTGTTATTGTTAGATTTGTTATCTATTTGATATTGTTATTGTTATTTATTGTTATTAAATTTTGTACAGTGTTATTCAATAACAACCAATCTTATTCTATTTTTGTCTGGTTTCTTGCGTGGCAAATAGTTCAACAATTTGTCATTGGAATTGTTCATAAACTTCTCCAATTTTATCTGTATATGGTACATAATCCTTTAGAGACATTTTGAGAAAGAGATCACATTAAATAATAATAATGTCAAACAAAACTAAAGAAAATACCATAAAATCTTATTCCGCTATTTAACTAAACACAATAGTAAATCTGCTTTGACCAAACATATTTAAATCGAAAATCAATATATTAAGATAGCTTGCCAGGCAAGGCAACATACGCCCACACAGCACACAGCACAGTCAAACCATTTTTTCCTTTGAATTATAGCATATACCAATAAACCCCTCATCTAAATCGTCAAATTCGAACTTGGCGGCCGTCTTGTCCGTTCCAAAAATTACAACAAATATTAGTACATTATTGTCTAGGTTGTTTTTATTGATAGAAAAATAAAATCCATAAGAATCAGGGCTATTAAAGCTAACAACAGAACAGACTGACACTTTAAAAAAACATGATACCTTAGGGTAATCAATCATTAATGAAATATATTGCAATACTACAGGGAAATATATTTTTAAGATATATATTTTAGCCTTGAAAAATAACAGTAACGATTTTCCAATTGAAATTAAAACAACATAACTATGAAACTACAGTTTTATACAAACATTATAGTTGGCTACACAATCAATAGAAAAATCATCAAGATTTTTATACAAAAATATCATAAAGCATGTGCATTGTTTATTACAATATGCAAATAAACATTTTTCTGGGTTAATTTTGCGAAGGTACTTGTCAATTCGGCGTATGTGTAATTACTTGTGTAAATTAGGGGACAAGAACATTATAAATCCGGAAAATGCGGCATAGATATCTAATTATTAAAACTACTATTTTCTTGCCACGATTTTGCAATTCAGATGTTGAGGGTGCAGAATTGCGCATCGAATCCAGGTTGACGAATCTTCAGAAACCAGTTCGTTTTTTCCAAGTTGAAATTCAAACTTCTGTAGTAATTTTGTTACGTACAAAAACATGCGTGATTTAGCAAATGATTCGCCAATGCAATTTCTTCTTCCAACACTAAACACTATCAATCTGTAAAATATAATGATACTTCATTACTTTTATGAAAAAATGTGATAAAAACATTCTGGCATAGGATTGGAATAAATACAGAGCTTATTTTCAGACTATAACATTCCGAATGACAACCCAATTTATTCTTTATCATTTACATACAAATTCAGATTAAATAGTGTTTGTTATGGAAGTCACCTCAGCTTCTTGAACCAAATCGAAACTTTACATTTTACATAATAGTTACTTTTGTACTTTTTTAACTGAACCACGGAGTTCTCCAGGTAATTGTGATTTGTTTTTTCTAGATGGTACACATGGGGTACAGATAATCCAGAACGTACATGTATGTTGAAATACGTGAAATAGCCGCCCAATTCAGTTAATCAATTAAATTGTTTTCTTTAGGTGACATAGGCGTGCGTTGAAGAACGATTGTTGAAATTGACGGGCCTCTATTTAACAATATGACACAAGAAATACACATAATTGGTCACTGTACATTTATCACCACGAAAAAGTCATAAATTCAAAGGAGGGCACATTAATCATACTTGTAAAAAGAATAGAATTTTAATTTATATATATGAAACTTACTGTTGTCTGATTTGGTGATCACTTGGTAATAAATTACCATCAACATCCAAAAATCTTTCAGGATAAAATTCATATGGTTTTTCCCACGTCGTTTCGTCTTTACAAGTATGATACAAATTAGTTATTAACTGAAAACAGGGATAGATGGATATAAAATAAATTATCACTCTAGTAAAAGCGAGTGCAACTGGCTTTCCAATTGGAGAAATTGCTAACACACTGAGTACATGTTCATTAGTTTCTGTTATGGACAGCAACTAGATCAGCAAGGTTTGCCTAAAACAATCGAAAATATTGAATAAGGTTACTATTTACATATCTTCAAAACCCAAACAAAAGACCATAAAAATGGGATCATAGCCATTCAGACATGCAACAAAATCAGACTGCTTTCAGAAAGAACCTACCGTTGATTTAGCTGGAATGGTATATCCCTCTATTTCAATATCTTCTCGGACATAGTGTGGTATTCCTAAAGGGATATGACGTAGGTAGCGAAGGCATTCTAGAATAACAGCGTTTGTATATGGAAGTTTTGATCTGTCAGAAAGACTTGGTTCTTCGTCACCAATCCTGAAATAACAGATAGTCTAAGCTTATTTTTAGATCCTCGCTTATAGTTTATAGTTATATAAAATTCATCAAATTACCTACCTATCATCAAGTTCTTGTTGAATACGGTACTGAACTTCAGGATATTTCATCATCAGGAGAATGATTCCATCGAGGGCACCATGAGTTGTTGAGACTCCACCAACTACCATATCAGTAACAACCCCTTTTATCATCGTATCAGTTAACTCTTTATCACTATCTTGTTCTAAAAGTAGGGTTCCTATCAAGCTCCCATTTCCCTTCCATTTCTAATATAAAAAAAGTCATGGGCGATGAGCAGAACTGCCACATCTTTAATTACATTTTGATTGAACTGTTATTATAAGGAAATGTGCTCTTTTACGTGCGATGATGTTTTCAAGATAGGTCTACACAATATTCACGATGAAAATCAATACGGCGTCATCCTACTTAGGATTGCAACAAACTAGTCATGTAAATTGTGCCATTTTCATACAATCACGCAGTTTTTTATGTGCAATCCGGAACCAAATTAAACGTTTTTGATGCAATATTAATGAATAAATATCAATTGGGCTATAATTATTCTTATTGATTTAAAATTTTATGAGTTGGATATTAGTCGAAAGATTCACAACTAACCTCTATTTTTTCAGGTGCAAGAAAATATTGCAACATTTTCTCATGTTCGAGACGCAACTTCCTGGCTAAATCACCATTACTTCCGGGAAGATGCTGTAACCATGGAAACATCATTAATACAAAATTCTTATCAACAGCAATAGCTCGATTAAAACTGTAATTGAATTCCTCCACGGTAGAGATGACTGATTCTGCTTCTGTTGGTTTCAAACGTTCATTTGTTAACTGAAAAAGTTTTAAAAAACATGTTAAGCTCGGTCTACACAATCAAACAATAATTGTTCAAAACATCATGGTGTTATGTGTTGAGTTGTGCTGCGGCATAAGCGAGGTGAAAGAGGAAAGCGAAAGGTTTCATAAATGCATGGGTTAGAGAAGAGGTCAACAGGGGACTAATAAGACATTTTTTTTTTATATGTAAACAATATTTATTTACACTGGATTGGGCAGCAGGCTACGCCTATAAAAGCTATATATAAGCCCTCTCCTTTAATAAGACATTATTGAGTGAGTTACAGCTTACAGACAAGATTAGCTTCAGATTGTGTTTTACATATGAATACATCTTCCATATATTTATTATCGGTTGTTGAAAATATAAAATAAGGAACTGGCCGCATTTTGTCCTGACAAGCCGCAATTTTAAAGTCACATGGCGTGCATGAGATTTTCATTCACTCAGTCGCCATTTCAAACGTGCGTGCGCATTAAAAATTCCGACGTTATGAGCGATTGAAATTCTTGAAAAAAAAACTTTGACGCAACCACAGGCGTGACATGAATGATGAAAGGGGTTAATGATGGTATGATTGAACTACAAAAACATCCATCTTTCCAAATAAATCAAGGTTTGGTGGATTCGAGGTTTGTAAATACGTTAAAAACCTCCGCACTCGCGGGGGTGCGGAAAATCCCATGTTTTAGGTGCCTAGTTTTTCTGACTCTCCCCCAGCCATATCTGTCCAAATACCTATCAGAGGCTGGGCGTGCATAAAGCTGCTGATTTGTGACAGATTGATAATTATTATAAATACATGTATTGCCAACATATTTTGCGAAGATGAAACATGCAGCTTAAATATTTGAGACAGCCGTCCAGGTGATCAAATGTTTGTTCAAACAGTTTTTTAGTTTTAGTATTATACTCAGCTACACAATTATAAAACTGTGGCATGATATAGTTTTACAGCGTTTCTGTGAGAGCCTACTGCTGCTGTATGTCTCATGTTGTTTGTGAACATTCCAGCGTCCCCTCTAATAAATTCAAAATATCAAATATAAAGTATGATCATACTTACAAACACGTGCATAATTCTGATTAAACTCCTTAAAAAGGCTGCATCCATATCAAACGATTCTTTATCAGTTGCTTGTGTCAGACTTTCTATCAAAATATCTACTTCCGGATTAATCATTTTCTCAAAATCATGTATTCCTTCACCATAAATTCTTATAACTGTGTGGGAAATCTTCCTTAATTTGATCAAAAGGTTGTTATAGTTATTAAATCCAATGTCTTGACCACCCTGGTAAAGATAATCCCTCAGAAAAGACGGTGGTCGGTCGTTAGTGACGTCACGATAAGCAGCCGTATTTAATAGTTTCTTAATAATTCTGGAACTGTTGAGAAATACCATATTGTTACCAAGGAATCGAACATTGGCGATTTCTCCAAATCGGAAAGCCAGTTTTTCTCCTACTAAAAAGACATCTTCTCTGGTGATAAATCCATACATAATTTTAAAAGATTCAACGAAGGAAGGTCCTGGGGGCAGTCTTCCCTTATTGTTGTTCATCCATATATAAATCATATAACTTAGTAGACACAATATCACAAGGTAAATCAACCAACTCATTTCTAAAACTTTATTTGTGTATAAACTGAACGTCTTTGCACGAAATGTCCAAAGTTATCCGTGGATACAAACAAACTACTCGTTCAAAAAAGAAATTTACTTCATAAACCTGTTTAAAATGTTTATACCTTTATGTATAATTTAGTATTGGTCAATGACATTGTAAACTCTGAAGATAAGTTGAATTGTGTATGTTGACCTCAAGTTGGTAAACAAACTCAGCATCATAAAGCTTTCCCTTATTTTCAACTACTAACTACATTTAAGATACTTTTTGAAAGGCAGTCTGTCAAAGTTTTGGTAGTTGCCTCAAACATGTGCAGCTACACTCTATAGAACTGTGTAGGTTCGTAGCCGACACATGACCATTACTCGGTCAATTCTGAATCTAGATGTAAAATCTTTGTTTTTAAATTTTGGAGATAATTTATTTATTTATTTTATTTGAACCCTGGTTACTTCAAACGTTCTTGAAGCATAGTGCTAACAAGCCAAAAATCCAAGATACTTTTCTAAAGTCGTTTCTAAATTTTATATCATTTCATAACCAGTCAGTCAAGCCTTTAAGTTTCGGACACAAATAAATTAATGAAATTAATATTATTCATAGGCCTAAAAGTCGACTATAAATAAGTCAGGTAGGTAGAAACTGACCGACAACCTGACCGACGTCAGGTTAAGAAGGTCATAGGTTAGAGTTAAAGCTTCGATAAGGTACAATAAAATAGTTACAAATATGAATGTAAAAGAAGAAAAGAATAAAAATAATAAGAAAAAAAAAACAACTTTACTGCAGACTCAGTTACAATTCCCCCCTCCTAAAAGAAAATTTTGTGGCTTCAAGAACAAAAATTTGAATCCCCCAAAAAAAATAATGATAACAGGACGGCAGCAAGGTACACAACAGGAACATAAATCCACCATCGGGTCACCATTAAAGAGAAATAGGAATAATTTTTTCCAAATCAGGAACAGTGATGGCACCATGTCTGAAACTTGATCGAAGTAACAAGATAACCGTATGAAAAGTTGTATTGGTGATTCTGTATTGTTCTCGTTGATGATGAGAACATATGAAGAAAATTGGTACCATTACATGGAAATACCAATTATGTGACCCCCTATTATCTTCGACTGGTAATTCGAGAGGATGTAAAATGTACCATTACAGGAAAATACCATGATAGAAATATATAATTATTATAACATTACACCATCGATGGAGTGGTAGTAGTGAATTTAAGACTATTTCAGCTTCAGGTACGCCATGGCAAATCAGCAATAACAATATGAAATGGACAATTTTTCAAATATTAGAACGTTAATTTGGAAATAGCAGGAAAAGGAACAAGGGAGGTAGAAGTTTCAGGCTTGGAGCAGAGACAGAGGCGGAGTCAGCATCTAAATAGAGTTGACGTTGTTATTTTGGTGGTTGTTCATTTGGTTCATCAACAAGGGAACGTTGTCGTTTGGAGGGTATTGGAGAAATATCACTGAGAGGAAAATGGTGTTCTTCCAACTGACGAGCACTGTGTACGATCTGAGACAATTGTTCGTCCCTGTGACTAGCGAGGAGGTACTTTCTATACTTAAAATATTTCTTTAAGATAATACTGACGATAAAGATAACAAAGAAAATAGCCAAAACGATAAGAAAATACACCCACCATGATAATGTGGGGGTTGTAGTATCATTGATATAATCATCAGCATTGTAATAACATCGAGGTCATGAGCTAAGATATCAATATCAGGATATTTAACAGAAAGAATATTTGGTAAAGAATTTTGAATTTCTTGTTGCACATTCAAACGTGTAACATAATCAGTTTCTAATTTCTTATTATGAGATAATGGGTGATGTTCAACCGATCAATTGGGGTTTGTCGAATTTGAAAACCCAATTGCGATTGCAAAGTATAGGGTAAACTAAAATATGGAGAATTTGCAGAGCATGTGGTATTCAAAAATACTAGATTTTCACCCTTTTTAATAGGAATAGATTTTGAATTTGTATTACGGGTGTGGCCTAAACAGGTCAGATCAATTAAATTAAATGGAGAAAATATATACCAATATATAAATATTTTACAATTGGGTGTGAAGGCACATCTTTCACAACCTTTGTACAATAAGTCATATTATTATCCGTATTTCTAAAAAATTAGAGAAGATAAACAAGAAGGAGCCGTTGTGGTTGAATAAGAAGATTTCTGAAAAGCAAAATGTCATATTGCTTTTTTAGAACAAACATTATATCAAAACGATCTAAAGCAAGATACTGGTAGGTATTTCTATGTTGAGAGATAGCAAAATAATCCGACTCTACATTGACAGTGACGACATGTTTACTGTCATTTGTAAATAAAGGGAATGTTACAACTCTATAAAGGTCATACAAGTGTCACCGTTTTATCAGTGATAACTATAAAATCAAATCGTTATCAGTTAACAGGTTGACCTGAACATATTTATAAAACTTACTCATATTATTTGGAATCAAGGGATAAGGCAATTCAAGGCCAGGTGACTTTGTTCTACATCAAACTTATCCGATGCATTGTATAAAAGCATAATTTCAAAATAATGAATTTCACAGATGAGAAAGGTTCACCCACCGTGAATCCGTTACACCACCTTCGGATTGGCGGGAATGCATATCCCCCAAGTGGAACAACTTTGCACTGCGTAGTGGTTGCTGTCGTGTTCCAGGTGTTGTGGTGATCTTTGGATTTGGTAACTTGATGATAGTGCTATATCCTCATTCCAAGAATCATCTGGAAAGACTACTCGTAGATTTTCTCCATGGACTTAACGCGTTTTGCCGGTGATTTCATTTCGAATTCTGAAATTAAATGGCGAGGTTTGTTCTATAATACGAAAATGTGGTTGCCACTTTAGATGAAATTCGGAAGAATTATTTGAGGCATGGCAGGATTATAATAAAACACTGGATCGCCTACCTAAACTGCACATCTTTAGCCTTTTCGTCATAAAGTGTTGTTTTTTTTTCAACCAACTCTTTTCCGTATTTGCTTTTAATGTCCTAAATGCGATGTTTTGTTTCTGAAGCATTGATGGGAGGTAATCATTTACAATCAAACGACAGTAACGGATCACGACCATAAACGATATAAAAGGGCGTAAACTTGGTTGAATCATTTATAGTCGTGCGATAACTAAAAGGTACTCCTGGCACAAATTTATCACAATCGTCATGAGACGTATATTAAAATACTTTGAAATGCAACTATTCAGTTATCGGTGAAATCGTTCCGTACTGCCATTTGTTTGAGGATGCTATGGACTAGTTTTTAAACTCCAGAACAAAATTCTGTTTTCCTATCAAACAGAATGACTCTGGGGCACCCAAGCGTGGAATGAAATGTTCCAGCAGCACTCTTCCAAAGTACTTTTATTTGAACCGGGTAAAGCTGTGAAGAGGACTGATATGGTAATCATGTATTTGCTACCATCAGTTTTGGGATAGGGCCAACATGTGTCGATTCCAATGAATTCAAGGGAAATTCAGGCACTCGCAAAGACTGCAATGGCATTTTTTGCTTTTTTTAGATGTTTCATACAGCACTGGTTTCATTTCTGTATATGTAAAACAACATCTTTGTACGTCCATATCCAGAAGTAACGCTTTCTTTATCGGTCATACATTTTGGTTCTCATGGAACTGCAAAAGAATTTCACCTTTGCAATTCCTTTGGAACCACCAATTGCAATCGTTCGGATCATTTGAAGTTGGTTTTGAAATATGATAAATGATTTTTGAAGCCACAACACAATCCACAATGTCCTTATTGAAATGCATTTAGTTCCGGGTCATTGCGTTGTAACTTTGGAACATCAACATTATCAAATTTGAAATCAGAATCAGAATCTGTCTCGACAACAGCGTCGTCAATATCACTACCATTCGCCTTATGTAATTTGTCTATGTCGGTGACAGCTAACTCTACATCTATGTCATCGCGTCGGAAGGTACGTTATCATAGTTGATTCTGCTCAACATGTCTGTGCGTGACTTACTACTGCTACTAGTTCTCGAGTTAGTAAAGCGATCTGCTTATTTTTGTGTTTTTCACTTAGCTTTGTAACTGATTTTCTAGAGTTTCTGTGTGGTTCATAGTACACGTATCTACTTCCATGGGTACGCGGCTGGTCTCCAGTCAGTCTGAAAATTGTGTCTCCTGTTGACAAAATCTACAATTGTTATTTCATGTACTTTCTTTTTGTTTTATCAGTGTGGGCCTGCGCAGTAGTCTATTTATAACTCTTTGATTTTCCAATATGGCGGGACGTTCATAATATCTTAAGACATTATGATTTTCAAACACGGATAAATATGTATACCTATGGATTTGAAGGCTCATATTTCAAAGGTAAGCTCTGTAGACTATTTCTGATTAGCTAAACAAAAGATTTCATGTGTTTGAGGCTGTCGCATGATTGTCCGAAACAAATCAAGACTGTGCCCCTTTAAGAAACTTAACTAAATAAACTAAATAATACTAAAAGAATCAATGACGCTGACAATTCCTAGGAAATTAAAAATGTTTACGAAATGGTCACAGAACGAATACAGTACTAAATCAAAAAAGAACTTAGCCTATTCGTTGACACAATATCAAGCTATTACATCGTCTTAAACCTTGACTGCAATACCTACCTTTCTTGTAATACAAAAGTATGTGAATGCCGCGATACAAGAATAGTGAATACATGTATTGCACTGTAATAGTTTGGCACTGTGAAAATGCATTATAGCATGGATATTTTTTTAGCCAGTATACGGTCCTGTAGGCTATAGGCACCGAGAGAGGCCGAAACTATAGCGATTTCCACTTCAAAATCCGGGTTGAAGTTGGTATTTGGAAAGTTTGAAAAAATATGCGAAATTCTGTTTCGACCGAAATAGACGCACATAGTTACGTTTCATTCATTTGCAACATAAATTAAACTTCTAGGGTCAATATTGCCGCTCAATAAATATCAGAGATGTAAAGTCGAAATTTACACTAATGGTATCCATCCATCTGTTTCACATTTCAATTTTCTTGTTTCCAAACTCTGCCTGCTACAGCACTTTTTGTTTCAGACTTTTCCAAAACCATAAAACTGGCGGATGTTGCCAGGATAATTTCTGTTGATAGGACACGTTAAGTGAGATTTGAGACGTTGTTAATACTTACAATAAAAATCTTACTGAATACTTGTATTAGAAACATTGATTGTAGTTCTAGGGACATTTAGTCCAAAGTATGAGCGCACAAAATCAAACCCTACAAAATACCGGGACCAGGCCTTATAGTAAATAATTTTCGGTTCCTTTGGAACCACCAATTGCAATCGTTCGGATCATTTGAAGTTGGTTTTGAAATATGATAAATGATTTTTGAAGCCACAACACAATCCACAATGTCCTTATTGAAATGCATTTAGTTCCGGGTCATTGCGTTGTAACTTTGGAACATCAACATTATCAAATTTGAAATCAGAATCAGAATCTGTCTCGACAACAGCGTCGTCAATATCACTAGCATTCGCCTTATGTAATTTGTCTATGTCGGTGACAGCTAACTCTACATCTATGTCATCGCGTCGGAAGGTACGTTATCATAGTTGATTCTGCTCAACATGTCTGTGCGTGAATTACTACTGCCACTAGTTCTCGAGTTTCCAGTGGAAAGGTTAGTAAAGCGATCTGCTTATTTTTGTGTTTTTCACTTAGCTTTGTAACTGATTTTCTAGAGTTTCTGTGTGGTTCATAGTACACGTATCTACTTCCATGGGTACCTCTGTGGTGGTACGTTTGCGCATTTTGAGGGCCCTTGACGTATGCTGTATTGCAGAAGCCTTTTTGATAGCTTGATCAAAGGTATTCGGGGTGTCTTTTTATAACCCCCTAACAATTGCATCTTCCTTTAACCCGTCAATAAAGACGTCAATTAACATGGACTGGACCATAGGGTCGTCGATGTTCTTTGAAGAAAATGCTTCCTCTCCCAGTGATCGTATGCGATCGGCATACCCCTGGACATTTTCCGTTTGATTTTCTTAAGTTTCTGTAAAAAGTATTTTGAGTCTAAAACGTCTGCGAAACGTTACTTAATTGTTCGTCGCAGATTTTCCCTTATAACGTTCAGGTTGTTTTAAATATCGGGTAACTAAATTCCCCGCTATGCCCAAAGAACGTTGGAGGACTTATGACCTCATACGAGCGTCCACGAACATTTGAGCTTTTTCAAGTTCCTTTAGCCAATCGCTGAAGGACTTAACCGATTCCCCCGGATAGAGTCTAACCTGTCCCTGTAAGCCCTGGGCCCTTAATTCTAATTTTAATTCTTAAAAGTTGGTAGCCAACGCCTGTGGTGCAAACGTATTTGCCGCCTGCATCGTTCTTTCTGAATCCTCCTAATGCATCTCATCATGAAACCGTTGCGTTTGAGCAGCCCATTGGGACCCCAATTCATTTATCTGATGCTGAATTTCTTGCTTATCCACGTTTTAAATTCAAAGGGGTCGTTTTGGGCCTTTGTTACATTTAAACAGTCCTCAGAAATACTCAAGCTCTAAGAAAATCGCAAAATACCTTGAAATATACCTCAAAAATTTCACTTTTTATTTTTTTCTGTGCTGTACGCGGCTGGTCTCCAGTCAGTCTGAAAATTGTGTCTCCTGTTGACAAAATCTACAATTGTTATTTCATGTACTTTCTTTTTGTTTTATCAGTGTGGGCCTGCGCAGTAGTCTATTTATAACTCTTTGATTTTCCAATATGGCGGGACGTTCATAATATCTTAAGACATTATGATTTTCAAACACGGATAAATATGTATACCTATGGATTTGAAGGCTCAAATTTCAAAGGTAAGCTCTGTAGACTATTTCTGATTAGCTAAACAAAAGATTTCATGTGTTTGAGGCTGTCGCATGATTGTCCGAAACAAATCAAGACTGTGCCCCTTTAAGAAACTTAACTAAATAAACTAAATAATACTAAAAGAATCAATGACGCTGACAATTCCTAGGAAATTAAAAATGTTTACGAAATGGTCACAGAACGAATACAGTACTAAATCAAAAAAGAACTTAGCCTATTCGTTGACACAATATCAAGCTATTACATCGTCTTAAACCTTGACTGCAATACCTACCTTTCTTGTAAAACAAAAGTATGTGAATGCCGCGATACAAGAATAGTGAATACATGTATTGCACTGTAATAGTTTGACACTGTGAAAATGCATTATAGCATGGATATTTTTTTAGCCAGTATACGGTCCTGTAGGCTATAGGCACCGAGAGAGGCCGAAACTATAGCGATTTCCACTTCAAAATCCGGGTTGAAGTTGGTATTTGGAAAGTTTGAAAAAATATGCGAAATTCTGTTTTCGACCGAAATAGACGCACATAGTTACGTTTCATTCATTTGCAACATAAATTAAACTTCTAGGGTCAATATTGCCGCTCAATAAATATCAGAGATGTAAAGTCGAAATTTACACTAATGGTATCCATCCATCTGTTTCACATTTCAATTTTCTTGTTTCCAAACTCTGCCTGCTACAGCACTTTTTGTTTCAGACTTTTCCAAAACCATAAAACTGGCGGATGTTGCCAGGATAATTTCTGTTGATAGGACACGTTAAGTGAGATTTGAGACGTTGTTAATACTTACAATAAAAAATCTTACTGAATACTTGTATTAGAAACATTGATTGTAGTTCTAGGGAAATTTAGTCCAAAGTATGAGCGCACAAAATCAAACCCTACAAAATACCGGGACCAGGCCTTATAGTAAATAATTTTCGATTGGTCTGATTTTCAAAAGGTTTCACCCTTCACTCTTGAAGTTTCGTCAAAATCCATCACGAAACCAGCTCTCTATTATGTCCACATCAATTGTGGACGAACGGACGGACAGGGGTGACTGCTATATATGCCAACAATTTATTTCGATTGGTCTTTTTTTTAATATTCTTGAGTGATTGTAAAGGGCCATAACTCATACCAAAGTGATTACAAACACACTCACCGAGTTTTGTCAAAATCATCCGATAAACCAGTTCTCTATCGTGTCCACTGGATTCAAGAACAAGGGCAAAAACTCATAGTAAATATTTTTTCAATAAGTCTGACTATCAATAGGGTAACCCTTGGGTGATAATCAAAATCCATCAAGAAACCAGCACTCTATCGTGTCAACAACAATTGTACACAGACAGGCAGACAGACTGTGGCAACGGCTATATACGCCCACATTGATGAGTGTGAATGTAAAAAGGGTACTGTATTGCCACCATATTAGAAATATAACTAAAAATAATCAATTTATACTTTGTTTTTTTAATTTATCTTTCAGTATACTACATATTGAAAAATTTGTACAATATATAACAAATAAACTGACTTACAATTCTTAAATTACAAGGATTTGCTTATCTTCTTCATTAAATCTTCAAAATAACTTAAATAAGATTAACTGTGTCCCTTTAATCCATAAATTAATATCTCTCATATCATAACAAATTTCAAGACCTGCTTCACTTAAAAATATATACCCACACTATATTATGAGGAAAGTTAAAATGATTTATTGCGATCATTGCACACTATATGGCCATGTAATATATTAAAAGCAGAAAGCAATCTTAAGTCCCGATTCAATAACCAAATACAATAAATTCAAAGATAGTTCAACTTCATTCTATTATATCACAAGCAATAGCTTCATATGGGGTATAATATTTTATGGAGTACATCATTTATTGTTTGTGAGCATAATTAAATTGATTTCCAAATTTATCTCGAATGCGTTTGTAATCTGCAGCATCTAATCTGGAAGTTACTCTCTTCATAGCTGTCCTGTAATTAGATTAAATATTACTATAATAGTAAAACTGTCAAATACACGTGAGGTTAAACATCTATTCTTCTGAAGGTATACTACATTTTATCATAGCACTTCATGTCAAATTTCAATATGAACACACAGCGTGTAACTCAAAGTATCAAATTTTTTGGGTTGTACAAATATTATATTATTATGTTGAAATATCATCGAGAACTAACCTGTTGAAAATCTTTTTCTCCAGTCGGTTTCTAGAAGTATTCTTTATTTCTTTTACATCTGTTAAATTCTCATATTTCTTATTTTTCTTCTTGCCCTTTCCTTTACCTTTACCTTTAGAGGAACTGGACCCAAGATCTATACCTAAAGCTCCTTCAATGTCTTTTTCTAATTCATGATCTCTCCAATCTGCCATTTTTCCTGTAAAATATGTCAAACCTAATTTTGATATCTCACCCCTTTCATATATATATATATAGATATAAAAAAATTTGGTTATATGAATTAGAAATATCTTTCCATGAATTTTTTGTGTGTTTCATACGAAGAAAAGCTTCAAGACCTATTTCAACTTCAAATCAGATACAATTTTCTTTCCAAAACACTTTACTTCTACACACCTTCAGTCTTCAAAAGTTGCTCTTTTATTTTCAGTTCAAAATCTTTTTCACTAGTTGGCTGACCAGTTTTATCTCTGCCTATTATTTTACCGTGAAATGGACACTATTAAAAAAGATAATGTAAGTGTTATAACTAGATTCACTAAGGATAACCATGTAACTACCATCTAAAAAGGCAAGCTTTTTGAACTTTATGGACAGAATATGTCTAAAAAAAATGCAGTGCTGAATAGTAGCCAAGTAGAGCAAAAATATCTGTTGTAGAAAATATTCACTATGAAAGAGCAACCTATCATAACAACATCTAGCCAAAGAGAAGAAAGACAAAATACCTTTTCTCTATCCATTCTTTGGCACAATGAACCATTAGGTAGAGGAGTTCTACAAGTCCATGTCACTGGTACAAACTTGCCAGGGTAATGAAAGGTTCTAGTTGTTAAAGCCTCTACATCATGCTGAAATTAGATATTTATTAATTGCCATAACAATTATGGTAATACATTAAACATAACAATCATTAGGGCTGAAGGGAGCTTATTTACAAACCCTTAAAGATATTATAAAGGGGTTTTCTAAAATATCATATGTGAAGTGAAAACACTGACAGCAAGAATTTGTAGTGCCTGCTTTTCAACTAAAACTAAGCATTTGATACACAAATAAAATAATTTATTGGACACCAAAATGAAAAAGTGGTGCAAAAAAATTTACGCTTACTTTGGAAATAGATGCAGATTCAATTTCAAATTCTGCCGGTCTCCATATTGATGAATCATTTCTGAAAAAAGAAGAAAAGATCACCATAATAAAGGGGGATATCCATCTCTCATATCTTAAAAGGATAATGTCTTACTGAAGATAAAAGGGGAATAATTCATTTCCTGAAGTTTAAAGGGAGATAATTTCTCTCTAAAGAGACATTTTCATAAAAAGCAACTTGGTAAATTGAACCACTTTTACATCAATAAATAATAAGGTGTGGTATCAAGAACAATACAAAATAATAAGACATGAGAATATGCCATGTACATAATATTTAAATGACATAGAAATAGGAAGGCTACAGTTAAACATTAAGATATATGGATATATGATATACTATATTTTGAAACACATATTGGTAATGTCACATGTTTGTGTTGTGAAGCAGCACTTGTAATAAATTCAGAAGAAATATATCCATATATATTTAGTGTTTTGATACCATATACCTGTATATGTAACTTACTTCAGAACCATTGGTTTCTCTATTTTGTCTAGATTTTCCCAGCATTCAATATCTGGACCAAAAGGAACAACAGGTATACCATTTGGAGATTTACTGTGTTTAGTTTTCGAGGTACTTGGTTGATCGGTTATACCTAATTTATGAAGATTAGCTGCTCTTGAGGTAGGGTCATCAGTGGAGGTTGAAGTATTACCCATTGTCCAATCTTTAACTGTTCTTTTTCTTCCTCTTTTCTTCTTAGGATCTTCTTTCAAACCCATTTCTATAAAATATAAACTTATTACATACTTCTGGTTCAAGAAACCTTTAGGTTAATTGGCATTATATGTGCTAATAAATTCCAATATAACAGCATATCAAAAGTGGAATATATTACCCATGATCAGTGTCTGGTGTCTGCTTTCATCCACTATCACGCAAATATACCTCATTATAGTAGAGAAACTAGAGCAAAACATGGGTCCTATTCATTATTCCAGCTCAATTAGATTTACTTTCTTTACATTTTGCACAAAAAAGAATGTTTTTATTAGGAGAGATCAATGAAGTTGATTATATACCTGTGGCTGTTAACAGATATAAAGGTACTTCAGCTTCATAACCATCTTTCTCTGGTACTTCTTCAAATTCTGAATCTTCATCGTCATCTGTTTACATGGAAATATTTTACATTAGTAAATTTGTTGTATTTCAATGTTACTATGAAAGACTTTTATATGATAAATTCAGCAACTATTTCTTCCTAAATTTACATAAAGAGTTTCCTGGACTGAAGAATTCTAAGAAAAATAACAATATGACAGTAAAAGATAACTGATATAGAATATATCATGGTATACACTCTTCTCTTATACCAGTTTTCAAAGAGATAAAGTCCAGACCCCAACTAACCTGATTCAACAGCTTGAGCTTCTTTCACTAACTTCATCTCTATACTTTTATCTAATAAGGTTTTTAATTTGCTTTTTAAATCAACTAAATGTTTAACTTTATCATCATTTTCACCAGCTTTTGTTAAAATCTGTACAGGAGAAAATAGTTTAGAATTGTTAAATTTTTTTATTAGATTTGCAAATCTGCTTTAACTGAAATAAGAGCTCCCATTTGCTATGGTTTGTCTAGCAAATGCAGACTTTACAGATTCTCACATACCTAAACTTAACAAACTTAAACAAACAATTAGTATTGGAGACAACAATATATTGTGACATTAATATTGAAAGACAAATCATATACATATCCAAATATAAGGAGTCATACCTCTAACCATTTTGTAAACTTCAATAGATATTTTTTCCGTGCCAGTTGGACAGAATCATGCAAAGTCCTAAATATATCTTTATTGTCTTCTGTCTCTTGGATAACAAAATTATCTGAACTGATTTTAATATCTAAGTTGTATTTCCTAGTTCCCAGACCAAAATCAGACACAAATGATGTTTGATCATTGAGATTTGGTTCCATATCACTGTCAGCATCACTATCAGCGTCACTATTGTCACCTGATTGGTCCTTTTCCTGAGATGCATTCAAACAAGACACACTATCATTAGCGCCACTAGGATTCCTAGAACTCTCAGAATTGCTAATATTATTGCTATTATTTTTTTTTTCAGTCTCACAAAATGAAGGAGGTAGTTTAAGAGCACCATTGTCAATACAATTATCATTGTCAGTTTCACCCTCATTCATAATAAAGAAATCGTCAGGTTTTGGCACAAGGAGGTTTAAACAATTTTCTATCTCAGTAACACAAGTCTCAATTTCTGGTACAATATCTGTAATAAAATAAATGGAGTTAGTGAAACAAACAAACAAAATCAGAGAAGTAGCTTTCAGGACAAATTTACTTTGAAAATCTATACAACAAAGTAACACATAGACATAAATGTCATATACATGTACTCTATAAAAGTCTGAACAGAGGTGAGGCTTAAATTAAATTACCTGTCATTTCTTTTAGAACCTTGTCTAATTTCTGATTTAAGACAATTCTTTTCTTTCTCTCTATTTCCTCTTCTCTTCTTCTTTCGGCAAGAGTTCTATTTCTGATATCATTGAAATCAACCTAAAATTTTAAAACAAAAACTTTGCTCCCAATTTTTCCCTTAATTTTTCAATTAAACTTTAAAGTTCATATGTTTAGTTAGATCTACTGGTAACTTATATTAAAAAAAATGTCAAATCGAAGTTATCTTCTTCAAATGACAAACTAATGCTCTATAACATAAGACTTCAGTTTGATATTTAGGAAATTCAATCAGAAAAATGACACAGCTCATATGCTAGAGAATTCAACAATCCTCATTCTCATATACAATACAAATTTATGATATTCAAAGTAACTGACCATTTTACAAGATTTAAGAAAGTTGTATCCTAAAACCAATTTTTTATAGGCCTCTCCAAACTTCTCAAACCATTGCTGTATTGATTTCAATGTTTCTGCTCGTAATGTCCTAGATATTGCAACTGGTGGCGGAAGTGGTAAATCATGATTTATTCCTGAAAATAATTTGCTATATTACATTTATGAGGCTACACACAAAAAAGAAAAGACGTCCCTTTCTGCATATTATCGAAGTTTCAATGCATTCCTTATGAACTAAATTATATTCATATAAGAGTGAAGCATATGTAGGAATAGTTTAAAAGTGAATCTTTATTTAAGATTTCATTTTCATATAATATTCCCAATTAAGCTTCAAGACAACCATGATGCTTATCAATTCGATTGTACACTTGTGAATGAAAATAAGGGATGAGATCATATTGTTCTTTTTTAATATCTGCAACTTACCAACAGTGAGTTCTAAAAAGGTTTGGAATTCAGAAACAAGTAAATCTCTAAAACAATGAGATCTGTTGAATAATTCATCTATAATCTTGAAACAGGACAGTCTAATTTCAGCGTGATCTTTCTCCAATGTACTCATCAACAGATGATATGCGTGCTTCACATAAATATCAGATATTCTGAAATGGAAACCATAAACCAGGATCAAGCAAAAAGACAAGCTAATCAATGGTTTAGATTTAGTCAGATTTGTGATGCTGGAAAATTGATCTGATAAATTCTGTATAAATGTTAGAGAATTTACAAGCAAGTAAGAACAATACATTACATGTCAAAGCCAAATCAATTCTAATCGTAAATCATAAACATACCTGCAAATTTTCTTTAATTTCTTCATCAGTGACTCATCTATAGTATTCTGTCCAGATAGAGTTATTTTCTCTATATAATCTGACATCTCCTCACATACATTATGATCTAAACAACCAGCCTTCTTTGTTGAAGCCATAGCTCTAAAAAGAGAATGTATATAATCAAAAATATGTTGGTAATGTTAATCCTGCTGCATTGTAGCCTGCAGTATGCAGCAAAACTGGAGTTTGACAAATGTTGGACCCAGAAAATCATAGTCAGCAAGATGAAGATGTAACTCAATATTATGAAGTATATATTTCTATTGTGATGGATATATAGTGGTTGAAAGCTAATATCTTTACTATGATACATAACAACAGAAACAATCAATTAATAATTTAGTCTCCTTAAAATGGCTTCAAAATGCAAAATATAATTCTAACCTAATGCTTTGAGCTTGAATACAGGAACAACAGTCTGACTCAGTCAATAGGTAATCAAATGGTACTAATAGTAATAAGCATTTTTAATGGATTTATGAATATCTAAATTCATCAGTATCAATTTATTTAGCTTGGGATATATAGTATTCCTTTTGTTTTGATCATCTTTACAATTAATACGAGTACCACGACTACAGCCTCTGTCGTCACTGTCAAAACTAAAAGGATGTGCAAGAGTTGACTTCATAATTGAGGCCTGCATTTATGGTATTGCTGCACACTCTCAGCCATCCTTGGTCTTAACAATGAAGTTGATGCCTTTCTTTCATAGACTGCAACTCTAATGACTGTATCAGAAGAAATGGGCATTTATATTTAGTGTATTGGCAAGTGTTATGAAATCTGTGATTTTCTTTATTTACATCGCCATCTTGGTTCGATAAACTAAATGAATTACAATGTACTGTAACAGAAAACGATATTTCAAATCTAAATGTTTAAAGTAACACCTCAAACTCATAAAAAAAAATTTTTTCAATCTTTTATTGTCAATATTGATTTAAATTGTAAAAATACGAAAGTATTTATAGCTGAATTCTGTTATAACAGAAAACAAATATTTCGTTTTGTACTATAACTTTAAGTTGACAAATTAACAAAATGGCTTCCGCAAGTTGGAATCACGAAACAAAAACGCGTTTAAATGAGAAAATAGCCACAAACATAAATGATATTGGTTCATTGACACGTCAGGTTATAAGATCATCTAAGTCTACGGAAGTATGTATTATTGGATTAGACAGTTGATGCTATTTCATCTCATAACGATCGCTTTTAGATCAGCGAAAGAAAAAAATGGAGGGGGGAGTTACACCGACAAAAGGTACCTATCCATACCTTGTACACCACACATGCATACTTACTACTTTTCCATTTATTTTCCTTAATTAATCTAACTGCTTCCATTTCTTTCAGTTATTAACGCAAGCTGCCAAGAATTTTGCATCTCAAGAAAGTTGTATCACGCATACAATGGAGGTTAGTAGTTGAATGCATCCATTAATTATTATGATTTCAAAAATTTTCATATATCTGAATTCATTGATATATTTTTATTTTTGGATTCCCTTGCTGACAACAGAATACGGACCTAAAAACATCTACCACAAATTAAAATTTGACTTTCTTTGTAGAATATGAAAAAAATGGATGCTGTAAAAGCTCAGCTAGAATTTCAGTAAGTAAAATTTGTGTTTCATTATCTATTATCATTTCCATTGTTTAATAGTTCAAATGTATGGTTTTATCATCAATAATGATTCTTACAAAACACATGCTTCACCTTTGATCAACATGATAGTACTAACTGATAGCAGTTTAAGTCATTGATTTTATATAGCAGCAATGATTATCAGCAAATTGCTAATGCTTATCCTTAGTGTAGAAACAGAATATTTGTAATGTATCATAACTAAGATCAATATTTCAAAATAATCATATCATTTTAAAAACTGTAATCATAGACCTAAAATATCATCTGTTATTTTTTTCAGTCAAGCAAGCATAGACAGAAAGTAAGTTTCAGTATTAGATATAGAATGCTTATTTTAGAGTAACATTTTGAAATATAAGAATTATATAAATTCTTCGCCATAATAGTGACAAAATGTCATATATTTTGATCAATTTTTTGTTTTAAAACATTCAGAATTAAAAATTGAAGGCAAGGACCTTGGATTTCATTCTCCCCTATAACTGGACTGGAGTGTGTTAAAACCACTTGAACCTAAATGTTTTATAAATTTTTTTAATTTTCAGTTTTAAGTTATTAGATGATATACAAGATCAATTGTTACTCATACAAAGATGAAGTTCACAACTTGAATTTATTTATGACTTTTATATGTGAATCATTTTCAAAATCAGCCATACTATTCATATTGGATTGTTGGAAATTCTGTTTATAAGTGCTTAGTATGTTCTTATCTGGAATTCTCAAGAATAGGCAGAGCTCTTTTGATGATGATTGAATGCACTGAATAAAGAAAAGTCCTTTCAAGTGTACTGCAGAAGGTGTATAACGATTCCACAATATTTCCACTTTATTTAATTTAGGTGGTTATCTCCCCTCAATGCAGCAATGGACAAAATGCCTGCATTGAATAAAGGAAGCCTTGTTTTATCAATTCAAAACCAATTGGTATCATTATTATTCCAGACCAAATCAGGTTGATCTTCATTAATATAGTGAATGAAATAGTTTTTATGTTATGCATTCCACTGCATTTGTTTTCTCTTTGCTTTATATTGTATGTATTTTTTGGTTAATATAATGTAACCAATCATCAATGTATGTATATTGATCTTTGTTTATTTTCTAAGAATTCAGAAATACATGTAGTACTTATTTCTAATTTCCATACATAAACAACATTAATCCAGATGAATTTACAGTTAGCCTTTTGACAAAAAAAAATAACAAAAATATTTGAAAAGAAGTGTAATAAGAAACTTCAATTACTTATTAAACAGGAGGCTTTTTGGTTGAAAATTTATACTTCAGACAGCTTATCGGAATATCTATTTCTTATGTTGATTAGCTGTCAGAAAGGAAAGGGATTAAATCAAATAAAGATAGAGGTCAATGCTCAGAGGGATATGTTATGCTGACTAGATATCAATCTAGGCACAATTTATTTTATTCTGCCCACATGAATATGTGTCCATCAGTTCGTCCGTCAACATTTGTTGTAGGTACAATAGAAGCTACGATTTTCAATAGATTTGATGAAACTTTGAGCATTGTATGAGCGTTTTTTTAGTTATTGCCCCTGGCTCTATATTCGTTGTGGGTGCTATAGAAGCTACAATTTTCAAAGGATTTTTAGTTATATAGCCTTTAATTTCACCCCCTTTATTCCAAAATAACAGGTCATGGGTGGCATGTAAAACACCACTGCTTATATTCAATCCATAAAACTGTTAGTGTAGATAGAAACCAGGATTGTCTTCATTTAAAGATTGCAGTCTTTAGGGCACAAACAGAATATAAAGATATAAATTATAACAAATTGAAGGTTGAATTTATCTGATATTTCATTGTATAATGATATGGTGTGATTTAATATCAGCAACCCTGCAGTAATTACATACAAAATTTCTCAGGGCATTTAATTAGATCTTTCTGTAACAAAATAATTAGAGATACTTTATTTCTGCTTATTTACATAAAGGATTAAAAATAATCATACAAAATTGTATTACAAAAAATACAAGGCTTATTTTTCCACGATAAATATTAATAAAAAAGCTCTACATAGACGTCGATTAATTAATTATCTTTTGACCGGGGAAGATAAGAGAGTAAGCTGGCATGAAATCGAAGAAGGTAATCTTCATGGGATTAGGGACACTGTATAAAATTGAAGGAAACTGATTAGTTCGTCGCTGCTCTCTGCCTGAAATGGAAATCATGTTCCAACGGTGGCCGGTTTTTATTTGTAATCGTTTTTGGAGATTGTAGATCAGGCCTTCTCAACTGGCAAACATATTTTGAAACAGAAAACAATATATATTTGTGAAAAAAAAAACCCAAAAAACTTTGACTATCTTTCTGTTATTGCCATTCAGAAGCCAGTATGAATATTTGATGATGCGCTAAATTTAAGCCATCCTTTAAATTGTCACTTGAACACTTTTTAAAAAAATGTATTTTATTTGTTCTGTTTGTAAATTTCTCAAGAACCAGACAATTTCTTACCAAAATGACGTATACTGAAATTATGAGCCTAGTCCTTACTTGTGACCTATGCGAGTGCTTTCATAGGAAAGTATCTTCCTAAACCACGATGTAAGTTGTTATAGACACTCATCGTTAAGTCTTAATTTACCTTACTCGAATTAAAAGTTGAGGGTCGTTTTATTACAACATATGCTTATGTTTTCTTCATTAGATTTCTGATTGTTCGCATTTATTTGTGTAAATGAAATAAGATGATGTCTTTTATTCGTGTCTCGCTTCGCAAGCCCCCCCCCCCCTACCCCCACCAAATAAATCCTAGGAACGCCACTGCCACCCCGTTACATCCTACAAAATGAATCGATAAGTGGTGCTTCAAATTATTTAACTCTAGAATTAAGCAATGATGACAGAACAAACCAGGTAATGATGCCTGGTATCAACCTCTAATTATTTCATAACAGCACTTTGAAGAAGATACTACATGTTTCACTTGTTATTACCTGGGCTGTTATTCAAAATTAAGTCTCTGATTTCGAATTTGGAATATCACAATTGGTATGGTAAGGATTATTTTCGTTTTTGGACTTTAAGCAGCATCTTTTAAGGGTTAGCCATATTAATACCTGAAAATATTTTAAAATATGCTTTTTACATCCATGTATTTTATTGATCAATCTAACTTAAAGGGTTCATTAAGTGGAACATATTAATTGTTGATGATTAATAATGTCTCGATGTGACGCATTTCTCTATTCAGCGTCCAAACAGTAGTTGTGTTATACCAAACAAAAATAATAACGAACGTAATAGATTTGGGTTTTAAACGTAACGATTTATGGTACATTTAGGGATACATTTCTATATTATTACTTTGTTCAGTTTTTATAAATTTTTAGCATATAAAATTTTCGGCCTACAAACACAGGATGCGCCTTTAAACCTTACTATGCCCCATATAACACTCTGTGTTACACCATTTTGCATTTACGTATTGTTAATTGTAATATTGAAGATAAATAAATAAACCTACAAAAATTATTTAAAATACATATTTCATGAGTCCTATTATATATAGAGTATTTTTCTTTTTCTTTTTGAAGTTTTCTTTTATATAAGTTGCTGTAGTGATTTTAATGAAGAGGGTTGCTGTTTAAAGAAGTGGTTTAATTAGTGGCTTTTTTCTGGGTGTATAATATCAATTATGAATGTGGTTATAATTAGATAGAATTGTCGACCAAAAAGGCATCTTAATTCATGGTCTAGTCTTCCAGAATTTTTTAATTTTTTTTCTATAATGCTTGATAAAAACACTCCAGTTTATTTTAACAAATAGTATAAGTGAACAATTAATGAATGTTAGTAATGTTTAAAATATTATCAACTTGAAGGGCATACTATATGCATCTCTTAAGTTGATGAACCCCATGTCAACGAAAATTATGCTTTCATTTCTCCATTGTATTGTTAGTTTCCTGATGACCAGTGTTTGCTTTTCTTATTGTCAGGCTAAAAGGAAAAATGTTAATTGTCAGTTTAACATGAATTTAGTATTTGCATGCTTATGGGTTCTCAACCCTTTTGTATTGAATTCCCATTATGGTTGTCCATGTATCATGTATTTCTGTTTCATAAGATGCTCCGTATAACTGAAGCGGATCTTGAAGGTTTTATATTTTGGCCATTTGAAGATAAAACGTGAACCCTTAAGTTTTGATTCAGGAACTGGGTTGAGTTCGTATTGGTAAATTTTCACCTTGTGAGAAACAGTAAGTTACTAGCCAAATGCATGTTCAAGTCAGTGGAGTGTAATTCAATTCAACTATATCGCCTTTTATTACTACATTCATCCTTCAATGCGTTCCATCAGAAAAATAATGAGTAAACTGTGGTTAACTCTATTTTCACCAAAAGCACGTATTTGTATTTGTATTAGCATACATTTCACGGTATTCTAACGAACACTTACTGTAGCACCAGTTTTAAGCTCAAACCCAACATCCAGCGCAGAAATATTAATCTAATTAAACTACAAATCTGAATGTGTCGTCGCATGGACCGGCAGATGAATTCAATTGTCAACCATGATCTGAGGAAATCTTTTGCATCTCACGTTCTAGGTCATTCAATATTCAACCTATCACATGTTCAGTAGAATGAAAGATTTCCATGAAATTTGGAGGAATTCTTGGTTATTTGTTGTCTTGTTTTTTCTTAATAGAGTTAATAGTGATTGGTTTGCATAAGTTATTTCTGTTCATGCTATTTTGGTATAAAAAAAAATATATAGAACATGATTGATAAAAAGCCCAATATTAGCTTATTGTGTAAACATAAACAAAACAAAAGAGATCAATTTATTGATAAATAAAACACATAAAATATTACGACAAAATAAACTATTCATAAGAATGGTGAAATGAAATAAAGTGGAGTAATACGTCCTACCTTTCTTACGGAAAAAATATTGAAGATACAACTAACAATATCAGAATATTTATTTTTAAACATAAGGCATATTATTTCGTACATTTAAAGACCCGCAAATAATAATACCATAATGTGATAACAACGATTGTAATAAAATACTCCGATCAAATTAGAACCATACTATGATTAAAACATAGCTTTAGATATTGTTCCAGCGTACCGATAACGATGACGTCATGTCTTATAAGCAATCTGAAATCTGAATTGAGTAATAACGAATCCAGGCATTTGAACAGAACTGACAGGACATCATCTTCTATCATAACATGTTTAAAATCGATTGTTCTTTGGGGTTTTTTTTTTTCAATTTCAGAATCACTGAGTTATCATCATACTAAAATGGAAATTTAAGGCGCAGAGTTAATATAAATATTGGAGCAGATACTCGCATTTAAAATCACAATCTGACATCTGTCACCGTTAATGTCACTATCTGAAGCTATACTATAATGAATGTTATCACGAATGTGTTTTCTTACCATTGGCTTCTTCCAACGCTGAAGATACACTGCTTCTCCATTTCTCATAGAGTTGTCATTGGAATATGGCATGGAATCGGACCTAGTATGGCGGGAATGACGTAAACTATGGGCAATATTGGCAATATACCGAATACAGAGTGTTCTATAAAACACACGTCGAAATTTGGTACTGATCAAAGAGTAAATTATGAAGTTTATTGAGGCGTTGATTTGTAATAATAAATTGGTGATATTGCCCGCTATTAATATAGAATTTCTAGTCTGTCTGGTCATTCGCGCATCTGTCAAATCGATGTAAGTCCGATACATCAAAAGCACTGCACCCGGAATCTGACACACTAAAAACACTAGCACAACCATTATTAGCATTTTAGTTATTTTATGTTGGTCTCTATTATGACGTTCGGTTAAATGTCTGTTGTTTGAGGCCATCGATCTACGCAATTTATTGGCTTTTATCACAGTCCATATCAATAATCCATTGAAAACACACAGGAAAATTAAAGGTAAGAATGTAAAAAACGTTACTAAAAACCAATAAAATCCTATTTGATAGCTGTAACTTCTAGAGAAAGCTGTCTCTCGGAGTTGTAATATTGTTTTATTATCAACTATCTTTTCCACCACCTTTAATTCACAGAATTCTGGTGATGTACAAATAATACCAACTATAGCCACAATCAGAATTATAATCCTTGCTCTTTCGGGGGTACAGAGTTGTCGACCCCTCATGGGATGAGCGACGCCGATGTAACGTTCTAACGTAAACGTTACCGTCAGTATAACCGATATATTGGCGGACATGTCCGTTAGAACTCTTCCCGTAGGAAACCAATGCCAATAATTAGGAAATTCATGAATAAAATCATAATGTTTGAAACTAAGGGTTAAACTGAACACCAAATAAAGACAATCAAAGGCCGCTAGTGCTGTCAAGTAGCAATTTGTTGAAGATTTCATGCATCTCCGAGTCAAAACTAAAATGCTCAGAATGTTTCCAGTCAGTCCCAGGGTTGTTATAAAAGGCACACATACTTTTTGTACAATGTACCTGGTAACTTCCAGCTCATCTGTATTATCCACTACCAGTGATAACGATATAGAGCTGTTATTCATATTTCCTTGTCAGTTGTCCAAAACAAGAGATCCTTTTGTTGGTGCTGAAAAATCCAATAGCCAAGAAGTTTTCTTACTGGAATGTAAAAGTAACACTTTTTAAAGGCAATTTCACTTGACCAAGGTTCTAGAAATTTGGACTCTCAAAGTGTCAAAATTTTTGAGTTTCGAATATTACATCCATTCACAACTTTCTACACAATTATTTTACTATACTTTTATTAAAAATCAAATCTAAAATCACATATTCATTTCCCAATAATCACATCCAATATTTCCCAATAGAAATTATTTTAGCGCAACATTTCAAGTGAATATCAACTTTGAGTTTGGAAGAATATAGTAACTCATACTGCACTTCCTTTCTCTGTGGTATGAAATGAGCGTCTAATAAACCAACCTTGTCTCATTATATCAGTAGTGCTATATTTCCACAAGTATGATATTAACAACGAAATATATCACCAGGAGATCCATAACTCTTTCTTGGTTATTGTGATTAATTACATTTTTATATGCCTGTCTAATTAGCAATCACAAGAAAATGACCGCAGCTGTGTGTCAGTATCTAAACAAACCGATTTAAAAAAAAACATGTGTGTCCTTTCAGATATCTCGAGGTATTTATTGACTTTAATTTTTTTATAATTAGCGAGAACAAGATATTGACCATTACTGCTACGCAAATGTCCAAAGATTAACGTCATTGACGGTTGGAAAGATAATATAGGCCTATTCGACGACAGTCTATAATTACTTCTTGTTTTTCCTCTGCTTGTCGCATTCGTAATGGTAATTAGTATATATGTAATTTGACCTTCACAAATAGGTTCAAGTCTAATCAGTCTGGTCTTGTCATATTACACAATTATTTGCAATATCAGCATACATATATATATCACTTGACAATATTTTGACACCTAACAACAATAGAATTGCTCGGAAATATATATATAAACATTGTCTGTAATACTTTCATCTAACAATGGTAGAACCACAGTTAAGCTATTATTTTTAATTAAGAAAAAAAGAACTACGAAACACGCTTACATCAAAGGCTCCTGTTTCTTCAAACTGTAATTAAATTTCCCAGAAAATACCGCACTTGATTAGGATGGTAGTCTTCAGCTTCCGATCAAACACCATATGCCACAAATATTTATTTGATCTTAATCTAATATTTATTTCCACATCAAATAACGGTTGCTTGCTTTTCTTATTAATATCCATAAAACGAACATAATATTGTACAATATTTTAAGAAATACGCTAATATTCAGTCCAAACTAATAATCCAAAATCACTATTCATTGACAATGTCATATTCTTCACAACTAACAGCACAATCAGCACCAAGCTAGAGTCCCTGAATCCTCGAGTCAAATAACATCGGTCCACGTCGACATCTAATTCTAACCGAACTCATGTTTCTTTAAAATAATCTCATTAGCAACAGAAATTGAATTTGTTTTTCTCTTTGTTATAAATAACGATCCTTATTTCCTGATGAAATATTCACAATAAAAACATAGCATCCCAGTCATCTCAGTTTAAAAAAAACGTGGCAATAAGCAACCAAAGATTTGACATGTTAGTGAAGAAAAATTCCCATTCTCGACACGAACATCTATTATCAGTCAATGTGAAGCTTCATTTTTGTTTGCAAATAGAATTTATACAAATCGTTCCCATAAGGCACATCATAAAAATTAAATTCCATTTCAAAACTTCCGATTCATTCCCATTGGGAAAATGTTAGCTATCATTATTTATAGTTTAGCACCAAAAAAATGCAATGACAAAATCATACAGTGAGTATAGTAAGAAACAATGTTGATAAAAATATATATAAACTACATAGAACAAGTTACGACACTGCAGCTTCTTATCTTTGATATATTATAGAAATTCATCCTTAATGTACACTGAAGTGACGATCCTAACTACATCTATTTGTCTCCGATAGAACTCCACTCGATACAACTTTTCTATTGATTTAACAGAAATTACTGGTTTTTGTAGTGCTTATTATAATGTTTATATTGTTCCACGGGTAGTGAATAAGTTTGAAAGTCAATGAGAAAACAATAAAGAAAAACCTGTTTGAAGTCGGACAACATATAATAATGCCAGAAACAAAAACACCCACGTTTCATTATATGATAACAACTTAGTTAATCTAGGATACTGGCCATGTGCATTGACTGATGTTGGCAAATACTAATTCATTAAGATTGAGAATCCGTAAAAGGGATCATAGATGCAGAGCGGCATCAGGAGTCAGGAGATAGTGTTTAACCGGAGCCCGTAAACCTATTCATAACAGACTTTGGTTTATTTAGTTATAGATTTTACTTATTTTATGCGTTTCAGGTTTAAATGTTGAGTGTAGTTTGATCTAAACTCTTGGGCTATATAGCAATTATTTTCTTTTCTAAATAATAAAATACAATTCAATACAATTACAATGTACAGCTAAATATATATACATACATTGTTCTCAATAGAATAATAATTCAAAAAAACGTTTTGCTATACACCACCACAATCTGACCGTATTACGAATGTATCATTATACTACATTACATTACAATTTCGTATCTTTTTCCTCTTTCTGATTGTTGAAAATAACAGAAAAAAATACAACAAATAGTTATCTTATTTAAACAGACTGTGATGTATCTACTGGATATTGTTTTTTCAAATCCTTTTAAATATATGTAGGGTTCAATATGAACATTAGAAAAATAAATTCAGAGTGTTGATGTTGGCAACATTCTAGGTACATGTAATTATAAATTATCCTTGATTCAGATTGTAACAATGAAAGGAATCGTGTTTAGTAAATATATTAATAACAGTCTTCACGATAAAGGACATACCTTTAACGTACTTGCACGCTTTGGGTCTCCAAGGACCAACTGTTGTGTTGTGTACTTCTGGCTCCGACAAAGGAACGATTTATAAATAAAATCATGAAAAGTGTTATTTTAAAAAAAAATTACTACTAAACTATAAAACACATCGCAACTTTTGAATAAATTTAAGCTACAAAGGGATTAAGATTATCACACGAGCTTAAATCTATGCATTGAGAAATCATAAATCAAAAACATTTTTTGACTATGTCAAGCTATTACGAACTTTTTACTTATACCTTAACTGCAAAAGGCAACTTTTTTGACTCACAGAACTCAATCAATAAACGATATGATGAGACATAAAATCTGAATAGAAAGCCATGGTTTTTACAGCCTTTCTGTTGATAGCTCTGATTGGCTGAAATCCCTGCTTCCTTGTACAAGAATAATGAAAATTGCAGTCAATGTTTAAGTTCATAATAGCCTGACAATGGTGAAGCCTTCAGAATCACTTTGCATATTGTGTTAAGATCTGCAATGTAGTTGGACATCATGATATTTTCCTATGTTAATTTATGTTAAATGAGTTTGGACTGCAATGCCAAGTAAAAAAGAAGTGGACATAGTATCCATCATCAACTCTTTTCAATGAAATGACTATAACTTTATAAAAAAAAACATGGTAAATGAATAAACTAAATTAATTGATTGAATATATCAAATTATAGAGTTCATTTTGGTGGAGCAAGAAAAATTTTGGAAAATCCTATCCTGTTATACAATTAAACAAGGGGAAACATTAAAATAAATTGATTGTGGCACCTTAAAGGGTATAAATTGTTTAACATGTCAATCTTCTTAATTTATCATTTGCGTACACGCCAAGTTTCAGTAACAAACTGCTAAATTGCTCACTAAATCGCCTTACTATGAAAATCAGTTTAAATATTAGGCGATATGACGTACAGTATTTCATATTTGGTTCACAGCTTAACAAGGGCATAATTCGAAATTATTTCTAAATGCCATTATTATCAAATTATACTTGCATGCCCAGCTGTATTAAATCGGAAGAGCTATGAAGAAATATATTTTACGGGTTCTACATGACATGACTCTGATTGGTTAACATAACGAAAACGAAGACGACAAATTTGAGAAAGTGACAAAGAAACAGAAATCATAATCTGGTATACTAAGATTTGAATTTCAATAGATCCAGTATTGTGAAAGCTTCTTCATCAACAAACCATCAATAATCGTGTGACATGTGATCACCTTCATAATCTCTTAGTAATCCTAGAACTTGGTGTTACTATTTCATTCTGTAAGATAATCTTGTTATTGATCTCAGATGTCTGAGGTCACTTCTAAATATTCACATTTACGCAAACTGACGTATTTCTTCTTTCGATAACCTGCTTGTTTCGTGACACAATGACGTAGGCAATGTATAGCAATGAAGCTATGGCCAATTCATATTACCAGTGATGTAAACAGTGAAATGGTATTAATAAAAGTAAGAAATATATTAAGGAATAATTAAATGTTAGCCACTTTAGCATTATTGGTGTGTAAACGCAATAGATCATGACCCACGTTTAACTCTTAAACATGTTTAGATATAAATATTGATTGAATAGATTTTATAATAGAGGTAATTTTCTACAACACTGCTTCGTAAACGGGGAAATTGGCATATATGATATAAGTATGCAATATGTAATGTAATAACGTCAGGGTTCTTCCTTTAGAAAATTTCGAAAAGTGTATTCGATTTGGTACATTCTTAAACATTGTTTAGGGGAAAAAAACAGTATATAAAAAGATATATATATTTTTTTTTCAATTTGCTAGAAAAAGGGGATGCATACCATTTTTCTAAACTTGTACTTATTGTAATAGAGCGATATTTCACGTGTTTCAACACCATTTACCAGATCCATTTCGATTTTAAAATTTGATGTTATTTCCTCTGTCCTATTGTAGCGATATAAAGCGATAAGAAAAACTATATAGGAATTTAAATGAGGGGTGGGTCAGACAGAAATACCCCGACAAGTCAATCTTTTTGAATAACCAGTTTAAGTTTTTAGTGGGCAAAGGCAGATTAGATGACTCATTTATCTGAGATTATCTTCTACATGTTAAAATCTTCCAAAATATTTTAAAAAATCCCCATTGCAGGTACCATAACCGAAATTTGGAACAGCAACTTTACAATTATACGCTGTGAATTACCATTGTCTTACTACATCTTGTTATGTCGGATATTGGATAACTATTTTTTCTGACCGGAAATAATTACATTAATTATTAACAATAAGTATTCTTCAGCCTGTTGAGGTATGCACAGATCTTTCAGGCACTAAGGAAGTTTTGCTTAGGCTTTGGGTAGGGTACAAATCTCTGACAATCCTGGGCTCAATTCTCGAGCACGCAATTCTCAACTGAGCTATACGTTTCTTCTTTTATAGTGTTGTTGGGTATGGCGGACTTATGGGTTTAACAATGTTTTGAAGGGTTGATCGATTCAGTTACACATGTCATTAACATGTTATTGTTGTCCCTGTGAAAGGAATTCTAGTTGCCATTTATAGTGGAAAATGTGTAATCAATTTAGTGGGTCTCTCTATATACACAAAAGTGAATTAATGAATAATTGCTATTTCCGATACCATTGGTGTCATGATACAAGTTAATTGTCGAACATGATAGTTGTCAGTGCAAACAATAGTTATATGATGAGATGGTGTAGTGATTGTCTATTGTGATTTATGCATATGAACCTTTTTATCTTTAATTGCTTAAATTACTTGACATACTACACTAGATGCTATTCTAATTCAAAGCCTATCATTACCATTACAATCACCCTGTTTTTAGTAGAATTGATGTGAATTTCAAGGTGGTAGATTGACATTAATAAATTGCCCTGTAGTATCAGACTATCAGTATCCTTTTCAATGTAATTATTCAATAAATCCTTTCCTATGGTTACACCTTTAGGGAATACGCTGAAAACTAGCTCGTTAAAATACCCTGAGACTCTCGTTTTTTTCTTCTTTGAAGATATTGTTTTATAGGGATCATTGAATTTTTGTTCTAAAACTGTAACTATAAACTAATTACATCTGCTTCCAATTGCTAAAGGTGCAATTCTGATCAAGGGCATCAATCTGAAATATCTGATATACAACAAATAAAGTTTTTTGTAGTACAGTACAAAATAATGAAGTAATTTATATACAACCTAATCGTTTGTCAAAATCAAGATAAAAAACCTATGGCACATATTATAATGAATAAAAGAACTCTAATAAAATCTATAAATACGAAGTTATGCTAGAATAACCTTAAGAAGTAGATCTTTGTGAAGTTAAGATAAATGACACCCAGGATTATTTGTTCTTCTGAAGGAAAATAATTTGTAGAAAAAAATTAAAAACGTATTGTCTTTAATACAAATCAATGTGACGAACATTTATTATACCAGCCATCAATAACATCGCACAAAGGAATATTATCTCTTAGGATGATCAATAAACTAGATTTTGAATTTTGGCCAAATGTTCAACAGTGCACTTACCTGGTACCATACAACAACTATACTCTATACTCTGATTAATCTATAAATAAGTTCTTATCCATAAAACTATAGGACACTATCGACGCTAAAATTGATTAATAATTACGGAGTTGAATTGATTTTTCAAAAGGATTCAGTTGTTAGTTAAATATTTTTTAGTGAAATGTCATCAGTATACACTTTAGTTTATCATAGGTCAATGGGCTCCAGTATTTGAACAGGATAATGATGACCAAAATTTAAAAGAAATTTTTTTTGTTTTTTTAGATTTGGATTTCAGAACCGGTGAAAGATCAAGACTTCCATACTTTTCATGATTATAACCTTAACCATTTTTAACTATTGTTTACACTAACTATCTTATAATTAATACTTCATGACCTAGGCCAGTGCTTTCTTGAGAATACTATTCTCATCTCACTCCAACACTAGGTTAGGCTATTGAAGAAAATATGTATTCTAAGAGATAATATTCATATAACTGATACATAATCACAGACTATCAAAAAGTTCTAATCTAGATTTCTAGGTACTGATAAAGTAAAATCCCATTATTCGCATGTTTAATATATTTTTCAAGAAACGACGCAAAAGATTTCAAATTGAATTAACTTCCCTTGTTTCTGAAATTCAAATAGCGAGATTTTGTCGAAATATTAAACATCAATTAAATAAGCAAAAAAGAAAAAAAAGATCAAGTTCCATAAGTCTGATTAAAACAACCTTTGTGGCAAATTCTTTGAATCCTTTTATTATTCAGACATTTAACTCCATGTCTGCTGTGATTGAAAGACTATAAGAAAATACATATTTAATTCCCAGTCTAACTCTTCCTTTATTCGTGTCATATCATTACTTTACAACAGACTTAAAGAGAAATTCTGTCTTTACACCACATTATATTTTGTTATTACATGTATTTTGATGCATATTGACGACCTTAAAGTTTTGCTGTCAATATTCTTATCGAGCTGTATGTACATGTATGCCTATATATTATGTTTGGTGCAAAGTCCAAAATAATTAAAATATTGAAATTGAATTGTTCGAGTGTATTAGCTGTCTCTTTACTTTAACTATCTGTCTGATCAGATACTACTAGCGTATTTTGGCAATATTACGTTCTGATTACATCAAAGAAATGATTCGAAGGGAGCTTTACGTCCTTCTCTATGGCTTGAGGGAAATTCTGCCTCGACAGCATTAGTGTTCTCATTTTCGAGTGACAAGGGAATTGTATAGCCCACAATGTCTGAGAAAATGTAACATGGGATATTAGAAGTCATAAAAACTGATTGAATCGATAAGGCAGCTTTATCCTTTGTTATCTTTCTGATCAAACTAAACTTTCTTATTTTAAAGTCTACTTATAGTTGAAGTAAATCTGGTTTTACCTTAAATAATATTCTGGCAACAGATCCAGCAGTTTACCATCAATGTAAAAAAAAACACGTCAGGACAGGTGCCCTAATCACTTTATAAATGCACCACCAAATCAAAAGCATATAAATCATATAATAAATGGCAGCGATCAAAATTTTAACGAAAATGAGCTACTCTCGTGTAACGACGTATGTGTAAAATATAAATTATTTATTGTAGATAATCTGTACTCTTTTTTTCTACATTTGTAAAATACACCGGAAGTAGAGTTGCCCTCGGTGATTTTTAGAAAGCGGAAGTCCCCACGCACAAACCGGAAATGATTAGCTATTTCTGATGACATATTGTAATTGTGTTAAAATTGGCGTTCTTTCTATATCCTGTTTTCAGATTGATCCGATAATTAGCCCCCAGTTGAAAATATTTCAAAATTTTCATAAAATACTTTTTTATATTTTTTAAATATATCAATTTTAGAATTTCAAATTTTTTCAACTTCATCCGATAAATTTAATACAAAGAAAATAAAAAATGAAACCCAACCCAATTTTACAATAAGTCACATCCCGGTCACAAAAATGTCCGATATTCATTTTCGATTCCAGTTCATTTAAAGATATTTGGTCGGAACAGATAACTCTATCATTTTCAGTTTGAGCAAGCGACTAATTTTCTACAAATCTAAAATTCTATTGTCACAAAACAGTTTGTTTTGCCAATTGTCATCTGTCCTAGTAGGATTAGCAATCCTCCTAGTAGATATTGCAATTGGCATCTCTACTCTACTGGATTAGAATCTCTACTGTGACATATACGAACTTTAAGAAAAAAAATAATCGACCGGATTCCGAAGTACATATACCCTAGAGCCCTGGATGAAATATGAATATAACCCTTTTCCTACCATGTATGCAATTTACTCGAATCTGCTGAATTTAAAAATCAAAAGCTTGTAATCTCGTTAAAAACCTGCATTAATACCGTTTAATCATTCCCTGTGTGATTCATCCGGTTTCAAATAACAGCATATATTATATAATAAGGCATAACCCATGCGTTTCTCACGTAACGACCTTACAATGTAGTTGTAAACTGTTCAAGGAAAGAAACCTGTATAAATTTCGTGCAATCTATGTTGGAAATTAATCTTAAGAAGAAAGAAGTGCTAGGTCAAAGATATATCCATGTCTTCATTGACTAATTCTCTTGTCAACAAGTATATTATTTCTGTCATCAGCCGTTACTAGCATTAATGAAAGGGATATACATCAATTTAAGAAGTTAATCATCTTTGATTAGTGTGAGAATGAAATGGTCAAATTCAGTACAAAAAGGAATTGATGTAGCCTATGTAGCAAACAAAAGTAAATCCTTCTTAAAACCTCTGCGAGCGAGGCTAAAGGGTAGCAGGACCCTACAAGCCAACGGATTGCAGATGGCCTGAGATGAAATTAGAGTACTTCGAATGCTTAATCATCGCTTCGAGAATATCTCCTTTTAATGCTCGAAAAGGGGAGGTGGTGGTGCCATTGCTTACAAGCGTATAGTGGATTTCCGTAACAAATATTCTGATACGTGGTACAATTATATGAATAAGTCGATTTATGCATTACTAGCATATTTACGGGCAACCTTTAACTTAATATCTGTATTATCAACATAACATTAGTGAATTTTACATTTCTGAATAGCAAAGACTTTAGGCACTAATGACCTTTGAAATATTGTCCTTTAAAGCGATAAATTGAAAGATATTATAATCTCGTAATAAGACCCCTATAAAGAGAAATACAAACATGATTTAACAATTATCAATGGCGACAGTACATATCCTTAATTACATTCATTAATAATATACATAATCAAATGAAATAATTATAAATTACTTACTAACAACTGTATGAATATTACAAGGTTTGAAAGCCAAAACAGGATTAATGATAGGCTAATGCTTCGAGACAGATGTTGATTCAGAGGTGGACAGGCTTATAGGTATTTCTTCTAATCATTCTGGCTTAACGTTCCGTGATTGACTAACTAATGGATTTTCAAGGTCGATTTTTATCTCGTTTCAGATGTTTTTCCCAAATTTAAAAATTACAGTGTTAAGAGAGATATGAGCTTCTTCTGGAAATCTGTGGGGTTAGGGCTTTGGTTATTTACGTCATGACGTCATTTTCGTTGAATGTGTTTATGTCGGACGTGAGTTATACTTTCGACCGAGGTGTAATTGGGTACGGATAATATAAGAAAGATCGATGTCAAGAGGTTTGCCCAAGGGCTAGCTGGTAGAAAGGATCCCTAAGACGACTGACTTGTAAACTGAAGTTAAGTGTAAAATATATAAATTGTTTCTTTTCCTTCTTTTTTATCTTCAAACTTACTTTGTTTACGAATAGAATTTCATTTGAAGGTGCACAGTTCTTAACTATATTGATTAGATGTTTTATTGGTCCTTAGACAAGCGCGTATTTGCTTTCGGATTATTTGATGCAATAGACTTTGACATTGATGGTGTGTTTGAAAAGACAATTGGTAGAAAACCAGCGATTCGACAAACCAATCAGCTGCTTGAAGATCAAGATACTATAATCTTCATGTCTACTTTTAAGGATGACAATTTTCATAACAACAACACGTATCTCCGCTATACAAATTCCCAAAATTCAGAGTCATTTTAAATATTCTAGTATTTCTTATTGTAAACTACACGATGGGGAATATCTGCGTTATTAGCTGAGAAAACAAAATGGTGAAGAACACACTTCATAGATAATAATAATAATCGCTTTGATATGTCTTTTAAATTTCAACGTAACGTTTGTTTGCTTTGGGCAATGGTTTTCACTTTTTAATCGTAACGTATAAATGTATCTGCTATACCTTGATATCTAAGACCTATGTCATTAACTTTCCGATGCGAGGCACTTCGATGACAACGAATTAAGAAAGTGGATAACACTGCAGAAATCGGTAACTGTATTTTTAACTAAGTACATGTAAAATTGGTCACAGTAAATTAAGAGTAACTGTGTCATAGTTGGTCAACTTTATTTGATAATGATTACACCAGTTAAACAATACTTTGTTACTATAATTTTTTCCCTTATGACCATATTCTATTGGGATCATAAAAATTTCCTCGTGATATGCAACTACATGTAATTTGTTCTGTCTGTCGAATTCATTTAACCGATTTATTCAATAATTATATATACTGCCTTGTTATAAATATTTATCACAATATAATGTTGGATATTTTCCAAGATTTCCCACATCGAATAACGAAACACGAATAACAAAAAAAGAAATAACGAAAAACAAAGAATGCTATTCCTTATTAAATAGAGGTTAAAGTTTATCAAGCTTAAAATTATGAGAACTTCGCCTGAAAATAGGACTATTAGAAGAGTAACAGAATCTATTCTACGAGAAAAGACAGAAAACAAAAGCAAAAATATCAAAACAACTGAAGAATGAACCATGAATAACGAAAAACAAATGACAAAAAACGAAAAGGAATAACGAAAAACGAAATACGAATAACCCAAAACGAATAACGAATAACGAATTACGAAAACGAATAACGAAAAACGAATAACAAAAAACGAATAACGAAAAAAAAAACCAAAATTATTATCGGGGCATTTGAAAAGTGTTCGTACAATGGTCTCGTATCCAGAAAAAACACCTCTTGGACTAATTTACCACCGTCACGACTGAATACACGAATACGTGATTCTCATAATATTTGAACGATTTGGCGAGATGCATGACGTTCCGAATTCCTTCGGAATAAATCATTACAAGTATATAAAGTTATTCACGAATAACGAATAACAAACCAACTTCACTCGACTGTTAATTATATATATTAAATAATCGATTGCATAACAATCCGTGACAAAACAATCGATTTCGATTTTCCACACAATTAAACTCAACTGGTTGCAATCTTTTACTCATCGAACCCCGTTTCTACGTTTTGACATCCCTCGTACCAAAGTCAAAGATGCAAAAATCAACCTATTTTTCTCATATAACAGAGATGGTTTGTTGAACCACTTGCTTACAGGATGTAATAACAATGTATAATGCAGAATAATTCACTTATTAGGGGTCAATAGTACATATGTGCTAAAAATTCCTGTTACAAATACTAGTTTACTTTTTCATGATCCTTTCATAAGATCACAAATCAAAGATTTAGTCAAGTTAAATATTTGAATACTCTCAAACTTTGACCATGTAGGATTTTAGATTTTTGATAAATTTCATTGTTAACGTGACCTTTATCGAGATGAGACTTCTATAAAGTATTCATAATCGAGCTTTGTTTTTATTCTCTGGGTTTAATTATTAATGAGAAGTAACAGTTAGTTGTAAACAAATCTTGCCACAAATCTTTGGGAGATTTCAGCTATAGATGGTGACAGAAAATCTAAGCCTTATGTTGTTGAGCTAATTATTTTCTCCAACCCAATTAAAACATTTTTTCTGACCACAATCAGGTGCAGGCAGGGGCTTCTTTGGACAATGCTTGAGGTTGGGGCCAGCAATTCAGCGAGGCCAAAAGCCCTTTAAGGTCTGTGGCTAGGAGGCTGCCAGAAGCCAATATAATTTTACATGGTCTGAGCATTTGGAAGGCTTAATTTTCATTTAAAAAAGACCTTTCACAGGCATGAGATTCCTTAAAAATGAACTAAACGTGGAGAAAGTTATTTCATTTGGAAACGTGCATCGTTTTGGAAAACATAGGATGGGGAAACATAGACCGATTGTGGCACGATTTATCCACCATATTGTAGCTGTGAAGAAGAAATCATACATGCTTAAAGGTAAGAGCTATGGTATCAACGAACAATATCCGCAAGTTATAGAGGCCAAGCGAAGAACCCTATATCCAATCATGAAGGAATACAGAGAAAAGGGGCATAAAGTTAGACTCATAAGGGATAGGTTATATATAAACGATACCCTGTACAACGAGAATGAACAATATTCAAATAACTTAATAACAACCAGGCCAATCGCTTCTGATGTAAGAAGACCGTGGGAAACAAAACGTCCACCAGCGAAACGACCTGCATTATTTAGCTCAGAATCAGAGAGTTCATCACAGAGGCAACAAACAGCATAGGAAAACGCCGGGAGTGATGTGTGTGTTTTGTCCTGGAATATTGGTAAAGGATTGTGCAAAAAGATTAAGAACCATGATTTCATGAAGATTCTTTGTGCTAACGAGGTTTTATGCTTATACGAGTGTTGGATTGATGAAAGTGACGTCATATGCATAGAGGGTTACACTGCATTTACATATCCGAGAATGACTGGTAAAGGCGGGGGAACTATAATATTTATTAGCAATAGTATTATAGATAATTGTTCCATTATAAAGAATGTACATGATTGCATTGTTGTTAGATAGTGTCACAAAAGCCCGAAATCCCAAGTATTATACTCATAGCCTGTTATTTTCCTCCTCAAGGCAGTGTTTTTTACGACAATCAGGAGTTTGATCCCTTTGTCGATTTACAGGATTTAATAATTGAATTCAGTTGTGATAATAATATTTTAATGGTAGTGGGCGATTTGAATAGTAGGACTTCTGTTAATGATGATTTTATCAAACAAGATGAGATGAATCCAAATTCAGAATTGATAGGCAAATTGTGTAATATCTATGAGCCGGATAGCCTAGAAAATTTACCTTACAGAAAGAATATGGACAATGTTGTAAATAGTTACGGAAGAATGCTTTTATCATTATGTATAATGACTGGAATGAGAATTGTAAATGGGAGATTTAATGGTGACTGGGAGGGCAACTTTACATTCTCTAGCTCTAAAGGGTCAAGTCTAATTGATTATCTCCTTTTACGTAGTAATAACTTTAATTTGGTGAGTCAGTTTAGTACTGGTTTATTTACTGAGTTTTCTGACCACTCTCCGTTATGTTTCAAAATTAATTTCCCTATTGTTTTTAAATCAAAATGTCTGAGTTCTGATATTGTTTTTAACAAATGGAATGACAGTAAATGTAATGATATAAAATTTGTACTGAAAGAATCATTGAACCAAATTTTAACGGCTATAAGCATTGATACAAATTCACAAACAAATGTTGATCAAATTGTTGATACCTTCTCAGTGAGGGTAAGTGAGCTGCTTTCACCATATAACCACAAAGTAAATAGTAGTAAAAGGCCAATTAAACTTAAGAAAACTGCCGATAAACCTTGGTAAAATGACGTATGTAAATCTTATTATGTAACATACAAGTCAGCTCTTAGGGCATTTAATAGAAAGAAATCCGTAATTAATAGAATCAAGTTAACTGAATGCCGACAAAACTATAAAAAGTTTGAATCTAAGTTAAAACACAATTACTTAAGTCATCAAGGCAATATGTTAGACTTATTAAGAATGGAAAACCCCAAAAAATTCCACAAGTTATTTAACAAAAAGAAGAAAACTTCAATGTGCCCTATAGCAATTGAAGATATGTATAAACATTTCTCAAATCTATCATCTTTCACAGCAGAAAGTAACCCTATAATTAATGACTACATTAACTCTTTTGATGACTGTTTTAAGAATCATTATAACGATGAACTTGATTATCCTATAACACCCAGCGAGGTACACAAAGCTGTCCAAAATAGTTAAATAAGTCCAGTGGACCAGATAATATGCTAAATGAACTGTTTATTTACTGTATGGATGAATTAATGCCTTGCTTAATACATATATTTAATGGTATCTTAGAATCTGGGTATTATCCCTCAGCGTGGTGCAATGGAAATATAGTGCCGGTATTTAAGAAGGGAGATATGTATAATCCAGATTGTTACAGAGGTATTACTGTTGTTAGTTGTATGGGGAAATTATTTACATCTATTTTAAATAGTAGACTTCTGTCTTTTGATTCTTGTCATAAATTAGTACCTCCAACGCAATTTGGCTTCAGAAAGAACCTTGGTACTACCGACGCTATTTTCATTCTACAGGCCATTATTAATAGAACATTAAAATCAAGAAAAAGATTGTATTGTTGCTTCATAGATTATAGTAAATGCTTTGATTTGAATAATAGATCTTTTATGTGGTATAAACTTCTTAAATGTGGAATCGATGGAAAAATCCTAACACTAATCCGTTCATTATACAGTAAAGTTAAGTGTTGTGTAAAATTAAATGGATGTATGTCAGAACTATTTTCATGCTGCACTGGTTTATTCCAAGGAGAAATACTATCTCCGCTGCTCTTCTCCCTTTATGTAAATGACATAGAGGATCATTTTAATGATTCAAATTGTACTGCATTAACTTTATCATATTATAACCTATTCTTATTGATGTACGCAGATGATAAGGTATTGTTTTCGGAATCGGCTGAGGGACTCCAAGATCTGTTAAACTCCTTAGAGAGTTATACCAAAATGTGGGATCTCAAAGTGAATACAGATAAAACAAAAGTAATGATATTCATTTGCAATGGTGGCAAAATTTCATCAATTGAAAATTGGCATTTTAATCGTCAAAGATTGGAGGTTGTAAATAATTTCAATTATCTTGGACTTGTCTTGAATTTTAATGGCAAATTTACATTAGCACAAGAAAATCTTGCAAAGCAAGGAAGAAAAGAGACATGTAGAGAAAATAATATCAAAACCTGTATTAATGTTTTTGATTGTTATGTAGGTAGCATTTTAAACTACGGGGCGGAAATATGGGGGTTTCATAAGGGACCTGACATAGAGAAACTACATTTCCATTTTCTTAAAATGATCCTTAATGTTAAACGAACAACAAACCATGATATGTTATTATATGAAGTAGGTAGATATTCGCTATTTACTATGAGAAAAATTAGAATCTTTAAGTATTATGTTAAATTGTTGAAATCCGACAATGAATTGTTAAAATGTTGCATGCAAGACATGGTCATTAATAATGATTTATGGATTTGTAGTTTAAGAAATGAGCTTGATCACCTAGGTTTGAGTTATTTATGGAATAATCCCGTTATTAATTCTGTAGGTATATTTAGACAACGTCTCTATGATAATTTTTCACAATCTTGCTTGAGCAATATTTGTCAATCACCGAAAGGAGGATATTATCAATATTTTGTTACCAATTTCTCACTCCAAAGCTATCTTTTAAAGCCTGTAAATTCGGCCTTGTTGAAATATATAAGTAGACTTCGCTTGTCATCGCACAATTTATTAAAAGAAAATTCAAAGAAAAGAAAGAATATGTAAAGTTTGTAATAAGAACGAAATTGAAGATGAATACCATCATATTTTAATATGTACGGCTTTTAAAGAACTACGCCTGAAATATATAAAGCCATATTATACCACACGACCAAATACTTATAAATTTTTCAAATTAATGAGCACCACGAATGTAAAAGAATTAAGAAACCTTGGACGATATTTAATGTATGCTAGTAAAAATCGGTAATATGCAATCTGTATGAATTATTTTGATATATTCGACTACTACTTTTCACATTACTCTCCTAAACGTATCTATGTTTATTATTTATTGTTTATATATGTTTCATTATATATTAGGTGGATATTATTGTGTATTTTGTAAATATGTTATACCGATGAGTCTGTGACTCAAGGTAAATAAAGAATTGAATTGAGAGGTTGGTCAGGGCTCACAGGCAATGCAAGTAAAACTCCTTGATATCGATTCTTCTATTGGGCCTTATTCCTTGGTTGGTGAATACCATAAGCGAAACTGGTTCCTTGAAATGAACTTCCGTTTCAAAAGCATTTCGTCGTTGAACAATTTATATTAATCTTTTGAAATTCTCAATTAAATATCCCGTGAGGAGCACCTGTCATTGTCTAGAAAGATTCGACATGTTACAGACGAGAAAATATCTCGTAAAACTTACAAACGTCAATAACCCAATACTATACTGAGTCACAAAGTGTATCAGATTGTATTGTTTCCTTTTATTAATAATTCACCAATTTCTTTATTTTTATCACTATCTCACTGAATACTTCTACAGTATAAATTTTTATTGTTAATTATTTACGAAAAACAAGTACAACCAGAACGCGTGAAAATCATTTAAAGAAAACAATGAAGCAATGATTGTGCATAACTAGAGAATCTTTTTGAAAAAGCCCTTTTGCAGAAATTTCAATGATATATTTGCGATACTAACTATCAGTATTTTGGCAGAAACACCAGTAAATCCGACCCACTAGTTCCAATAGCATCCACTCATCTTTTTGTGTTGTGCCACGAATCCTCCATCAAAATATCCTCATTATATAATACAGTAATATTTTTTACTATAAAAAATAATGCATATTAGCAATAATTGTAGAGTGATGTAGAATTATCGATACGATCTTCATACTTGGCCTGTAAGCCGCCTCAAGCGGCTGTCGTTATTTATTGTTGACCCTTCATTTTTCAACTGGCCAGTGTTGAAAAGTAGCCTAATGTTTAAGTCAGTTTTGTTAGGACACCATTAAGTACGTGAAGACTAATTTTTGTAATAAACAGTGAAAGAAGGCAGTCGACTCGTTAATATTCAGACAGAAAACCTAATGATTTTACGAACTTCGAAATTATACCTTGACTGCAATATTTACCATTCTTGTATCATTGGAGTTTGTAGGTGATGCGATTTGATTTGGTTTGTACGCTAAGAAATACAGCAAATCAGAGATCGAAATCAAGCACAAAAACATAATGTTTGGAGCCTTTCTGCCCCGAGCTCTGAATAGCTGTATTCGCTAGCGTACGATCCAGTCACATCGCTACATTCTGTTACACAGTGCAGTCCAAGAATAAGTGCGCAATTCTTGTCATTGTGCTCTGTGAAGAGGAATAAATCGTTGACTTCTTTTTTTTTACAACAAAATATAATAAGAGAAAGGATAAGATACCTGCAGGATATGGCTTGTCTTTAGCAATTGAATGAAATCACTGTGAAATCATAATTAATACGTATAAATACAAAAGGTTAAAGATTATTAATATATTAAACCAGTTCAGCTGTCGATGGAACTAAAACTCGGCAAAAGTAATATTCTATGGTTATGCCCGCCATATAGAAACGCACGAGCAGGACTAATTAATTGTCGGCATAAGCACTGAGGAGAAATAATGTCGTGTCTCGCACACTTATGCTGCTGATGATGATACAGATTTTATGTGACTCTATCAGGTAATTTAAAATCAACCGAGTGTGCATGAATTATAAATTATCATACAATCATAGTCCTGAAATAAATATTCAATAGAGACGCACAATTAGATAGTGTCAATGGTTTACCTAATTGTCTGTTCATTACATTATACGAATTATACAAAGCTAAACAAAACTCCAAAAAGAAATTTTAGGTTTTGGAACATTAGTTATTTTTATTTAAAACATTCTGATTTGATTTTTTGTGCTTTGTCTTTTAAATTATCGACACTATCACTTTAATAAAAATAGAGAGAAGAAAATAATTATTGAGATAACCGTAAGCTATAATTTAAGAATTGTTGATCTAGAAGTAATACTTTCGTGGTTAAGAATTATGTAGAAATCTATTCTTGAAATTGATATCCCAGATCAGTTATGAATAATATGACGAATAAGGTGTCTTATATCTTTTCTTTGGAATTGGTTTGTTCATTTCTTACATGTAAATTGCGAATCCAGGATAACTGATCTTATCTGTGTGTTAAAGGGTATGACTGGTATATAGGTTTGTTGCTGACCGTTGCTGTTGATCGATCTTAGATGCAGTTGTTTCCTTCCATGGGGAATCTACAGGAGCAACTGATTATATCTTGTGGTAGTTTCGACAACTACAACTACAAATAAATTTGCTAGGCGAAACGTACAACATAAGTGCGCTTAACTTAACTTTTTTGGTTTAACGATGTATCGAAATTATAGGTCAACACTTTAGTGTGGGAGAAAAATAATAAAGCTCATTCTTTATTTCATATTTCTTTATTTCCATGACTACATATATTTATCATAAGTTCTTCCAAGGAAATATCACAAACATAGACACACAAAAAGTTATTTCTTCGCTTGTGTTGCTGTAAGGTCTTTTGATCTTGAGATTAACCATCATTAATATCAATTGTATAAGTATACATCCCTTCGGGAGCATGCAATTATCAATAATTATAATTCATATTTTCCTAGTACGCAGATATCCGTCAGAAATACTAAACATGCTATTTCTGACTAATTTTCTTATCAGAAAAATCGAGGAAATCACAGAAGGTTTGAAATAAAATTAATTATCCTGCCTTGCTGTACCACCATGTATCAATGATCAAGATGAGCTGAAAATGCGTCTATTCTATAGCATTTCTATTCTTTTTTGACTTACCCTTATAGACACATATAATGTCACATACGGTGTCATCCAAAAGGAGGGAAATGCCAGTCAAGTATAAGTCTGTAGACTGAGGTTTTATGGTAGCTGGTCGGCAAATAATGTCAGCTAAAAGAAAATCATTTATATGATAAAAATACGAACTTGATAAAATGTTACAAAGGGGTAATTTTCCTTAGTAGGTAAGCTATAAAATACTAGTCTTAAAAGATTTGATATAGATTTCTCTCTCGTCCTTTCTGATATCTCGTAGTCTCATATTAATTTAATGATAGTTCTTCAGACGACCACCCACTGACAAAAACATCCTGCTTAAACTTTATCACCTTATTATTATAATTAGACGAATTTGATTCCTAAACAGAGTGTTTTTGCTAAATGCTGCTTAGCACATGATTAGCGTTGTAAAAGCTATGTTTGGCTTTTAAGTGCATTGTGGATGTCTGTTAATTGATAATTAGAGTCGTTGTAGAATGTATCATGACCTCTTACCTATTTTGTAAATTTTTTTTTTTTTTTTTTTTGTATTTAAGATCTTTATTTCAGGCTTTCGCCTATAGCACCACCTTATTAAAATGCAATAGGCTTATACAAAGAAGAACACAATATATAATACAGTAGAACCTGTATTAAGAGACCACTCAATGTAATATTCAAAAACGGTCGCTGAGTGAAGGTGGTCACTTATGGAGGATCTGCTAGGCCATTTTGTTTTAACATTTTACAAATGAAAGGAACTTATTTTTTAGCGACAATCTCATTGAATCTCACCGACGCATGAACGTGATCTTTGTTCAGAGGGAGATAATATAAATGATAATAATACTGATAATAAGAAATCTTTATTATCCCAGTAAGAGAAATTCATTGTACCGCAAGACAGGTCTCGGACACAAATACAGCAGAAAACACACACTGATACACAAGATAAATACAGGAAAGACACAACATAGGGCCTATATAAACCAAAAACACGCCTGTTGATAAACAAAATAAATTCAGACAGTGTGAAGATATAATAATGATGCAACGACACCAAATAAAGGGGGGCCCCCTTTATTTTACCTTGGTCAGAATAAGGTTAAATACACAAGATTATGGTTTCCAGTCTAACAATCAGCTCATGGGAGCTCACGTTCTTAAAGCAACGTTTGGACACATACATGGTTCATGTATATATCCAAACGTTGCTTTAGGAACATGATGCAATGAATGATATTGAAAAGAAAATAAGGACCAAACAAAACAAACAAACAAAAAATTAAAAAAATAAATAAATAAAATAAACAATTAAACAAATAGAGCCTTTTTCTATGTAAGCCTACAATTTGTTTAAAAACACAAAGTATATGCGTATTAGATGAACAGATGTATGTTCCTTACATTTTCTGTGAAGGGGGCGGTATGATCTATCTAAGTTCAGGCCATAATATAAAATGAAGTATTTTGATAATAGACCTAGGCTTGCAATCGAGATAATAAAAGACTGATAATAATTATAGGATATCTATGATAATGAGGCTTAAAATAAAGGGAGGTAACTAAGCTAAATATGTTGAGTATCTTCCCTTGTTCTGTCGTCTGAATAAAAAGAAGATGGCGTCACTTTAATATTTGTGAAAGAAACATGAACATCTGATCGTTCTTTCAGTTTTGAATTCAATTTTTAATTAGCTAAACAAATACCCCTTAACATAATGTTACACCAAAACATAAATCCACTAAGTGATCCACCGTCAAGCTCATTTGCACCCTCAAAGGAACGAAATCAAAACCAAAATCAAAACCAAAACCATAGCCAAATGTACGAAGTTCAAAGTTTTTCGCCACACACACTAACTGATACCTTCAGTACACTTACGTATACACTAGAGAATGGCAATACCGTTATGCAAGGTTGTACTAATGTTGTATACAACTTGAGTGAAAAAATTGTGTCAGAAAAAATACAATTCCTAGGTCATCGAAAAGATAAGGTTTGTTTACATTTTTTAGTTTGTTGACAATTTGGATAATTTCATGAGTATTGAGGCACATGTAAATAATGTTTGTAAATTGTGCTTTTTAAACATACGTAACATTGGGAAAATACGAAAATTTTTAAGTATAGGCCTAGATGCTGCAAAATCATTAGTGAATTCTTTTATTACTTCTCGTTTAGACAATTTTAATTCATTTCTTGTTGGTTTACCCTTTAAACTTTTAGACAAATTACAAAGAGTTCAAAATACTGCAACAAGACTTGTCACATGTGGGAAAACAGCTGATCATATCATTCCTATTTTATTTGATTTAGGCTACACTGGTTGGTTACCCATTAAATACAGAATTAATTTTAAAATATTACTCCTTACTTTTTAATGTATTCATAATTTAGCTCCGGTATACCTGTGTGATTTGATTGAATTGTATTCACCCGGTCGTACATTAAGATCAGCGGATTAACTGTTATTAAAACCAATTAGAATTCATTTATAGTCTTGTGGTCATCGTTCTTTTAGTTTCCAAGCTCCTCTTTTATGGAATAATTTATCTTTTAGCTTAAGATCATGCACATCAATTTCTTCTTTTAAAAACAACTGAAAACTCACCTTTTTAATGGCGCCTTTTGTGAACTTGTTTAAAGTTTTAAATTTTGATCAATTTTTAATTATCTTTAGCAGCCTTTTTTTTTTTATTTTGATATTTATAAGATTTTTATCAAATATGTTTGTATATTGTCCATGTAATATTTAATTTTACATTTTTTACATTATTTGTAAAGTGTCCCAGAACAGAGTTGTGACAGGTGCACTATAAACACTGTGTAATAATAATAATAATTTGTATCCCCATACACAAGGCCCCATTACAATACTACATCAAGGTGAAAATAGACAAGATACAGTGCCCGATCCGATGTCTCGAGAGTCCAAGATCTTACAAATTCATGTTACATCGGACCGGGTACCTACTTCGTCTTTTCGCGTCTCAGAGGAGCATGTTTGTAGGCCTACCGTCACAGATTTGTTTAAATTAAACAGGAGAAATGTCCTATGCCAGAGCTATTTTTCAGATTTAAACGTTTCAGCCTATCGGCTTATAATTTTGTGTGTTGAAATAGTCGTTTCGACTGGTCTGCTGTTTTCATTTCAATTTTGCATTTAAGACTCATTCAGATGCCCCAGAGCCGAGTGACAATTACATTCTTGCTCGCATACACAAAGGTTAGGGTTCATTCATCGAAATTTTTCATCTCTGTCACGGGTCAGAGGGGCCGACATAGAAAAGCGTCTAGTCTTTCGGGTGGGACAATAAACCTAGACCCATATTGTGCTACCTTGGCACCCATTAGGTGCAGAAGCGTAGGACGTAAAACTCATTCATTTTTTTTTCATAATCATTCATCTTTTTCAGGTGACCGTAGAACTGAAATGTACCTTTTTAGAGATCCTGAACATCAACACAAAAAAACAGATGTTTGATGCCGAAGTATTAGTACAAGCAAAATGGCAAGAACCAGCCTTACAAAAGGCAGCAAAGTTAAATGTATGATTATTTGTTTTATCGCGTCTAGTATACGTCTCTAGTACCCCCCCCCCCAATTGTTATGCAATATTATTGCTTGGTCTTAAAGCGTACTAACCGACAAGGCACATGGAAGTTTTCCGGTGGATGTGAAAGCTTCCTAAGACGGTTGTACACATAGGAAAAACTGGGTTCATAGGGGAACAACTGGTCAGGTTTAAATATAACAGAAACAGAAGGGAATATTTTATTGTATTACACAATTCTAACAAAGTACAAAACGTTTCAACAAAATTTACACGTGTCGTCATCAAATGAAACGAAACGAATTGATCAATTTCTGATGACGACACGTGTAAATTTTGTTGAAACGTTTTGTACTTTGTTAGAATTGTGTAATACAATAAATATGAAACTCTATGCACTTTGTTATATGAAAGAAGCTTCTCTGTTGAGCAAAAGAGAGTTCTCTCCCAAGGCATTTTCAGAAATAGAATGATTTGATACATTCTGACATGTTTGGTAAAAAAGTATTATAAAAATATTGTATCTATTAGGTTGACCAAAAAATTAAAAGTTTAAACTTGCCAAAATGAGTCTTTGATTTTCAGTCAAGTAAGTAATAATCACCTCAGCTATGAAATTAGTGAAAAGCGAAAAGCCGTTCGGATGCGACAATACGGGCTTTGCACATTAAAGATCCCTCGGTAGTTGGAAATCAAAAGAAGAGACTAATGCGATTCTTCTGGCAATACTTGCCTCTTTGCACACAGCATGGCATTGTCCGCCAATAAGGTGCAAGAAAGTATACTAAATTCTTTTCAATTCCAAACCTTGAACGGCTATTTGCGTTATATAGAGATTCTATTTAGCCATTAGTTTGACATGGAGCATGAACTGATGAATATATACTTTTCTTTGCTAAGTTATAGAATTAAAACTTAATGTCCATTTAGGATTCATGCGCTCGATTTTTGTAATTCCAACCAATGGCAGTCGGAAAAAAAAGATGTCTTTCTCCTTTGCAGGATAAAAGCTTGTACGATCCGAGAGCACACTGGATACCACTTCTTACTATTTTAAATGCAGATGGAGAATTCGCATTCAATAGACAAACTTTTACAGTGGATTTTAAACAGAAGGGCTACGAATATCCAGTTGTTACTTTACATTGGAGATTTAAAGGCAAATTTCGAGAAAATTTAGAATTGGAACATTTCCCTTTCGACGTTCAGGTTTTTATGTTTTATATCATTATTTCACACCTAAATTACTATCTCAGCATTCTCAGGCCATTGCATGCAACAGTTGGACACTATGTTCGATTGTAATTGACAATAATAAAGGTTAATAAAAGCAGGTGTCGCCAACCAGGTAATAGGCAATCTTTCAAAACACATAATTCGACTATACTTTCCCATACATATTTGCCTTATTCAAAGGAGTAGTATCCCAAATTTTCATTACAAATATCATCGTAAATTATACCTGAAAATATTTCTAAAATATGCATTTCACATGCAAATATCTACTTGACCATAAATTTGAGCATAAACAATTTCCGGCCTACAAAAACCCAGAATTCCTCTTTTCAGTTTTTATACGCCCACACATAAATGTGGGCGTATATTGTAGTCTGTCTGTCTGTCTGTCTGTCTGTCTGTCTGTCTGTCTGTCTGTCTGTCTGTCTGTCTGTCTGTCTGTCTGTCTGTCTGTCTGTCTGTCTGTCCACAATTGTTGTGAACAAGATAGAGACGACATTTCTTGATGGATTTTGACCAAATTTGGTGAGTGTTTGTTATAACCAAAGGAAGAAGCCTATTGAAAATCAGACCAATCGAAAAAATTTCAATGAGTTATTGCCCTTGTTTTTGAAAATTTGTTGTTGAGTGTGTTTCTTGATGGATTTTGATGAAATTTGGTGTGAATGCTTGTTATTACTTAAGGATGAAGCCTATTGAAAATCAGACAAATCGAAAAATAAATTGATGAGTTATTGCCCTTGTTCTTGAAAACACATTCATTTTGCGTTCAAAAATGTGTTGTGGACATGATAGAGAGATGCTTCTGGATGGATTTTGACCAATTTCGGTGTGTGTGTTTGTAATCATCCAAGGATGAAGCCTTCTGCCCGCCTGTCTGTCTGTCTGTCCGTCTGTCTGTCCGTCTGCCTGTCGTGTGAACACGATAGAGACCACATTTCTTGATGGATTTTAATGAAACTTGGAATGAGTATTTGTAATGACTCAAGGATAAAGCCTATCGAAAACGAAACTAGTCGAAAAATATTTACTATGAGTTATTGCCCTTGTCCTAAAATTCCTTGTGAACACGATAGGGAGCCGGGTTCTTGATGGAATTTAAAGGTACTTGGTGTGAGTGTTTGTTATATCTCGAGGATAGACCCTATTGAAAATCAGACTAATCAAAAAATATTTATTGAGTTATTGCCATTGTTCTTTAAAACGTGTTCACTTTATCAGCCTCTGATTCTTTGTAGACTTGATAGAGATCTGGTTTCTTGATAGATTTTGACAAAGCATGATTTGAGCCTTTTGAATTACCCAAAGAAGAAACCGATTGCAAATTTAGCTTACCGAAAAATATTTACTTTGAGTTATTGACTTCGTTCAGAAATTTCTTGTGAATACGATAGGAAGTTGTGTTCTTGATGTGTTTTGATGAAAGTTGGTGTATTTGTTACATCCTAAGGATGTACCCTATTGAAAGTCAGGCAAATCGAACATATCTTATAGAGTTATTGTTCTTTAAAACGTGTTAAATTTATTGTTTACAAGACAGAGAGGGCTGGTTTCTTCATGAAATTTGATGAAAATTAGTTTGAGCCTTTGATAAGACACACAATAAATACTTTCAGTAAAGATTGTGCCTTATGGCCCTTGCTCATTTTTTGTGAATGTTATTTTCTTTGTATGATATTGTAGTTTGCAAATATTGTGTATTCAATTTGAGTAGCTTCCCTTGAAAGAAAATGGGAGTAGTTGAGTAAGTTATATCTATTGATTTATGGGCCATTCTAGCACATTTAAACTTCAACAAATCACCAAGTAAGCCCAGGCTTGACATTTTATCAGATCACTTGTAAAATATTGCATTTACTGATACCTCTTGTCCACCGCCCGAATAACTAAGGCTGCCAATGGTGGGCGTATTACGATGGGCCATCGCTATTTTTTATTATTTTTATCAAATTGACCCGGTATTGAGCTATTGCATTATGTACAGGAAACTTGCATCAGTCTTTAGCAGTTGTATAAACACCAATTTTACTTCATGTTTAGAAGATGTATCTGATACAGCTTAAAATTAAAACTTAGTCGCCAATTGTCTGGAAATAACAGAATAAAGACATGTCGCCCATACAAATCAATTGTTTTTTTACTTCCGGTTTTGGTGTGAGGACTTCCGTTTTTATACGCCCACATATAATGTGGACGTATATTGCGGTTGATCATGTCCGTCCGGACACAATTGCTTGTGGCCACAATAGAGACCACAGTTTTCATCGGATTACAATGAAACTTGGTATGTGTCTCTGTCATCATAAAATCTCGGTTCGTTTCGAAAACCAGCTTTCTGACTTTTACTGTTGGTGAGTTATGCCCTTTTTTTTAGCGAAAATTCGTCAAATTCAGCTTGTGGGCGCGATACAGGCCACAATTTTTGTCAAATCTTTTCGAAACTTTGTATGTGTCTCTATAATCATATAATCTCGGTTCCTTTTGAAAACCAGCTTTCTGACTTTTACGGTTGGTGAGTTATGCCCTTTTTTTTAGCGAAAATTCGTCAAATTCAGCTTGTGGGCGCGATACAGGCCACAATTTTTGTCCAATCTTTTCGAAACTTTGTATGTGTCTCTATAATCATATAATCTCGGTTCCTTTTGAAAACCAGCTTTCTGACTTTTACGGTTGGTGAGTTATGCCCTCTTTTTTAGCGAAACTTCGTCAAATTCAGCTTGTGGGTGCGATACAGGCCACAATTTTTTTCTGATCTTTTCGAAACTTGGTAGGTGTCCAAACATTTTTATATGCCCACATATAATGTGGACGTATATTGCGGTTGACCCTGTCTGTCCGGACGTCCGTCCGTCCGTCCACAATTGCTTGTGGCCACAATAGAGACCACAGTTTTCATCGGATTTCAATGAAACTTGGCATGCTTGTTCATTATGATGTTGGTAGATTGAACTACTTTTTTGCTGTTGGTGTTTTGCTCATCATTAAAAATTTGCTGCTGGTGGGCGTATAGCCTTTCGGGCGTCCGCTCGTTTCAAATCACGCCGGGGGACCCCACTTCCGATGTAAATAAGAAATATCGACAAAAACCATGTATATTACATTGTCTATAATGCATATGGAATCCACTTAGAAAAAATAAAAAGGAAGTGCTGCACGAACTGTCATCTCTTAGTGGGAGTAGTTGTAATCCCTCAAGGATAAACCTATTGGAAATCGGAAAAACTATAAACTGTATTTAATTGGAGTTGTTTATTGCCCTTGTTCATGAAACCGATTTGAGATTCTTGAGGGATTTTGATGAAATTTGGAGTGAATGTTTATAATCATCTAAGGATGAAACCTATTTTAAAATATAAAAAATCGAAGAATTATGCCCTTTTTCTTGAAAACCAGTTCATAGATATTCTAGAATATTTGCCAGATCTCAGGAAAACTTGGCTAGACTGTGTATTATCACCCCAGAGAGTTAAAGGGAGTACGACTGAAGGTTGAAATTTCATGGTGATAAGCAAGGTTTGCGGATAAAAGTTTACTTTCGACTTCAATTTCAGGATTTAACAATTCACTTATCAACTGAAAGGTCGGTGGAGGAAGTAAATTTAATAGAAGATGAAAATGATCTTTGTTCAGTGAATAACAAGACTTTTCCGAATTCTGGAGAATGGAGAATATATGAACATGTTGAAACTTACCAAGATTCAACAACTGATGAATATGTTAGTTCGACCACCCATCCTATTTTATTCGCCCAATGCCGAGTCAGGAGAAAATTCGGGTTTTATTTATGGAATATTGCTTTCGTAGTGGTATGTATTCACATTATTTTCAATAATCATTCGCTAGTTTATAATGATACCGATAATGAAAGTTATAAAAAATGATACAGATGGGACTTTACTTATGTGGAAAATTGCGTGAGAACATTTTTTTATACATTACCAGTCTAAAAGGAAGGCAGCACAAATGAAAGTATCAGCAAATACTTTGGTAACGGTAAGGGAAACAAAGGTCGAGGTCACAAGATATAAGACAACAAATATTCAAAATACACACAGCTATAAAACAGGAAACTGACTCGAACAACGTTAAACAAGTATAAATAAATAGCCCAGGTCAAGGTAGACAAAGGTCATGATAAAAACTGTTCCTTGTTTTGAACTGTAAAGCTAAGAATATATGCTTTTCAGACCAACTGGCTAATTGAAAGATGTAATTATGTGCAAAGTTCCTGATTGAAGAAATGTATCTTATATGCTAGTTATGTTTCTGTTTAAGAACACTCAAATTTTAAAAGAAATCACGATTTAGAATTTTGCATTAAGGTATATTTATATCATTTAATGAGAATGCGAAATAGCACTCTAGCATAATCAGGTGACGTGTACGAGCAGTAGAAGGTGCAGAATTTTGCTCTTTCAGAACACCTATAAAACCAGAAGAGAGTGTCAGAGGATATAATCAGCTAATAGCCATGGTAAATGGCTTTTTGACCTACTAAAGGTCAAGATCATCAAAGATGAATGTCACGAGTTATAGAATTCGATCGCACACTCACTTCTCTAAGGCCCAATTATAATTTATGAGTTTTATAAAATGACAGACAAAGCACCACTTCCAATCTGGAAGAAAAATTGGAATAATGCTTTTCCACCGAAAATTTCAGATCAATCGGACACAAAACCACAAATTTTGTACTCTATAGACATGTTGCAATTTTGCTACTTTTGAAAATATGTTCCAATTGAAATTCTTGCCATTTTAGAAGGTCTGTGAATGTTGAAAATTTGCTGTAGCTACTATAGTCTTTACTTTGCCTGGCAAGCTATCTTAATATTTGTCTCCAGATCTGTAATCTGACAGAAGCCTATAGTGATTGTTGCTCTGTCTATATAGGTGCAATGTGAAGTTCAATGGGTTTTAATAAGTTTATTATTAAGCTTACAAACTTATAAACATACTAATTTTTACTTTGAAAGACCACAAATTGAAAAATTAAGATTACACTATTGTCATTTTATAATCTGATTTCCATTTACCTAACAAAAAATTTAACTATATTGTTTTTAATCTTACATTTAAGCAAGTATCCAGTGGCCAAATAATCCCGAACAATCTTATTTTTTAGTTTTGCTAAATTCAATATTAGAAGATTAGTGAATTCATGGGGAAATCCTAAAAAGTTATTTTTTTATGTCAAAAACAAATTTGTTCATTGTACACTACTGAGCGTACCCCAAAATTTTCGGATCGATAATATTCGAGCAAAATTCTCGACATATTCGGGCACTGAAAGTTCCCGAGTCTTCTCGTTTTTTTTAGAAAAATACCCACTAATATAGGAACTGATTCCTGCCCGAATCCCAAGATTCTATTGAAGCAAAATAACCTAATATCGAGATATTCGTGTGAAGCCTTGTGGGCTGGTAGTATTTACCCTGGTTGTTCGGGCACTTTAGGATTCATGGAGGTTTCGGATTTGATCACCGGGCAGAAGAATTTGGGCACAAATCTCTCCCGCACCCCCAGTTTCAAAACCTTCGTACGCCTATGTTGGTAACAACGGATGCATTTCAGCTTTAAATATGCGATTCGGTATACATTCAGAACTAGTTGTTGTAGAACAGTGTTTCATTCAGTATAATACTTTCAACTTAGTCAAACCAAATAAATATAATGAGTATTGGTCTTTTCAGGGACTAATTTCATCTTCAACATTTTGTAATGCAACCCTAGAGCCAGATAAGGTAGATAGGTTATATAATAACAGCACATTGATAATGACTGCCTTCATACTTAAAATAACTATAGAAGATTCCTTACCTAGGATATCCTACAATACTTATTTGGTAAGTATTAAAGACAAATGAAGTAAACAGACAATTTTTATTGATAAAATAGCTGTTCAGTTCTCTCGTCTATACTTCTAAAATTTACTGCAAATTTAGATAGAACGGAAAATTTTTCTATAAAAATATACCACCCTGGCTGTAAATGTGCACCTTGTGGTACTCAAATATACACAATATATCTTTGTCTGACTATAAATAGTGTTATAGAAAATTTCGTTAGGATATAATACCATGCCAACCTATTAAAATTAGCACAGTGTACTATGTATTGTATCTGGGTTTTTGTGCCATAATGGATTTAATTTTTCGGTGCTGATTTCAAAATGTAAGTTCCTATTTTTGTTAAATTTCAAAATGGCCAAATATGAACGCATAAGCAATTTTCAGAATAAAATTTTAAAGATATATGACACCAAGGTTTTTTTGTTTTATTAGCATTGGAGTAATTAATTTGATTTTTGCTGCCATCTGGATTTTACAAAATGGCCGCCATATCAATTACATTTTAGATTATGCAGAATAAAATTTTAAAGATATATGACACCAAGGTTTTTTTGTTTTATTAGCATTGGAGTAATTAATTTGATTTTTCCTGCCATCTGGATTTTACAAAATGGCCGCCATATCAATTACATTTTAGACGCTTACAATATGTGGTCCTTGATTATAATCCAGCCTATACATCAGAATTTAAAAAATTTTCTTGGATAAACTGTTCAAACTAAGTTTGTTTTTTTTTTTCGAAGAAAACTACCCTAGTTCCATTTTGTGTATTTTTTTAAATATAATGTAAAGGTCTATTTACAATATGTAAGAAAAAAATAAAATATCTTAGACAAATTTACAGCCTTTTGGCATTATAGAAGCTGTGTAAATATAACTAACATAAATACATGTATTATATATACCGTCTTAAAACGATGAACGAAAAATCCAAAATTTTTGGTTATAAATAGGCAACCTATACATGTATATATTTCTCTGCTAAAGCTGTAGATGCAACCATTCTATAGCTTGGTCAGTGTTCTTAATTATTATTATTTGCATTTGGGTGGTATAAACTGGCACAAATCGAGCATAGTTGTAAAGATCAAAGAGAGAAATTAAAGTATTTGATATGACTTGTTTTTCAAAAGGATCAAGATAAAGCTCGATTTTCCAGTTTCGCACGAATCGATATTTCTTGAGAGACCTCGACAAATATCAATGCTAGGAGTCACTTAGAAACAAAGAAATATTATAAATGTTGATAAAGGACAACGGTTAAAGTTTGGTCACTTTACCCCAAGTAGCCATGTCTAAACTATTAATAATGTATTCCAATAAAGGATGGTTCTCTATGACTATAGTTGCTTATGATATAAATATACGTAAAAGTGTATTATATATGGCGTTTATTAAAAATTAAAAATGGCGGCCGATCCCAAATAGTTACAACGGTAAGTGTAAAATGCCCAACAGCAGAAAGACGTCTGGATAATCAAAACTACTGGTCGGATAACAAAAATGGAATTTATTAATATAACACAATTAGAAAACATTCGATAAAAAAGGAAATCATATAAAACGTCTCCTTTTTTTCATTTCTCGTTACCTTCATCGAAAATTCCATGTGTTTTATCCTACCAGTAGTTTTGATTATCCAGACGTCTTTCTGCTGATGGGCGCTTTTGGGCGTTGGGCATTTTACGCTAACCGTAGTTACAAGTGCAGCATAATATAGTCCCGGGTATCATAAGCATGATCATTATATCTATCATTTCTACCTCTCTACATTGTTTAAAAGTTGATATGTAGGCCAACATTATATAATGAAATTCAAATTGGCGGTTGAAGACCAGGTTAGCTGTAAATTTTGGCACAAACCCTAACGGATCCATATAAATTACATATGTGACAGTAATTAAGTTATTATATAACTTTTTTCAGGATGCGTATGTGTTAGTCACCTTGGTGTTTCTGGGCGTACAGATTGCTTTATCTACTTTTATGGCCATTCTCAGCAAGAATATTTCTAGAGAAGAGGTTTATTATTGGGATTTTGTCATAGTTACAGCAATTGCTGTAATATTTTTCTTCTTCCATATCGTGTTCCTCCTTTACATCTATAATACGGTGAGTGTCATTTTAGGGAATTTGGGGAAAATTTAGCAGATACTGAAATTCATCACAGACTATATGCATGTATTCAGTATTTCCTAGACTAACTGGATATATATGGTTACTGGTAATTCAATATCTACTTGTGACTGAATGATCAATATAAACAGGTTACTGAATGTTCAATATCTATAGGTGACTGAATGTTCAATAACTCTAAGTGACTGAATGTTCAATATCTATACGTGACTGAATTTTCAATATTAATTGGTGACTGAATCTTTCATATCTACTGGTGACTGAATATCCAATATCTACTGGTGACTGAATGTTCAAATATCTACAGGTGGCTGAATTTTCAATAACAAATTAGTGACTGAATGTTCGATATTAATTGGTTACTTAATCTTTTATATCTACTGGTGAGTGAATTTTCAATATCTACAGGTGGCTGAATGTTCAATATCTACAGGTGGCTGAATTTTCAATATTAAATGGTGACTGAATGTTCTATAGGTGACTATAGGTGACTGAATCTTTCATATCTACTTGTGACTGAATGTTCAATATCTACAGGTGGCTGAATGTTCAATATCTTTTGATGATTGAATATTCAATTTCTAATAATGACTTAATGATTTATATAAATTACTGACTGAAACATTATCGCTAGGTAGCAGCTAGTAAAAGCAGATGGTGGGCAACCATTGATATGTTTAGTTGTTCCTTCAAAAATATGTGTTCGGAGCTTGACCGGATCACAAAACCAGATTTAAATATGAACCTGCCTAACGAATTCAATTTTGTGTGGAATTAGACCATGGAAATCTTTACTTGATTTTAAGTGTATAAGTAATAACATCATTTTCAGCAATATTGCCTAGAAATATTTGGATGCTTTAATATGATAAGAATGCTAAAGAGAGCTGTGCTTGTGACATTGATAAATATCTGCTATAGATAAATTCCTTATTCCTTTTATATATATTGCCGTCGTATATTGCCGTCGCCCCTGTCCGTCCGTCCGTCCGTCCGCCGTCCGTCCGTCCGTCCGTCCGCCCGTCCGTCCGTCCGTCCGTCGGTCCGTCCACATTTGTTGTATCCACGATAGAGGCTACAGTTTTTATCCGATCTTAATGAAACTTGGTATACATGTATATGTTGATGATATCTCGGTCAAGTTCGAAAATGGAAATTATCGCATGAACGGTTTTTGAGTTATTGCACTTGACTTAGTAAAAACGCGTCAAATTTGGGTTGTATCCACAATAGATGCTACAGTTTTTATCCGATCTTAATGAAACTTGGTATACATGTATATATTGATGATATCTCGGTCAAGTTCGAAAATTGAAATTATCGAATGAACAGATTTTGAGTTATTGCCCTTGACTTAGTAAAAACGCGTCAAATTTGGGTTGTATCCACAATAGAGGCTACAGTTTTTATCCGATCTTAATGAAACTTGGTATACATGTATATATTGATGATATCTCGGTCAAGTTCGAAAATGGAAATTATCGCATGAACGGTTTTTGAGTTATTGCCCTTGACTTAGTAAAAACGCGTCAAATTTGGGTTGAATCCACAATAGAGGCTACAGTTTTTATCCGATCTTAATGAAACTTGGCATACATGTATATATTGATGATATCTCTGTCAAGTTCAAAAATGGAAATTATCGAATGAACAGATTTTGAGTTATTGCCCTTGACTTAGTAAAAATGCGTCAAATTTGGGTTATATCCACGACATAGGCTACAGTTTTTATCAGAAATTCAAATTTGACGTTTTTTTGATGAATAGTTTATGAGTAATTGCCCTTGACTAAGTAAAATTGCGTAAAAATTCATTTTCTGTAGACACTATAGAAGCTACAATTTTCAATGGATTTAACTTGGTTTAGGGTGTTATAAGAGATAATCTCTTATAAGAGATAATCTCTTATAGAAGCACTGGCCAAGGTCACAAGTAGAGACTACATCACACATCAGTTTGATAAGAAATTGTCTTCTTCTGGAGAGATTTACACAATTGATTAATTTTCAAAGAGAATTTTTTTCAAAGCGATTACTTCAGGGAGGTAAAGGAAGGGGGTCTAATCTACCACGTACAAGGATATTACTGAGATTTTTATTCCTTTTGTAAGCAGTCACTAAACGTTTGGTATATATGTTAGGGAATTCATCCTGGAGTTCTTTATAAAACCGTTTCACAATCACCGCCGCACTTTTGGCTGTAGAATTGTAGGTTGCTACAAAAGGTATAATTTGATTGTCATGCTGGATGTTTAGGCCGTTAGGTACAACTGTTTCTAATTGGTCTATCCAGAAGCTCTCCCTTTGTAGTCGCTTTGTTTTAGGTTTGATAGTTGTAGAGACTGGAACTTTTTCAATGGGCATAACAAGAAGATCTTCAATGGAATGATTGGCTGAGTTAAAATGATTTGCGATTGGTCTATCTTTTTTATGAAGAATGTCAAAGCGATGACCGCTTAAACGAGTACGCAACGCGTTTTGAGTTTCGCCAACATACTGTACGTCGCATTTTTTACAAGAAATTAGGTAAATAATGTTTTTATCGATACATGAAAGGACTTCCGTTAATTCGAAAATTTTACCGTTTTTCTTATTTTCAAAATAATGAGAAACATGGATATAATCGCAGGTACGACACCTAGAACCTCCACATGGAACAGAACCAAAACCGTTAGGTAGAGGAGGGGGGTTGCTTTTCTTCTCAATGGCCAAAAGAGTGTCGTTTTTAATTTTGCGCAAATAACGTTTCGAGTACCCCCGTTCCCTCAGTTTTTCAAATACAAGTTCGCAAGCCAAATCAAAGTCGGTTTTTCTAGTGCAAATTCTGTTGAATCTCAGAATTTGCGATTTTATTATGCCAGAAAAGGTATGCTTCGGATGGAACGAAGTTTTGAACAAAAGTTGGTGAGTGTCAGTTTCTTTAAAATATACTTTGATATCAAGTTTTTTTGTTTGACTGAAACTAGGTCCTTTGAATACAGTCGTATCCAAGAAATTCATGCTGTTTTCAGAAATATTTGCTGTAAGTTTTATAGAAGGATGGTGATTATTTAGAATTTCGAAATACTCCCAAAAGTTAGCCAATGACTCTGTCCAAATAATAAAAATGTCGTCTAAAAATCTTCCATAGAATAAAGGTTTGAAAGGTGAAATAGATGAGATTTCGCGTTCCCATTCAGCCATAAAGATGTTTGCATAACTCGGCGCAAAACGTTTTCCCATTGCAGTACCAGAAGTTTGAAGATAAATTTTTCCATTGAAAGTAAAGTCATTTCGCGTGAGACATATGTCTAATAAATCTAAAATTTCTCTGTCAGGACGATCAGGATCAGGGTTTCTAAAAAAGGCCTTTCGCACCGCGTCTAAACCGGATTTATTATCGATATTCGTGTACATACTCGTAACATCTAAAGAAATAAATAACGCATTGTCTGGAATATCTAATTTTTTTATTTTTTCTATAAAGTCGGTAGTGTCTTTTAAGTAGGACGGATGTTTGCAAGCCAATGGTAGTAGAAAATGGTCAATATATTCGGAAACTTGGTAGGATTCGCTGGAACAGTCAGATATAATCGGCCTGCCCTTGGGTATTCTATTTGCAACGCGCCATTCGGTTTCAGGATTTTTATGAATTTTCGGTAATGTATAAATGTGACGTTGACGGACTTCCGGTTTTGCACAAAGATAATCATATTGGGAATCAGATAAAAAACCTTTTTGTACCAAAATTTTCAAAATATTATTGATTTGTTTAGCAGTTTCCATGAAAATTGGTTGGTCTAGTTCGCGGTAATGATTTGCATTATTTAATTGAGATTCTATTTCAAAAATATAGTCATCGCGGTTTTGAATGACACAGCAATTGCTCTTGTCACTCTTACGGATTATTATTGTCTGATCATTCTTCAGGATGTTCAAAACGGAGCGTTCAAAATTAGTAAGGTTTTTCTTTTCATTTACCAGAGGTAAATGGGAGACTTCTTCGTACAGATTTTCGCATTTACGCAGAATATTATAGTCAATCGCATCGTCTGGTGGATTCCAGCCAGACTTTTCTACAAATGGAGTTCGTTTTCCTCGACCTAATTTTTCGCGAAAGAAATAATTTAGCTTAAAAGTCCTAATGACATGCTCAACCGACGACAAAATTGGTACACGTGAAAGAGGTTTAAATGAAGGGATGAAAGTCAACCCTCTATCTAAAACTCTTTCTTCAAGGGGAGAAAGTTTGCTCGAGCTCAGATTCACGATGGTCTGGCCTAGTTTGACGTTGCTTCCCCCCGCGTTCAGTTTAAATGGGAGACCCATTGAGAATAAATAGCTTTGGCAGTGGGGGCCATCCAGTGGATGTGGTCCGAAATGACACCAATCATTCCATTGAAACGGGGAATGGTTTTCGCATCCGATGAAGGTTTATGGTATACCAGGTCATTGAATCTTCTAAGATTAGTAGCTGCTTGGGGATCTGAAAGTTGAAGATTTTTAGAGAAGGGAATTTGAGTCACCAATAGGGAAGCTGCAGGAAACTTCGATTTAGCTAACTTGATCAAGTCCATCATCCGCCTGTGGATGGATTCACCTGACTCGTCTCTGTTGTTCAAACCAATGTGGAACACTATCTTCTTTGGAACTGTAGATGGGGAAATCTTTGATAGAAAATGGCTAATGTGTTGGACACGGGCACCAGGGAAGGATTCAGCTTGTGTATCAGGATTTACAGTAGGAATATTACTTATGTTGGATGATCCTAAGATAAGAACTGGCTTGACGAAGGCAGGAAGAGACCATTTGGTTTTATCCTTTTGGTTATCATGGCGTCTAGGTTTATTAGGAGATGGAGAGTTTCCCAAACTCAAACGACGACGGGATGTGGTCTTGGTTGTGGATTGTGGAGTTTCTGGATTCGAACGTTGACTGGAATTCCGTGGTGTTGATGGTAGTAGAGAGAATCGATTTGGAGAGACAATGGTTGGAATGGTATTTGTATTAGGTCTCTTGTTTGGGGTCGGCAAAAATGTTGAGGTGCTGGGTAACTGTGACGGTGATAACTTGGTGTGAGCATTGGAATTGATAAGACAACGGTCAAGTTCGATTTGGACGATTTTGCGATAAACAGTTTTTTAGTTATTACCCTTGACTTAGTAAGATTGTGTCAAAATTTTATTGTGGGTTCAATAGAAGTTACAATTTTCAATGGATTTTGATGAAACTTGGTGTTTTTGAGTTTTTGCCCTTGACTTCAATATCCATTTAGTGAATGTTTTTGAGTCATTGCTCTATTTATTTTTCAAATTCAATGCTGCCAGTGGGCGTATGTTACCTTGCCTGGCAAGCTATCTTTTAAATAATTTGGAACAGGGCAGATTAACCTTAGTTTGAACCTTCAGATGAATCATAGAAAGAATTATCCCATGATGAATGTTCAGTTCTTGTGAATAAACGATGATTATTTTATATTTCCAACAGAGACAAAGCTTACTAACAGACAATTCCTGGGGATCTTATTAATTATGTATGTCTAAGTACGTACTTTATTCCTTAATGATACTAATCTCCTATATAGGGAGTCCACAACTCACCGTTAGGTCTTCTCAATATGAAATAAATCGCACTGTTTGTCCTTGAAATCTCCTACTTACAGGCTGGAATGATATGTGGTCGGAAGATTGATTCCGGGCATTAAGTGGACGCATATTATCCTTCTCATTTCTTTCCACCGTTGCGCTTCAGTTTACAATTCCATGTGTTGTGAACGTGGCAGAGATATGCCTGTAGTTGTATGGACAAAGATTAGTATGGTTATGATTTTGCTTATATTTTGCTTTTTGCCTAAATATTAGCTCACGACACTCCAGTGACAGAATTTACGCAAAAATTCATTACCTCAGTCGGTTGCAGAAAAGTAAATCATTGTATTTTGGTTTATTTGCAGCGAATATTTCATTATAGGGAATATTTATTATTGTGGGGCTTCATATAGTCCTTACACTAGGAAATTGATATGGGTAATCCAAGGTGGCGGTTGAGTAATAGCAACTGTAGTTTCTCTATGTTAAATGTTTTAAAAGTGCTATTATTATGGATTTTTATTGGATATTGTCTAATTTAACATTTGAATACTAAAACTTTGACGAAATAGTGTACTATTGACTTTTCTCTGAATACATCTCAATTATGGGAAGGCATAAGAATAATCATAGGGCGAATCAAAGCAATGGAAAAGAAAGCGGATGGGAAGTACAGTGATTTCTGACTCTTCAGATATTCTTGACAAAATATTCTCGTTTTTCAATAAATTTGAGATTAAATTTATTGAAAAACGAGAAAGCCAAGTACCACATATTATCATTGTTAAAACCAGACTTAATGAACTTAGTTAATGATCAAATCAGTGTACTAGATCAACGTATTGACGATCTCGAACAATATTCACGACGAACTTGTCTCAAGCTGAGTGATATTCCCGAGTCCAACTCCAAAGAGAACACTGACGATATCGTCATTGACCTAATAAACAGAGAAATTCTATATCCTCTTGATGTATTTATTAGTAAGGCTGACATTAGCCGTACGCACCGTATTGGTCCTTATCGAAATGGTCGCTGCAGAGATATTATTGTACGATTTTTAAGTTATCGATGTCGAGCATTAGTATTCTCGAACAAAAGAAATTTAAACACACAATGACAAGAAAATCTCAAAAATATTCATCAATGAAGCATTAACACGCAAACGGGCTGATCTCTTTCGCCGTTCTCGTGAATTGTTCAAACTAAAAAGAATCGAGAGCTGCTGGACATATGATGGTAGGATTATGATTAAAACCCTACTGTAGCACTTCTAGATGTTGAAAAGACTTCACGTTGTGTTTTATTATATTTATTAGGTATGGATCTTCTGAAAAGGTGGTGAGAGATATAGGAGATTGGTGGCGGCGAATCTTCCTCTGTTCTGGCTCCCGGTCCAGGCCTGACAGGCTCTCTTATACCACGACCTGGACCCTGGATGCCCAACATGCAGGCTATTGGCTGGCGTAGCTTTAATGCAAGCTGTCCACTTCAAACCTGCATGCACAGTCAGCATTAATCTAGTTTAATAATCAAGGACACTCTCTCATCACCTTTACAGTGAAAACAATAATACAATATACCAAATAATTTGTAGCTAAATTAAAGGGACTACATCAGAACCTATAAAGTGTCACAATACTCCCATTGTCAGGAGACCAATAGTCCTAAACACTATTTGTCCATAACTTTCTATAGAAACTAATCACAAGGTTCTGAATGTAGCCCTGAAAGATATATGAAAGCAAATAAAAAGCAGAGCGCGAATAACACATAAACACGAACAAACATCGGTAGGAGTTCAAGCACACTCCAATAACTCACTATTATATAATAATTATATCCGATGCCACAAACACGAAAGACACAGAATCCAACATTGGTTTCACTCAACAGAATATCCAAACGGTGTCCACCAGCTTTAGCAACAGGAACGGAATACGGTCCATATAATCTATATCTGCTAACATTGGAACTGGAACCCAGGAACACTGCCACTAGTTCGATAAATTATTACTGGAACAACTGGAACAAGATCAAATAATTGGCGTATTGATCTTAATGGAACAAGATCAAGTAATTGGCGTATTGATCTTACTGGAACAACAGGAACAAAATCAAGTAATTGACGTATTGATCTAACTGGAACAACTGGAACAAGATCAATTATTTGGTGTATTGATCTAACTAGAACAACTGGATCAAGATCAATTATTTGACGTATTGATCTAACTAGAACAACTGGAACAAGATCAATTATTTGACGTATTGATCTAACTGGAACAATTATGGTTAATGTTGTAATAACAGCGGATTCGGAAAAAGATGATGTTTTAGTGGATTGATACAATAGGAACAGTCTGTATAATTTAAGTATGATTTCTTGAACCAAATTTAAACAGGAGAAGTACCAGATCTGGTTTCTTTTAATTGTAGTACTCTAGGTATTTCTGGATACAATCCAATGGATGTTGTTGTTGGTGTAGTTGTCGGTGCAGTTGTTGATTGTACTGGAAGTTGTTGAAGGGCAATGTACTCTGTTTCTGCTTTCTTCGTGGGTTCTTCTGTTGTTGGTTTTCTCAATTTCTTCCCTGACCTCAGGCAATTAAGTTTATATTTTTTGAAAACAATAATGCCAATAATAACTTATGCCAAAATAATTATGACCAATAGGACAATAGTATAACCCCATTCAGGAAAAATTGAATCAGACAATTCAACCTTCCTGATACCGTGTAATTCATGCATAAGATGATCCATAGAGATTTCTTTGATATTTTCCAAATATGTTGGGAGCCTTAAATTAGTTAGGGTTTTAAAATTATCCAATATAGGTTTCCAAATATGTGATATAGATTTTGGAACAACTGTAATTCGACAATTTTGCGTAATTGCTTTTTCGTTTTCCATGAACAGCGCAACGATGCAGAGTTTACTAAGGTTAATCGGATACACCGGACCCGCAACTTTACAATACAACATTAAAGGTGTACTGCAAGATTGAGCTTCAAATGTCGATTGATATTACATTGACATACTAATAGAATGAGAATGGTTTAAGATCGTGTATCAAAGTGATCAACCATTTCGAGATGTTGAAATGCGATTTAGTGGTCTAAACATTACATTTTTACACAACCTTAATGCCTCAGTCGATCAGATTCAGGGTAACCCACGTTATCTAAATATAAACAGTGAAAATGTTGAATAATCAGTAAATTCTATGTCACACAAGGTACATATGTTTACCTTAACATAATCCTGAAAATGGATTAATTTATAATCATAGGTGTAATCACAGCAAATCAGCCAACACCTATCATGGCATCATTCGATGACCATTAATTTAATCATTTAACCGGTTTTCGTCATAGCAACTTGGCTATCACTTCTAGAAGAATTTTTGTATTTTCAACTTTCCGTCGACGTTTCCTCTTACTGAGTGCGTCGACCTCGATCGGCTCGTCATCTGACGATATCTTGATCGATATCAGATTCTTCGATCCTTTCAATTTCCAGAGCTCTTTGATCACTTTCGGATCTTTCTTTTTCTCGAGCTCTTAAACGCTTAGAGAGTTCCATCAATGGAATGTCTTCTTCACTGGAAGAACTTTCTATCTCTCTTTTATAGCGTTGAGTTAACGAGGGTACCTTAGCATTAGCTTCGCTTTTATCACTCTCCTCACTATCAGAGGGAGTAGCAGCATAATTTGTTTTCCGGAGTGGACGTCCAACGGCTTCTTTAGGTACGTCTAAAAGTAGGTGAACTACATTTTGTGCTGTTTTATCAGGAATAGGAAAACTATAGACCCAACCACTGTACCAGTCAATAAACGAGATGATGTATTCATTGCCAGATAAAGTGGTGTGATATGTAACTGACAGATCTAGGCTAATTTTAGCAAAAGGAAATGATGGAATGTCACTTTGCACTATACTCGGGTTTTGTTGAGTGAGAGCCCTAAGTTGACAAATCACACATTTGTTAATATACTCATGTAACTGTTTTTACATGTTAGGGAAATACTATTTTATTTTCATAGTGTCATATACCTTGTCAACACCCATGTGACCTGCCTTGTCATGATAGGAGGTTATCAATACACTGACTAAATGTTCTGGAATGTACAAACGTGTTATTGGTTCACCATTAGGGTCAGATGTAAAATAAACAAGGTTTTCAATTACTAAAAATTGGTTGCGTATTTTAGCTTTACATTTCCCTTGTTTTAAGTTGTCGAGTATATTGATAATGATAATGTTTCGATCTTTAGACTGTTCAACAACCATATCAAACTCGTTTAATTTTAAATGCTGGATTTCGCTCGTATCATCAGTAATGGGCGCTTGGCACTTAACTTAATCTCTAGGATTCAGTTTATTTGAATTTATAAGAGTTACTTCGAAGCTGTGGTCTCTTATACCAGGTTCCAATTCTTCACTTTTAGAACTACATAAATTATCATGTGAGGCTTTTTCGTGCAATTTTGACAGCATATCAGCGCAAGAATTAAATTCGCCTTTAATATATTCAACTTTACAGTTGTAAGATGAAATATTCAAAGCCCACATTTGAACCTTCTTATTCTCCATTGGTGAATCAAGAATATACTGGAGAGGTTTGTGGTCTGTTCGTATAACGAAATTAGAACCATGCAAATAAAAATGCAATTTTTGAAGGCTTTAGTTAATAGCAAATGCCTCTTTTTCTAGTACCGACCATTTCTGAACTGACTTTAAGAAAATTTAAGTGAAAGAAAATAAACAGGTACGGTAATGTTTTTAACTGATCGTTTTTACCAGACTCACCGGAAACTTGGCAACTTTGCACTGATCTTACTTCATAGTTGTCTAAATTATACAGCGAGCCAAACACAGTACCCTTTTAATACAGTAGGTCTTATTTGTCTCATTAGTCAGAACAATTAGTAGTGATTTGTGATTTGTTCTGACTAATTCTGATGTGGTAACAGAGTTACCAATCATTAAACCAGGTTCTTCCGAAAAGAAACCTTTCCCGAATATAGATACCTGCAACATTGCAGTGGTATCCCTGGGTAGTTCTTTTACTTTCCCAGTAACAACATTTTGCATTTGAGGACGTATCACAATAGTATTTGCCATACAAATCACGCAATTTATGTGACTGTCCTCTTGCATCGGGATATTATACTCTCCTCACTATCCTCACAGCTGACAAGTCATAATACAGCCGTACACCTTTTGTGTCAGAAAATCCATATCTAATATCATGTTTCTATTTATATCTGGTGTCCCCGAGTACACAAGACATCTTATATTTTGCCGATCTATATTTACCAGACAAGATTTCCTGCCAAACTTATCTTATAGACTCTGCATTTTTTCCCTACGCTGGTTGGTACATTCGCGGAATGCGTTAGGATCCCCCTTAAAAGAAGATACGGCAGAGGTTATACTATTGTTTATAACGAGGTGGTCAAACCTCCAATTTGGTTAGAAGTTTTCGAAAAACTGGTCACCTGAAGCCATAGTAAAAATTGTTACTTACCAACAGAAGTTTTACTGAAGTTTCTTGAGTAATATCTTTGCCCGTACGAGATCCTGGTCACGGCACCAAAAGAAGTGTATAGATGTAGCACTTCTAGATGTTGAAAAGACTTCACGTTGTGTTTTAATATATTTATTAGGTATGGATCTTCTGAAAAGGTGGTGAGAGAGATATAGGAGATTGGTGGCGGCGAATCTTCCTCTGTTCTGGCTCCCGGTCCAGGCCTGACAGGCTCTCTTATACCACGACCTGGACCCTGGATGCCCAACATGCAGGCTCTCATCACCTTTACAGTGAAAACAATAATACAATATACCAAATAATTTGTAGCTAAATTAAAGGGACTACATCAGAACCTATAAAGTGTCACACTACAGAACAACTTCGTGACTATAACGTCTTTATCCCAGCTCGATCAGTTTTAAGTAACCGCTCCTGATGCACCAATTCCCAGCCATAATAATGTAGATATCAATCATAATCGATCTTAGATTAAACACTACTTCCGCCCAATCCAACAAGTAAGTCAATCCTCAACTATTTCCCAACCAAACAATAATTTAGGAATTGGCGCAAATTTTACTGAGATCCCAAATATAAACATCTTCAAACGTCGATAATGTGCCCATTTCAGATAAGTTTCAAAACCCGACCTTAGCTACTTGTTTGAATAAGGACCAAACTTTTGTATTACCTGATACTCCATTGAGGCTACGTGATGAGGCCATTCCTTTTACTTCAACTCCAGTAAATAGGAAAGGAAACAATGGTATTGTGACGGATCAAGGTGACTCTGGGGTGCGAAACTCGGTCGTTTCATAGCTAAATTCGCCTAGACATGTGTCTATACTTGTATGGAACATTAATGGTCTGAAATCATCCGTATCTGATAAATCGTTTGTTAATTTCTTTCATATTATGATCTACTTCTGTTTAGTGAAACTTGGATTAAGGATGAAGCTATAATTGCCACCAATAACTTTTCAGAGGGAATATTCATAAATCGGCAAAAATCATTCCAATTGGGAAAGCGTTACGATATATGTGGTGGTTTAGCTGTATATTTCAAACCATTTCTAAAGGATTTTATTCAAGTCAAGGACATATGTGACTGGGGTGCTTGCGTTCTCAAGTTTGATAAAAGGATATGTTTTGATAACAAAACCACTTTCATTATATTTACATATATCCCTCCTGATAACAGTTCATTCCATAAATATTCTCGATTTGGATCCATTTCTCAAAATTGAGCAGCTATATCCTAAGTTTTGCGATGAGGGTAATGTTTTAATATGTGGTGATTTAAATGGCCGAACCAGAAGTGAACTTGACTTTATTGTAAACAACAACCTTGATCATTATTTAGATAGAGCTCCATATGATGATCCGAATATTGATGACTTTTCCATAAGATTTTCTGAAGATAAAATCCTTAATGCCTTTTGAGTTTCAAACTTGAGCTAGCGTCTAGTTTTCAACGTATCACAGCTTCAAATTCAAGCAATGAGGTAGTTATGAACGTATGGGTTAAAAGGGAAGCCTGTAAGGTTAATGAATTCAGAGAGTTAGTATCTGTGAACTTTACCAAACTTCAGGATATTATTCAAACGCATTGTAATGATGTACATGTCCTGGTCAGTGAGGTTAGTGATATTTTTAAGAATATCATTCAAACTATATTTGGCAAAGTTAGCTACACACTACCCATACTAAATGGTCATCGTAAGATCAAAAACGATCCCTGGTTTGACTCTTCGTGCAGGAAATCCAGGACGTCTTTTCATATATTGAGAAACGTTGCTTAGATCTCTCTCATCTCATGACAGGAGATGTTTTGTCAAAGGTAGGGCTAATTTTAACAAAATCAAGAAAAGAGCTAAACAAAAATATAATCGATTTTTTGGTTCTCGTTTATGTTATATAGCTAAGAAAGAACCCAAGAAATTCTGGTCAACAATAAAAGGCTTTAGAAAACAGAATGTTTCCTCTAAGCTTGATGTTTCAGACTTCTTCTCACATTTTAGTAAGGTTTATTCTGCTCCTGATAGTCTCAGGAACAGTAACAGTGAATTGATACTTGCCCCAAACAAAATATGTGATGCTCTTGATTCTGAAATATCTCTAAGTGAAGTTACTAAAGCGGTTAATTCTCTTAAGCGAAATAAAAGCAGTGGTTTAGATCAGATTTGTTCTGAGTTCTTCATTGAGTCAATAGACATTATCGCTCCTTTACTTGTTACTATATTCGACCAAATTTACACTAGTGGGTTGGGAAGATAGTTTACTAGTACCAGTGCCCAAAAAGGGTGATCCTGATTTGGCCGATAATTATAGAGGTATTTCAATTATAAATGTTTTTGCCAAGATTTTCTCAATAATATTAAACCGGAGACTATATACATGGTGTGAAAACAATAATAAATTTGATGATACCCAATTTGGTTTTCGGAATTAAAGTAGCACTGTTGATGCCTTATTTGTGTTAAATGGTATTGTTTCCCATTGCCTTAACCATGGTTCGAAATTGTTTTGTGCTTTTGTTGATCTTAAAAAGTGTTTTGATACGATACATAGAGATCTTCTGATTTTTAAATTAAGTAACTCTGGTGTAAGCTCAAAACTATTACGAATTATAGAATCCATGTACAAAAATGTTAGTAATGTTGTAAAGTTTAAAGGTTCAATATCAAAACAGTTTTATAGTTACACTGGGGTGAAACAGGGTGAACCCCTTTCTCCCGTGTTTTTTTCTATTATTTATCAATGACCTCAAGTCAACCTTATGTAAAGATGACCCTAATCTTGTTAGAATTGGCGATGTAGTGATATTTTCGCTTTTGTTTGCAGATGATACTGCATTGTTCAGCAAAAGTTCTCGCTCATTACAATCCTTATTAGATCAATTTCTCAATTTTTGTTTTTTGTGGAAACTTGAAATAAACACAGACAAAACTAAAATAGTAATTTCATCGAGGTCCACCCTTCAAATTCCATATAAACAATAATGATATTGAAATTGTTAAAGAATTCGTATATTTGGGATTACTATTAAATCACAATGGCAAATTTACTTCTACCGTAAAACGCATAGCAGTTCAAGGGCGCAGAGTTCTAGGTGCTCTTTTTAACACTCTTAATTCATTCGATCTCGATGTCATAACACAACATTCTTTATTCCAATCATTAGTTGAATCGATCTTAAACTACGGTTGTGAGGTATGGGGTTTTACCAAGGCCAAACCCATCGAAAAGATTCAAAATGATTTCCTACGTTACATTTTGTTTGCTGGTAAAAATACACCTTTACTAACATTATTTGGTGATACAGGTATTTTCCCATTGTATGTTACAGGAGAGTTAAGATTATTAATTATTGGTTAAAAATCTTGTTTTCGAACAATCCACTATTGTATACTACCTTTACAACTATGCGCGCTGATAGGTTTTAGTATAGAAAATTATCCTGTTAACATTAAGCTTATTCATTCTATTCATAATCGGATAAAAGACCAGTATATTCAGGAATGGTCATCTGCAATCGCTGCATCCAGTAAGTTAAGATTTTACCAACGTGTTAAAGTTAATTTTAGAGCTGAGTTCTATCTAGAATCAAAACTATGTAAAATTTGTCAGACTAAATCTGTCGAAGATGAATATCATTTATTGCTTTGTTGTCCAGCGTACACTATGCTAAGACATAAATTTCTCCCTCGTTTCGCCTGGTCATTTCCTTGCTTGTCCAAATTAGACAGAATATTGAAATTGACAAAATTATTGACCTGCGTAATCTCGGGAAATATTTAGTGGAAGCTATGAAATTTAGATCTAATTTAATTTCTTAACTATTGTGTATTTACAATTTTGTATGAATTGCATGTATGAACTTATTATTTTTGTATATTATTATATGATTCTGTAAATAATTTTTGTAAAATTAGGGGCTATAGCTACATTTGTGGCTTTGTCTGAAATAAACTATCTATCTAATGATATCTTGCGAATACCCAAAAGTATCAATCTCTCCAGTTTTTACAGAATAACTGCGTTGAACTATTAAAAAATGTGTCTGAAATTTAATCTGAAATTCCTCGGTAGATGATGTCGAAACAATAATATCTCCAAAGCATTTAAATATAACACCTTTTTAATAATGATAATGATAATCATAAGATTTTTATTAAGGTGTAAAAAAAGGTCGGGTCATTTTACAATATTACCCTTAAAAGGACCACAATGTATAATACAAAACGAAAAAACAACTAATATAAAACAAATTAAAAATATTAACAGTCATTCAACAGATTATGTTTATCTAGTTTTTCATGAGGAAAAGAAATTGTTTTTTTTATACGCCCACATGAATTTGTGGACGTATATTGTCTGGTTGTTTTTTAGTTATTGCCCCTGCCTCTATATTTGTAGTAGACACATCAATTTTCAATGGATTTTGATGAAACTTGTTGTGAGCATTGGATTTAATAAGACGGCGGTCAAGTTCGATTTTGAAATTTTTCGATGAACGGTTTTTGAGTTATTGCCCTTGACTTCGTTACATCACGTCAAAATTTATTGCTGATGCAATAGAAGCTATAATTTTCAATGGATTTGAATGAAACTTATTTGAGCATTGAGATTTATAAGGCAGTGGTCAAGTCCGAATTTGACGTTTTTCGATAAACAGTTTATGAGTAATTGCCCCTGACTAAGTAAAATTGTGTAAAAAATTTATTGTGGGTGCAATAGAAGCTACAATTTTCAATGGATTTTGATGACTCTTTGTTTGAGCATTGGAATTGATAAGACGACGGTCAAGTTGAATTTGACGTTTTTTTGATGAAAAGTTTTTGAGTTATTGCCCTTGACTTGGTAAATTGCGTCATTAACATTTTGTTGGTTCAAAAGAAGCTACAACTTTTTAATAGATTTGATGAAAAAAAATTTGATGGTTTTCCATGAATAGTTGTTTTAGTTTTTGATCTTGACTTCGAAAATAGCATCAAAATGATATTGTGGGTGCATAGAAGATACAGGTATCCAAAAGATTTTGATGAAATTTGGTGCGAATAATGGCATTGAAAAAAATATCTAATGAATGTTTTTTGAGTAATTGCTCAATTTATTATTTAAACTCAAGGCTGCCAGTGGGCGTATTTTACCTTCCCTGGCAAGCTATCCTTTTTATACGCCCACGTGAATATGTGGACGTATATTGTCGTCGCCCCTATCCGTCCGTCGGTCCGCCAACATTTTTTGTAGACACTAAAGAAGCTACAATTTTCAATGGATTTTAATGAAACTTGGTGTTAGTATTAGAATTGATAAGACGGCGGTCAAGTTCGAATTTGACGATTTTTCAATGAACTGTTTTTGAGTTATTGCCCTTGACTTAGTTAGATCACGTCAAAATTTATTGTTGATGCAATAGAATCTACAATTTTCAATGGATTTGAATGAAATTTGGTATGTGAATTGGAATTGATAAAGTGGTGGTCAAGTTTGTCGCCCCTGTCCGCCCGTCGGCCCGTCTGTCCGTCGGTTCGTCAACATTTGTTGTAGACACTATAGAAGCTACAATATTAAATGGATCTTAATGAAACTTGGTATGAGCATTGGAATTGATAAGACGGCGGTCAAGTTTGATTTTGACGATTTTTCAATGAACGGTTTTTGAGTTATTGTCCTTGCCTCTATATTTGTTGTAGACACAATAGAAGCTACAATTTGCAATGGATTTGAATGAAACTAGGTGTGAGCATTAGAATTGATAAGATGGCGGTCAAGATTTTTCAATAAACGGTTTTTGAGTTATTGCCCTTGACTTAGTTACGTCAAAAGTTATTGTTGATGCAATAGAATCTAAAATTTGAATGTAACATGGTATGTGAATTGGAATTGATAAGGCGGTTTCGAATTTGACGATTTTCGATAAACGGTTCTCGAGTTATTGCCCTTGACTTAGTAAAATCGCGTCAAAATTTTATTGTGAGTGCAATGGAAGCTACAATATTTAATGGATTTCGATGAAACTTATTGTGAGGATTGGCATTGATAAAACGCCGGTCAAATGCGAATAGAACTATTTTTCGAAAAATGGTTTGCGAGTTATTGCCCTTGATTTCGTAAAATACATGTAGTGTCAAAATTTTATTGTGGGTGAAATAGAGGCTACTATTTCGAATGGATTTGATGTGTAAGCATTGAAATTGATAAGAAAGCGATCAATTTCGAATTGGACGATTTTTCTATGCATGGCATGCAAGTAATTGCCCTTGACTTTGTGAAATCGCGTCTAAATTTTATTGTGAGTGCAATAGAGGCTACAATTTGGTATGAGTATTGAAATTGATAAGATGGCAGTCAAGTTCGAAATTGACAATTTTTCAATGAACATTTTTTTAGTTATTGTCCTTGATTTAGTAAAATCTCGTCAAAATTTTATTGTGAATGCAATAGGAGCAACAATTTTCAATGAAAATTGGTGTGAGCATTGGAATTGATATTTTTTTGTATAAACAATATTTATTTACAGATTAGGATTGGGGAACAGGCTTACGCCTATAGTACCCTCTCCTATTGATTGGAATATATATGACTTTGGTCAAGTTCGAATTTGACGATTTTTTTGATGAACAGTTTTTTATTCATTGCCCTTGACTTAGTATAATCAAGATATAATTTTATTGTTGATGCAATAAAACCTACAATTTTCAAAGGATTTTGATGGAACTTGGTATAAGCATTTGAATTGATAAGGAAGTAGTCAAGTTTGAATTTGAAGACTTTTTTTAATGAATGATTTTTTAGTTTTTGCCCTTAACTTCAATATTCATTTAATGTTTTTTAAGTTATTGCTCAATTTACTTTTCAAATTCAATGCTGCCAGTGGGCGTATGTTACCTTACCTGGCAAGCTATCTTTCTTTAAGGAGTGAGGTAGAGAATTCTTTATAAAACAGGGGCCTTTGTATTTCAAGCTAATTTCAATATACAATAAAAATGTTTAGATGAAGTCGTCAGAGTACAACGTTTAATATACCATCCCATTAAAGATAACCACATGAATGCCGTGAAAGTGAATTAATGATTTAGATCGAAATCGCTCGCTAGTCGCAATACGAGAAAGCAAATTTTAAAATCTGTAAGACTGGAACCCTCGGAGTGAGAAAAACCAAATATGTAGTTTGACTTGTGTGAAAACGGCAACATGGACGGAAACAGACGACATTACACCTCCAAACTATGTGTGCGTAGGCCTGAACATGTAGAAATATATAGTGAAAAACGTCTCTGTTATATTTTAAAATCTATATTCTTTAAATATCCCGACTGACGACTGTAGTTTAGCAGATAACAGTTTTTTTATTGTCACGAAAGTATATTGTTTAATTCCCCCGGGAAATATCTTTTCTATAAACATTTATCAAACAATATTTAATTTCATAGTCTACTACTAATACAAACAGGTTGCCGGTACTTATAGGACAACTTCATAATTTGAAAAATAGTACACGAGAGAATGATATGCCGTGAAAATTCCACTTGTACTCTGCAAAATATCTAATATGTAATGACATCCATTATTTGCTGGTCTATGAGTCCAAGTTATAAATGTTCAAGCAATTTTCGCCGCAAGTACCTTCTTGATTTGTTGATTCACAAGCTTCAAAATGATGAAGGAAATGATTTGTCAGGGTTTTTTGCTATCGGTACTTGTAAACCTATTTGTCAATAATTTTCCGTCCAAAGAAGCTATTTGTCACCATTTGTTCTAGATTTAATCATGTTTGGTATGATTAGCCATCCAATATTTGAATAAATTATTTTATAAATAATATAAGGGAACCCAATTTTAGTGTATGGAATTACATAAAGCTCTTATTATGTCAATATTGATTACATGTCTGATAACCTTCTCGACGTGAAAAGATAATGTACCCCTGAATCGGAACTTTACTATATTATGATATCTTTAATTGAATAAAACCTTTTAGAGACAAACCATAGATAACTATTATATCTATATAGGTGTATGAAGCTGACATACACCCACTACCATAATAGACAGTAGAAATGTATTTGAATGCTATATTTAAGTTTAAAAACAATGATCCCATATTCTCACCTGAGTTTGTAAAAGAAAAAGGTAATGACTATTCTGAACAGTGTATCAAATACACAGTAACTAGAATAGTGTGCAACCCGATTGAACTAATGTAGCGACGTAAGGCCAGGAAAATGGAATAAGCCATAGATCACGCATCCTTTCATTATTGTCCCATTAGAATGAAAAGACACTTTGCACCTTAGCCCGTCCATAGAATACATCACTGACAGTTGGAAACCGTTTTTAAAATGTGAAGGCATTAATGTCGACTTATAATAATGCAGAGTTGAACCCTATTGACATCTAGAATTGCGAGCAAAATCTTACCCATTCAAATAGTTGTCTAAGCTGAAAATATGATACTGCATTTTCCTCAGCCTTTTAATTCCTAATAACACAGTCCATACTGTTGGTTGGCTAGCATCTAATCAGTATAATTACCATTCAAATATTTAATAAATGGTCATTTTCTCAGGGCTATATGGGGTGAATTGTCGCCCCCCACCCCACTTTTACTGAACTCGGTAAAACGCGGAATCGGTCGGTAAAATGCGGAATCGATCGATTAAACCGATTAATTAACATAAAAAGTCAAAACCTAGTGTTGGTTATGATCGGTCGATAAAAGACGGCAAGGTGGGACCGTCGGTAAACGTAATTAACGTAAAAAGTAAAAACCTTGTGTTGGTTATGATGTTATCAGTAAACTGTCAACATTAAAAGTATTTTTTTTTTACTGAAACTACCAGAATCGGTCGGTATAAGTTGGTAATGACTGGAGTCTTCGGTAAAACCGATTGGTTAACCGATAACCTTGTTATCGGTAAGCTGTTCGTTATTTGAATTTGTCAGTAAAAGGTCATAGATGGAGCCGACGGTAAAACCGATTTGTTAACGGAAAGAGTGAAAACCTTGTGTCTGTTAAGATGTTATCGGTAAACCGTTCGTCTACATTAAAGTGATTTTTACTAAACTTGTCCGTAAAACGCGGAATCGGTCGATAATAGACGATTGGCTGACCGAAAGAGTGGAAACCTTGTGTCAGTTATGATGTTATCGGAAAACTGTTTGTCTGCATATAAAGTGATTTTTACTGAACTTTTCGGTAAAACGCAGAATAGGTCGAAAAAGGCTATATAAATATGGTTTTCCGACGAAAATTGATAATTCTGACCGGTGGAAACGACTTCCAAAATCGCGTCAGATGTATTCTCCGGGTTCCCTAGTTTGTAAAATTTTCCGGGGGAGAACCCCCGAAAAACCCCGCCATGTCGGTAAAACGCACAATAGGTCGAAAAAGGACATAGAAAGCATATGGTTTCCCGATGATAATTGATAATTTGAACCAGTGGAAAAGACTTCCAAAATCGCGTCAGATGTATTCTCCGGGTTTCCTAGTATGTAAAATTCTCCGGGGAAGGACCCGCGAACTCCCCGCCACTGCAAGGGCCAAATACGAAGGCCTTTGGCCTGCAGGACTTGCCTTGGAAAAATCACCTTTCAGTCCCCCTTTCAGGCATATTCTAGATATTTTTGCCTTCGGAAGAACACGTAGGTAAAACTTAGACGTTACACGTCGTGTTCGTCGGTAAAACTTAGACGTTACACCCCCCAGTCAAAATGTTCACGCTACGCCCCTGCATTTTCTTTAGTGTTTAGCTCCTCTTTTCTAAATTTCCTTGAAAAAAATATTTTTTGTAAGGCAAAAAATGTGAAAATGTGAAAAGGACAGTTCAAACATTGTTTGATATCATCTGGAGTCAAATCCGGACCCTCCATTAAGTTATAACTGACATGTGACGTGCATCCTTCATTTCTATTACACTTCATATCCCAAAATCATGAAGATATTAGAACAATTCTTATTGTCTGTTCTTTATAATTGTAGGCTTACAGAAGAAGAAGGTTAATGGAACATAAGGATATTTTATATCATGTGAGGAAATTTACTTGTACTAAACTATATCCAGCGGCCGTCTGAAAGTAATACTATTAAAGATTTAACAAAGATGAAATATAATCAACAAATTATACATATACATTATGCATTAAGACAACGAGTCATCATGATTAGGGTTTTGTGTTTGAGAAGGGCGTGTAAAACCATCCTGATCAAACCATTTCGACAAAATTAAACTTCATACCGACATCAAATCAACACCCCCCCCCCCCTGTCTCACCCTTATATTCCTTTCCCTTGCCAATACTTGGTACACTATGTAAAAGTAGCCATACAATCCCTCGACGTGATATATTATCTTGAAAACTATTTCTGTACGCAATGTTATTGAGAACTTGAAACAATTGTTAGTTCCTAGCAATAATTGTCAAAACTAATGCTTTATTTTCATAAAATAAAACATTTCAGAAGTTATTATGTTGAAAATAAAAGTAAGATTTTCTCTTGTTCTGAAGTTCGTAATTAGATATTATTAAGGTTTGTGATGTTTAATGGACATATTCATTTGTTTTTTGTTTTTTTCAGGCCAAAAAATTCTATTTAGAAACATACGGAGTTATGAGGAAATCAGATCAAGCTGATTAGTTGGCTTCCTTAGTGAAATAATACTGTTTACATTCAGTATTGAGTTCAGAATTCATCTTCTTAGATTTATAAATCCCTGTCTAAGCAAAACTTCTCCGAGAATACAATAAATAATACTAGTGATTGAATTTACAGTTCTTTTTGAAACGTTGTGTAGGATATATTGCGTTTTTAATCCGTATCTTTGAGAACGTTCGTAAATAATTCTTGGATTGATTGATGTAAATTCACTTCTACTTTTTTCTGTGATATTTTGTTGTATATACTAAGGCAAAATAAATAGAGGCCTATCTTATATGCTGCAAATGGCAGTTGTATATTCTCTGGTTAAATAACCATTGACACTAACACGTACCTCCATGTCTTAGCTTACATAGAAGAATTTGAAAATAAGATCTGTATATGAAGCACCCACATTTTTTTTGCCTTCAGCATATAATGTCGTTTATATGTTATTAACTTGTTTCTTCTTGTTCTTTGTAATATTTATCAAATTATTATTGTACTTTTCAAAACTTGACGTTTTATAAGGAACATTCATCTTAAAATTGTTGTAGAAGTTTAATATGTAGTCTATAGCAGTATATATGCATCAGTTGAACATCAGTTGGCTAAATAATATATAGAATTTATATAACACCAAATATCCCTTAAAATCAGTAATTATTGAATTGCAAAAAGGTCAACGGTTGATCAAATTATGGAGAATAAGTGGTACGCAATAAGAGACTTCATTGGTACAAATGAACAGGAAAATATATGGCACAAAGGTGTTATTCGTACAATATAGGTGTAACTGCTATGTGCAGTATCTTCTTTCAAATATTTAAACTTGAGTGAAATTAGGGAGTATTTTGGTGTAAATAACCATGGTGTAAGGGGGTCTAAAAACCAAGGGTAAATTTCTCCTGTCTGCTCTAAGCAGTTCGCAATTCTAGTGTTTTTTTTTACGTATTTCTTTTTTTTTTTTTTTTTTCTTTTTTTTTTTACGATTCTCGGACGAGCTTGCAGACGAACTGGTAAGAGGTACAGACATTTGGACTTTATATGTGACCTTAGAATAATTACTATTATCAAATAAAACAAAACCGAAAGTTCTGTCTCCGACCGGAAGTGAGAACCGGAAATTGAGTTTTTTTTGCTCTTGCATCTTAATTGTCAGTTCGATTTCGACCGGATTTTCATTTTTGAAAACTTCAAAGTATTTGTCAACTAACAATTTATAGGTTTTATGCAATTGGATTAAATCCCCTATCCACGATTTGCAATTTAAAATTAAATGGTCATCGGAAACAAATTCAATCTGATTTCTCGCTTAATATAAATGGTAGAATTTTAAAACTTCACCAGTTGAAAGGCGATATGGTTTCAATTTTAATCAAATTTGGAAAAACAAATTACAACTTCCGGTTTGGCCTCAAATGACGTAATTGCGTAACTTCTGGTCTATAGCAGCTAGGTGAAAAGTGCAAACAATTTTATGAATAAGCTGTAAATAGTAATCGATATGACCTAAAAAATTAGCTCCAGCCCCTGTCTTTATAGTTGTTGTAGACAAGAAAAGCTACAATTTTAAATGTATTTAGATGAATTTTAATGTGGGTGCAATAGAAGTTTTGATGAAACTTTGTTTGAGCATTGGAATTAATAAGACCGCGGTCAAGTTCGAAATTGACGATTTTTCGATGGACGCTTTTTGAATTATTGTCCTTGACTTAGTAAATCAGGTCATAATTTGCAATTTGCAACAAAAGCTACAATTTTCAATGGAGTTTGAAGAAACTTGGTGTGAGCATTTGAATTGACAGGACGGCGGTAAAGTTTGAATTTGACCATTTTTTGATTAGCGGTTTGCGAGTTATTGCCCTTGACTGTGTAAATTAGCGCCAAATTTTCTTGTGGGTGCAATAGGAGCATTGGAATTTATAAGACGATAGTCAAGTTCGAATTGAACGATTTTTCGAAAACCTGTTCTCGAGTTATTGCCATTGACTTGGTGAAATTGCATCAAAATTTTATTGTGGGTTCAATTTTCAATGGATTCTAATGAAACTTGATGTGAGCATGGAATTTATAAGCCGCCAGTTAAGTTCGAATATGACAATTGTTCGATGAATGGTTAGCGAGTTATTGCCCTTGATTTAGTAAAATCATGTAAAAAATTTATTGTGGGTACAATAGAACGTACAATTTTCAATGCGGCGGTCGAGTTTGACAATTTTGATTAACGGTTTTTGAATTATTGCCCTTGCCTTAGTAAAACCGAGTGGTAACTTCCCACATATTTTTTATTTCCTTAGAGTGAACACCTTTATTTGGCTTTAGATATAGATTGCTTTGCCACTTTCGCCAAGCAGGTCCTGTCATACTATGGTGGCCCATGGCTGTCACTCAGTTTTTTCAACATACATCGACCATACAATGCATGATGGTATACTGTGATAGCTCTAGGCTCTTCAGATTTTTTAATTTAAATTTATTTCACTTTTAAAATCATTTTAAATTCACATAACTTTCATTTCAATTTTAAAATAATATTTTAATGAAATAGATTTTAAAAAATCTTTAAAAGAAATCAGTTTTACTTTTAGTCTTAGAATATTTTCTTTTTTAATTTATTTTACTTTCAAAATTATTTCAAATTTATTTTAACTTGTTTCATTTCTTTTTTCTATTACTTTTGATTTTATTTTTTTTTTTATTTTTCAATTACTTTTTATTTTATTTTATTCTTTTTTTGTGTTATTTATAAATAATTTAATTAATAGAATGAATTAGTTAGAAAATAAAGTAGGGTCATGTTGAAAAAACTGAGTGATAGCCATGGGCCACCATACCTGTCCTACTCCTTGTACTAATTTTGAGAATTTAAAAGATATTGCATAATACATTTTGTCTTATCAATTGACAACATGTAGTCTTTAAAATTGCCGTCAACTGTAGAAAAAGGAGAATGTTGTAAAATTATTAAGAACATTATTCAAAATAGTTATGGATAACAATTATTGGTCTTTACTCTTTGGTATGTCCATAATATGCCATATATATATATAGGCTTTCCAATCAAGGGGGGTAACTGTAATATTGAACTTAGCAGTAGAGTATCTTCCCTTGTTCCGTCGTCTGCAAAGAAAGAAGATGGAGTTCACTTTCATATTCGTGAAAGAAGCGAGAAAATCTAAAATTTCTTTCAGTTTTCAATAAATTTTTCAACGAGTTATTCAAAATATCTCTTAACATAATGTTAAACCAAGACATTATGCCGGACAGTGGTCCAGCGTCTAGCTCGAATTCATACATGGAGGAAGGAAATCAAAACAAAATGGATATTCACGATTTCCAAAGTTTTACGCCACAAAAACTTACTGATACATTCCATAGACTGATGTTTACAATAGAAAATGGTAGTACTATTATGCAAGGTTGTAATAATGTCGTATCTAACTTGGATGAAAAAGTTGCGCCACAGAAAACACAATTCCTAGGTGGTCGAAAAGATCAGGTTTGTGTACATATTGTGAGTTTGCTGGCAATTTTGTAGCCTGCTCCAACCGAAACCTACCAGAGTTAGGATAATTATAGCTACAGTGACAGAGCAAATTCTGCCGAAAAAAATAGGCTTGTCTATACTAGTAAACTGGTACCGTTAGATCAGAACATAATAATGGTAAAAGTCGTTTAAGATACGGTATAGACATTGTTAGAGATCTAGCATTATAGCAGCAAGTGGAATATTTGTTTTAGTCAAATAGATTTGAAGAGATGAATAAAGAAAAGAACTCAGACCATAATATGGCCTATTCAGAGTGTAAGCTGATACTAAAAAATAAAATTAGTCTAGTATAGGCCTACGGTATATAATATAAGAATTGTGAAATTACCTAAGATTTTTCATAGTCTTTGTATTGCAATCTTTTTCAGGTGACCGTAGAACTGAAATGTGCCTTTTTACAGATCCTGAAGATTGACACATTAAATCAGTTGTTTGAGGCTGAAGTTTTAGTGCAAGCAAAATGGCAAGAACCAGCCTTACGAAAGGCAGCAAAGCTAAATGTATGATTATTATTGAATAATGGTAAATAGGGCCTATTGTTTACACGGAAAGATTTTGTCGTAAATTGCTACTCCGTCAAGAATTAATTGGAATTTAGTTGCTCTGCTATATTTCTGAAAATTGCTGGGAATATCAAATAGCTGGAGGAATGCACACTTTCCACCTGTTTAACGAGACTGGAACATCTCTGTGGCTTCCTTCAGAATCATTGTTTGAAAAAGTGATATGTATATCATGGAATTATTCTGATTGACTTGTAAAAAAACACTGCATCTCAATGGAAGTTCCTAGTCACAAGCTCCCTATTGGGCATCTAAGAGAGTTCTCTTCCAAGACATTTTTGGAAATAGTATTTTTTTGTGAATTTAAATGTAGAAATTTAAGAAATAAAGTCCGTGTTGAAGAGACTTTCTAAGGGGACAAACGACCTCTCAATCCCCACTCGCGCCTTCTATCAAAGTTAGTATGAACCATTTGCATAATAAATTTTTTTTCTTTTTTGTAGGATAAAAGCATGTACGATCCGACTGAGAACTGGATACCACAAATGAATATTTTAAATTTAGAGGGAAAATTTGCATTTGATCGACGAAATTTTACTGTACATTTTAACCAAAAGGGCTACAAATATCCTGTTGTTACTTTACTTTGGAGATTTAAAGGCAAATTTCGAGAAAGTTTGGAGCTGAAACATTTTCCCTTTGACGTTCAGGTTTGTATGTTTTATATTCTTATTTCACACCTTAATTACTATCTCAGCATTCTGAAGCCACTGTATTACTATTAAGTAGCGTGGACAGTAAGAAACTAAGAAACTTTTAACGACTTTTTATTAATCTGGATTAATATTTACATTTGATTTATGTTGAGATTTTCAACGTTATTTCCTACGTTTTATTTCCTATTTAGCTATGTGAAACGCTTTGTCTGATACACTTAGTTCTATTACTTTGTCTGATACAATTAGTTCTATTATTACTGATAGGAAGAAAATTTTTAAATTAATTGGAACATGACATAAAAGGTCTAATTTGCAGTCCGTTTCCTCAAAAAATTTGTGGAAATATGAATACTAGTAGAAAGAATCAGCGACTGTTATTTAAGTTTCTGTTCGATGTTAAAGGAAGAAGTGATTGATTCTCTCAGATGTACTACATGTATAGGTTTTTTTTTCGGTTCGTCCAATAAACCAACCATCTTCTCCAAACAGGGACTATGATTTTCAGTTTTTTAAGCGTTTTCCATGACAGACATTTACCGATATATGACCACATTTTTTAGATAACAGTCTCTTGTAGACAGGAACAGTAGATTTGGACTGTAAATAGGAACAGGTAGGATCAGTAGATACGAACAATAGATAGGAACAGGCTGGGATCCCTAATCTAAATACTGTTACCGTTAAACTGTTAAATATATGTTTACTTTCATCTAGGGATTTTTTTATATTTCCATTTTCAGGATTTAACAATTCAGTTATCGACAGAAAGGTCTGTCGAAGAAGTTAATTTCATAGACGATCAACATGGTCTTTCTACAGTGAATATCACTTTTCAGAATTCTGGAGAATGGAAGATATATGAACATGTTGAAACATTCCGAGATCAAACGACCCAAGAATATGTTAGTTCCACCAACCATCCTATTTTATTCGCGCAATGTCGAGTCAGGAGAAAAGTCGGGTCTTTTTATGTGGAATATTATCTTCTGTGTGGTATGTATAAAATTTATCATAATTTAATTCCTCTTTTTCAGATCTTCCAGTTTCCAACAGTAATCAGATAATCGAACCAAACCAAACTAACAACTACCATTCGAATACCAATCAACAAGAATAACCATGATCAGAACGAGATGGGAAGAATGAAGAAGATCGAGTAACTCACGCCACACAATCCAGGACTGAGTTTCACCGCCATGTCATTCGACCCGACCAGATCTCAAGATTTATCAACAACCAAACCAACATCATAGAATCATCTAATTTGAACCAATCCAACTACTAAGAATACCAAGTTTGCGATATCAGCATTTGCTGGAAGCGAACGTAAACTTATCATCAACCAACCAATAGAGACTTTAGTTAATATCCGAATTTATTGAAATTGTGTCTGACTATATATATTGGAGATATCTTTGGTTTTGAGTAATTGCCTTTTATTTGGGTTAAACTCTATACTTATTTGTGAGCAGACTAATTCAATAAAATTTGGTAGGTATATATATTGGAGAGATCTTGGATAGGATATTTAAGACCTCGTTAAAGATGGAAATCGTAGATAGAGGAAGACTGTCGTGACAAAATTTGCTGAGTGTCATTATTCAATAGATCAATTATGTAATGAATAAAAAAACAGAGGTATATCACTACAATTAAGATACAATTTCAGCTTTAAATTATGCGATTCGCTATACATTTAGAGTTAATTGTTGTAGAACAGAGTATTAAATTCAGTATAATTAAATTTTGATCTTAGAGAAGTAGAGTTAACCAAATCGTCCTGCAAACTAGTCCACTTATATGATTATCATATAACTATCCTAACATATCGTTCCACCCTAGGCCTGTACACCTGGGAGATTCAATCTCTCCCTCCCCCGAAAACCAAATATGCTCAATCGGTTTGAGATCAGAGCTTTTTGCTGGCCAAGAAATTGTTTCCACAACGTTTTGTGCTCTGTGGAGCCTGGCGTTTTCATCCATGAAAATTGGACGGTCTGCCATCAAGTGATTGTCAAAATATGGAGCAACACAGACTTGCAACCCCACACCATGACGGGCCCTCCACCATATGGAATGGTCTCCACAATGTGTCGTTCTGCCATTCATGTTTGAAAAATAATTAAAATTTGATCTTGGAGGAGTAGAGTAATCGTCCACTTGTATGATTATCTTTTTTTTTTTTCAGTTATTAATTTCATTTTCAACATTTTGTACGGTAACAGAAGAGCCAGATGCAATAGATAGAATGTATAATAATGTCACACTGATTATGGCTATGGTCATGTTAAGATTGACTGTTATATCGTTCTTACCTACCATATCGTATCTTACTTATTTGGTAAGTATCACATAAAAATAGTGTAAACAGACAATTTTCATAGGTTGATATAGTGTTATTATAGATACAACTATAAGCGTGATAGACACAGATAGACACTATTTCAAACTAGATAGACATTACTTTCAACAGTATTATATAGGGTACTCTAATCTAGAGTCTGGTCTAGATAAACACTACTCAATAATATATAGAAACATCTAAGCTAGATAAAACCTACTTAATACTAGATAGACACATTTGAGCTAGATAAACACTACATGTACTCTGTATTATAAAGACTCCAAATTAGATAGACACTACTCTGTATTAGAAAGACTGAGGTATAAAGATACTTCTCTAGGAATTCGAGAATTAAGAGATTAAATGATACGTTATGTAAAGGATAATGCATCTTTAGTGACCGTTAGCTATTTTGTTATTACAGTACACGGATATCCAAACTGGCTCGACTAGTAATGTCATTAGGAATTAAATCTCAATCTATAACAATAACATGCATTATATGACTTTCAGGATGTCTATGTGGTAGTCTCCTTTGTGTTCGTGTGCCTACAGATGGCTGAAAATACTTTGATGTGCTATCTCAGCTTCACAGCCACTAAAGAAGAGGTCTATTATTGGGATTTTGTCGCTATGTCAGTTGTGGCTGCGATGTTTGTCGCCTTCCACATCGTGTTTCTCATATATATAAACCATACGGTGAGTGTAATTTTAAGAGATTTGGGAGAAAGTTGAGCAGATACTGAAATGAAGTCACCCACTAAATATATATTATAAGTGCTTCCTTGGTTAACTGAAAGTTAAATGATTACTGGTGATTCAGTATCTTTTCGTAACAGAAAGTACAACATGCTTGTGTACGTGCATAGACAAATATTCTAGTTGATCGGATATACAGTACCGGTAGGTTATGAATGGGTTGGGGTGACCGTTTTAGTATTTGGCAAGTACATCATACATAAAACATAAATTTGATAATTCCATTGGATACCTGGTCTCAGAATAGATACATTTTAAAATTTCTTTTGTAATTGCATCATATGTATTAGCAAAAATATCTCATTTTTTTATGTTGGACAGCTATTTTTCACGTCATTTTGGATTCCAAAAAAAATACCAAGAAAATACGCTAGTCTTTCTTTATTCGTGACATATGTGCCTACAGTTTGCGCTATTTGTTTATTCTATGATATATACACCTAAAAATTAATAAGGCACAACCCCAGTTTCATAATCGACTAAGTTTGCTGGTCTCGTATTGAAGAACATGTGACATATTCAATGGGGCAGCGTATTTTACGCATATTATAGACACCAATTGAAAGAAAGATATACTGTGGGCGTTCCAGATAGGGAATTATTTTAAGTTACAGACCATATTGTAAAAGGTTCAAATGTGGCCAAAAACATGTTGAAATTAACAATGGTCGTACATGGAATGGTTCTAGATGCAAACGCCATGACAGCCAAAATTGTGTCATTGACAATATTTCGTGTAAACATCACATAAATGGACGACTGCTTTAAATCATCTCCCCATTCTCTTGAATCTGACGTCGAGGTACCCTTACCCGTTCTTGATTCAGTACAGCTTGTACATGGGATCGCGTTGTCGAACTCGACGGCCTTACTAATCCCAAATATGCTCAATCGGTTTGAGAACAGGACTTTTTGCTTGCGAGGAAATTGTCTTCACAGCGTTTTGGCGTAAGAATTCGACGAAGGCATGTTCGACGAGTCATAATGATTTGAACAATATTTTAACTCTCTATGACAAGATAATGACGCTCTCAAGTTTAATCACTTTGGTGAATGTTGTATGTTTCACATGCATTCCGTCCAACACAAGATCAGAAACACTCCCTAATCTTTACATTATGGTGTTCAGAAAGGGTCATATTTTATGTGTGAGAATGATCATTTCAATTTCTCATGTCAAACATTTTTTTATGTCACTTTAACGTTGGTGTCGCTTAATTAATTTCCGGGTGTATAATTACCATCTATTTATATGAATATTTGGCTAGTTTTAATTCTTGTTAGTGATCTCCTATCACTTATTATTATCTTAGTAATTAGTCTTAATCAGTGTTTTTCATTTCGGAGTTGTTTAGATTGAACACCTTTTTAATAGTTTGGAGACAATATATTAAATTTGACAACGGCCGATCAATGTTAATGTCAATTTCAACAGAATGTCTGCAGCAGCGAAGGCATGACATTTATGACATGATACTGAGAGACTAGCAGTAATAGTTAATAGGTTGAGGATGTAGTCACGCTTGCAAAGATCCAATACATCTTCTTAAAGAGATTTTAGAAAAGGTTGTCTGAGCATGATATATTAGAAGAACTAAAGAAAAATTAAAAGGAAATCGATAATCGAAGCGGACACATGCTAACCAAAGCAGTTTCTAAAGGTGAATCAGTTTCCGTGAGTAAAAAATATTAGGGTCAACATTGGCGATACCTAACATAGACAGTGACTGGCCAATCTAGGTATTGAATTAGATTGCAGTACATCTAGCCTACACAACCACGTAGACGACAAGAAGAAGGTCATAATATCTGACCAAGTCTTTTAAAAAGGTATTCTTCTTTCAAAGATGGTGGGAGAACTTAAAATAATCTCCTCTTTACTGATTACAGCCTCCGAACGCAACGGACGTCTGTAAGTGTTATACGATTTCAGTGGCGTATATGAATGTAAAAGTCGTTTGTAGTAATACGTAACAATGAAATGGTTACTAATAAAACACCAGGAGCTCGCCATCAAGTGAGATATCACCAGACAATTCTGCCATTTAATTACTTTTATGTCAGGTAATCTAATCATATCATTAGAGAAAAGTGTTTCATTCAGCTTAGAGCCAATTCTAGTTGCTCTGTTTACTGTCAAACTTTATGCTCGGAACTTTTTACATATTATTAGATTCAAATAACTAATCTGCAAGTAGAATTTATTGGGAAATAGAAGCCGTATCTAAAAAATAATAGGCTTCTAGGAAGCAGTATTTTGGATGTGTTAAAGGAAATTCTAAGTTATATCATATTGGAAATGATGTATCAGAAAAGATATAAATCTTAATGTTGAGTTGACATTGTAACAGAATTCAGTATGCTTATTTTGTTATTACGTCAAAAAAGAATTAAAATTTAACGTCCATTTCCATCAGTTTCGATGATGAGGAAACATCAGTCGTTTCCTATTTCCGACATACGTCTCAATACTTTTTTTTTCTTACATAATTAACAGAATTACATAAGCTTTTTATATCACGGTTATATTTACATTAGTCTGATAAACTTCCGGACGTGAAGAGAAACTTCAGCGCCAGACTCGAATTTTTTACTTGCCCGTTTTAACAAAAACGTTCACAGAAATGTCAGGTAACAAAAAGTGATAACCATGACGAACGACAAGAAAATATCGCATTATAGACATTAGCAGTATATTAAATTATGTGCTAAGTTTAAACACAGCGATTCCAGATCCTCATCTGAGCTTTTACCATTTAAATTTGTACAATAGAAAAAAGTAAATGAATATTCTGAACAGTATATCAAATACATAGTAACTGGAATTGTGAACAAATACATCTGACTTTTCTGCAACTGAGCTAATGCAATTAGAAATTGATAGAGGTCGTTACAGGCACATTCCTGATGATAAACGCATGTCATCAAGTCATTGAATGTGAATACCATTTCCTTGTGATATGTCACAAATACAATACTTTGAGAAGATTTTACCACTCCTACCATTCAAATTTAAATACTCCTCTATCATTTGATGTTTTTTTTTTGATTCGCCTATTTACATTTTGTCTATAGCTGTTTCCATGTGTATTTTTATGTATACTAGAATTCAGGAGTAAATAGGGTTTTGTATTAATCTAGTTCTAGACCTATGACAATGCATAGACCTCCAGATTGCCGACTTACTCAAAAAGATCTTTAAAAAATAAAAATTGAAAATGAGCTTAAAATCCACGCTGAGTAAGATATTACTGCACATTTATTTTCAGACCTATATTTGTATCAGAACTATCTGGCTATTGAAATCGTATACTACATATTGGTTTACACGTAGTCTTATTGGAAGATTAAAAAAAACTGACCAGGGACACACATATGATGTTAACTAGAACAATTCTCTGTTTTTATAATTGTAGGCTTACAGAAGAAGAAGGTTAATGGAACAAAAGGACATTTTATATCAGGTGAGGAAATTTACTTGTACTAAACTATATTCAGCGGCCGTCTGAAAGTAATACTATTAAAGATTTAACAAAGATGAAATATAATCAACAAATTATACATATACAATCAACTTGAATTATTATTATCTTGTCTCGCCTTTATTTTGATATTCAGTTTTGATGATGGAAATGTATAGTGAGATCTCGAACAAAGATGCTGATGTTTCGATTAACTGTTTTTGAATTATTGTCCTTGATTTCATATAACGTATCCAATTTACATGAATAGCATTATAGAGGAATTGGTTTTTATTTAACTAAGAGTAACCATATAATTTTTCAACGTGGGTGTAATTTGTATGGAAATGAAATCAATTGTTAGTTTCCAGCAATAGTTGTCATCACTATGATATAGTTCTCTATTTACATGTAAAAAAAATTCATTCAAGGAGTTATTTTGTTAGATATAATAGTAAGATTTATTTCTAGTTCTAACGTCCATAATAAGATATAATTATGTTTGTGATGTTTAACGGTAAACATTTTTTTTTTGTTTTTTTAGGCTAAAAAAGACCATTTGAATAATTACGGAGTTATGATGAAACCATATCAAGCTCAGGATTTAGCCTATAAATTGAGTCAGCTGGACTTTCTGTGAATATTTGATGAAACTATGAGAAACTTCTTATAAAGAGCTTGCTGACAGTCTTTGAATTGGAATCCACCTTAGGAGATCAGATAATTGAATCGTTCGACTTAAAAAAAACTTGTCTGAGAATAGAAATCGTACATTGCGTACATTGACATTAATAAAAAAATTACATATCTTGCCTTGTCAAGTTGTGTAGGATACATAGAAGATGCTTTTTTAATCCATATTTATATATTCGCTATAAGTTACTGGGATTTTATAATGTAAATTATATCTATGTATTTCTGTGATAGTTGTTAAATATTGTTAAAGTTGTATTGACTTGTGCTAGTTATTTGTAATATTTATTAAATTTATATTGTTTTATTGTCGTTACATAAAGTGTTCATTTTAGGGCACGAAATTCAAAAACATAATTTGTAAATTCGTAGCGACTTTATCTCCGACTGTGGTAGTCGTATTCAGTGTCAGAATACACTGATCATTTCTTACTACCAATAGCATGTCAACATCTAGAATGCCTTATGGACACAACTGACTTTGTCTAAAAAATCAAAAAACCGTCAAGTTCCTTCGAATGTTATTTTGATTTCTATTGATGTAACTTCTATGTATAGTATATGTATCGATAACACTGCTGGTCTGCTTTTGGCTTTTAAAGAAACCCAAATCCAAACAGACCCGACGAGATTTTAGAGATTTGTCGCAGCCAAAACGTGTTCACATTTTATGGTAAAACATGTCTACAAACTTCAGGCACAGCTTTGAGCAAATAATGCGCCCCTTGTACGCAAAACTATTCATGGCAAAGTGGGAGCGTGTGGTGTTATGGATGTTTTAAGGATGACATATTCATTGTTTGGACTTACTCTATATAACAGTTTGGGCATTTTTTTAAAATTCTCAACAACCACAATCCGTCCATCAAACTAAGGGCCAGCGTCAGTTACTAAGATGCATAAGAGCTCATTTCAAAACATTTCTTTTCTGGTATAATTAAGGCTCAAGAATTACGATTTCACCGAAAAAAGTTTTCTCATTTCGACCAAGTCTGGACAATTGTTTTTTTTTTTTTAAATTGAAAGAGCGTGTGATGGGTACTCTAAATGACCTTTACAAAACAAAGCAATTGCACAGATAGCAGTTAAAAGAGAGTTTATGCCGAAGTACCTCCAAATGTAATGAGTTCTCCATTTATTCAAAGTATAAATACATGTATGTCTCTTTATATGAGAAACTCATTATTTCTAAGTATTCTACAAATAAAAGGTGAAATCTTTAATATATAATATATGTAATATGACCAAAATGATCAGGCGAGAAAAGCGAGAAGACGAGGGAAATTTTGACTCCAATGTTAATTTTGTTGTTATCTCGCTTTCTCGTGTTCTGGCTTTGTCGCTTTCTCGCATTCTCGACTGTTGTCCTCAAGGCAGGAAGTTGAGTAACCGGAAGGCGAGAAAGCGAGAACACGAGGAAAATTTGAAGGCGAGAACACGAGAGGACACCAGTCGAGAACGCGAGAGGACACCAGTCGAGAACGCGATAAGGCTACAAAAATATGACAAATATGGCCAGGCGAGAAAGCGAGAGGACGAGGAAAATGTAACTTCGCGTTCTCGCGTTCTCGTTTTCCGTTGACTCCAATGTAAATTGTGTTGTTTTCTCGCGTTCTCGCTGTCTCGCGTTGTCTCGACTGTTGTCCTGTCGCCTTCTCGCTTTCTCGCCTAGGTCCGGCTTCCATACTATTGAAATGTCCATTTTGACGATCAAAGCTAGCCATCATATACCTCGAAGTGCTGGTTTTATCTTGATAACCGCTAGGTTTCCTCATGCTAATGAAAAACGTCATTGTGGACTAAACTTGATAGCTGAGAATCGAGTTCATGTAGCCTATTTTGCGTTTTTCTTTCAACTCATCAAAGAATGAATGCAGTGTTTTAATGTCATAGAATTGTTTGCTTAGTGTTTTGCATTTGTTGGAAATTTTCAATAAAGTGTATTTCATTTTCATTTACATTGGGAAAAGTTGGCAAGTTTACGTTTGACATCGTCTGCTTAGTAACTGTTTCAGGAATTAAAGTTAACCTGTCGCATGACATTTCTGCTTTATAGTCAATGCCGCTTACACACACTTCATAAAATAATGAATTCTTTTAGAACAATTTTGCCGACAATTGCATGCCCTTAGTCGTCAACTTTAACGAAGTCGACAACATAAAACACCATTTTTGTTATATTTGACCTACATTCGACCAAATTTTCATTGTTATGAACATGTGCTTCTGTGCTATATTTTCTACGAACTTACGTTCTGAACTTTCTAACATTATTGTTGTGTGATAAACTACATGTAAGTGAGATCAAGATGCTCCTATTTATCCTGCGTGCTAGGTACGCTCTAGAGTTTAGAAGTTACACCTTTGTTTCGTGCAAAATGATCCAAGATGCTGCTGGTTACACCATATTTTCTACGAACTCGCGTTCTGAACTTTCTTACAGTATTGTTGTGTGATAAATCTAACTATGTAAGTGATACCAAGATACTCCTAGTTATACCTTGTTCTGATCATTTGCACCAAAATGCTGCAGGCCTACAACCTCCGGCTAGGTACGCTAGTATATTAAAGTTACACCTTTGTTTCTTGCAAAATGATTCAAGATGCTGTTGCTTACACCTAGTGTTTCAAAATATCACGACGGTACTGGTTTTGTTAGTTACGCCAAGATTTATTAGTAATACATTTGTTTCAAGCAATAGGCTACTGGTTTAGCTAGTTACAGATTGTACAGATAGACATAGGCTTATATGTTTTGTGCAAGTTGCTGGACAGCTTGTTAGTCCTAGAGTGTACCAGCTATTATTTCGCACCATACAATTACGTTTTGTTTGTTACACCTTTGTTTCTAGTAATTTCCAATGCCACTACTGGTTTAATACTCCTAGGTTTAGCTACTTAAACCTAGATAGACCAGATAGACTTTTGTTTCATGCATGATGATCAAGGATGTTGCCGGTTAAACCTAGATATAGCAAATTACACCAAGGCTGCGCACGATATGTTTCGTTCAAGATTATCAAGATGATGTTAGTAATACCAGTTTAAGTCAGTTGCATCAACAAAGTCTCTTATTTTGTATATCTTAATGTTCATTGTATGCACTTTATATGGCAAGCTTGCAGCTTCCCTTTGCTCTGTTTGCTAATCGGATTGAATTGTAATTAAGAAGCGAGTTCCACACCTAACGGGAAGGAGAATTGGCTGCGTGCAACATAGGAATATAGTGCAGATCAGTAAAACTAGCAGAAAATTCATATTATGAAGGAATCTCCAACACAGTACAGCGACATTACTTAATTTTTAATGTTAATTGGATAAACAGTCCAGACCACAAAGGGTAAAGATTATATTTTTAAATTACGTGACATAAAACTGACAATTTTTGGAACTACAATAAAACTATGTAATTTAATAAATATTACAAAAAACAAGCACAAATCAATACAACATTAACAATATTTAACACCTATCACAGAAATATATAGATGTAATTTACATTGAAAAAAAAACAGGAACTAATAGCTCACGCCGACTTTCCTCGTTATTCGCGAATAACGAATAACAAACTAACTTCACATCTTATTCGAATAATAAACTAACTTCACATCTTATTCGAATAACAAACTAACTTCACACTGCCGCGACCATCATGAAAATCCAAGTCTTGAATACCGAGTTATTACCTACATTGTACACGTACTTTGTTTGAAAAAAGGCTTTTTTCAATGAGGGATACTCATTGGAGCTGAATCTGGTTGCATCATAACTCCGTACAATTTTAAATGTTGTTTTTTAACCTGAAAAGGAACAATAAAAATATATTATTACTACTTTATTCAACAAAATAATCTCCGACGTTTTATTTGATCAAAATAAGGATAATATTACAGTGTTAGAAACTATCAACTGTTCCCATTCCTTTGATAAAATCCATACCAAAACATTTTCTAAGAAACATACACCCACAGCGTGGAATTATCACGCTAATTTATACTAAGTTTGTTTAGTATTGTCAAGTACAGAAACAAAAACCCACTCTTCTTAAGAAACCTCAAAATCGGTTGCAGAGGACATGATTGACGTTGGACACACAAGACAATAGATGGGTGGCGTGGAAGAGAGTTGTCAGATAATAACTGTATAAATAAACGCCTTATCTTGCTTTCGAAACCAAAAAAACAGGTAGTATACCGAAAAAGATATTGATAAGATGGGGGTTGGTAAATACTTATTGAAAACAATAATAACAGTTGTATGTTGATTTTATTCAATCTTTGTCAAATCTTTAGATATGGAATTTCCTTACCTTATATAACTTGTCTTTTTTTTCCAACAACCTTCTTCTTTTATAAGCCTTTAATCATAAACAAAAAACAATAAGATTTGTTCTAGTTAACATATTTTCGGAAATTAAGATATGTACAAAAGAACTAAGAACTGATGTCACTGGTCAGTTATAACTGAATAGAAACGCTGTCGATGATACACAATGTTTGACCATTGACGCTTACTCCTCCATCCATAATGTTTAAAGGCTACAGAGAGTAACTGTAGCTTGCCAGGCAAGGTAACATACGCCCACTGGCAGCATTGAATTTGAATAATAACTCAAGCTATAAGTCAAAAAACATTCACTGAAAGAATATTGAAGTCAAGGGAAAAAACTCAAAAACTGTTCATGGAAAATCGTCAAATTCAAACTTGACTACCATCTTACTTCAAATACTCATACCAAGTTTCATCAAATCTATTATAAAAGTGTATCAACTACAAACTTGACCAAGATCTTATCAATACAAATAATCATACCAAATTTCATTGTAATCAATTGAAAACTGTGGTCTCTAGTATTCACAAACAAATTTTGACGCATTCTTGCAAAGTCAAGGGCAATAATCAAAAAACTGTACGTCGAAGAGTCGTAAAATTTGAACTTTATCAAGATCTCATCACGATAAATGACTACATCAAGTTTCATTGAAATCAGTTCAAAATTTAGTCCCTATTGTTCACAAACATACTTTGTCGCATTTTTGTCGAGTCAAGGGCAATAACTCAAAAACCGTTTGTCAAAAGGTCGTCAAATACAAACTTGATCAAGATCTCATCAATACCAATAATCACACCAAGTATCATTGAAATCAGTTGAAAACTGTAGTCTCTATTGTGATTACAAGCAAATTTTGAGGCATTTTTGCCAAATCAAGGGCAATAACTCGAAAACCGTTTGTCGAAAAGTCGTCAAATTTGAACTTGACCAAGATCTCACCAAGAGAAATCATAACAAGTTTAATTGAAATCAAAAACTGTCTCTATAGTGTTCACTAGAAATGTTGACGGATCGATTGACCGACGGACCGACGCGGACCGACAGGCAGGGGCAACAGCAATACCAATAACCACATCAAGTTTCATTGAAATCAGTTGGAAACTCTAGTCTCTATTATGTTCACAAACAAATTTTGACGCATTTTTGCCAAATCAAGGGCAAAAACTGGATAACCGTTCGTCGAAAAGTCGTCAAATTCGAACTTGACCAAGATCTCACCAAGATAAATGATTACAACAAGTTTTATTGAAATCAAATAAAAACTGTAGTCTCTATAGTGGTCACAAAAATTGTTGACGGACCGACGGACCGATGGACAGGGGCAACGGCAATATACGTCCAGATTTCCATGTGGGCGTATAAAAAGCAAATAAGCACTAAAGATACTGATCAGTTTTAACTGTTTTTGACTGTTTATAGTTAGTAGCCTACCATGTTTGGGCAGACATTTAAATAATATGTCACCGCACCAGTTTTAACATTCAGTCACCCATAGATATTGAATATTCACTCACCTGTATATATTGGACATTCAGCCACCATTAGAGACTGAACAGTCACATTCAGATTTTCACCAGCCTTAATTTATTAGCATTCAGTTAGTCAATGCAGTACTGAATATTTAGACTATAAAGGATAGAATAACACTCACCGTACAGTAGATATATATGAGGAACATGATATGAAAGAAGATATAAATTAAAGCAATAGTTGCAATACAGAATTTATCCCAGTCATGAGCCTCTTCTTTAGAAATTGTCCTTCCAAGAAAGGCCAACAAAGAATTTTCAGCAATCTGTAAGCCCAGAAACACCAAGGTGAACAACACATAGACATCCTGAAAAAAGTTAATCAATATGCTACTTATAGAATCTAATCCTATGTTTTATTAAAATAATGTAATCAAAGCTATGTTCACACACGAAATCTCCTCGATCATTCTTCACACCAAGTTCCTTTAAATTCCATCGGAAATTGTAGCTTCTTTTGCCCCACAATAAAATTTTGACGCGGTTTTACTAAGTCAGAGACAATAACTCATAAAACGTTCATCAAAATTATTAACTTCAAACTTGACTGTCGTCTAATAATTTCAAATGCTCTCACCAAGTTTTATCGAAATCCATTAAAAATTGTAGCCTCTATTGCACCCACAATAATATTTTACTAAATCAAGGGCAATAACTTGAAACCGTTAATCGAAAAATGATCACATTCGAACTTGACTGCTGTCTTATCAGTTCAAATTCACCAAGTTTCAGAAAAATCCATTGAGAATTGTAGCTCTTATTGCACCCACAAGAAAATTTTGACGCTCTTTTACTCAATGAAGGGCAATAACTCGGAAACCGTTCATCAAAAAATGGTCAAATTCAAACTTGACCGCCGTCTTTAAGTGCTCACACCAAGTTTCTTCAAAATCCATTGAAAATTGTAGTTTTTATTGCACCCGCAATTAAATTTTGACCTGTTTTACTAAGTCATTGACAATAATTCAAAAAGCGTTCATCGAAAAAGCATCAATTTCGAATTGGCTGCCGCGTTATCAATGCTTACACCAAGTTTCATCTAAATCCATTAAAAATTGTAGCTTTTATTGTGTCTACAACAAATATAAAGGCTGGGGCACTAACTCAAGAACCGTTCATCGAAAATCATCAAAATCGAACTTGACCGCCATATTATCAATTCTAATCTTTACACCGAGTTTTATTCAAATTCATTGAAAATCGTAGCTTCTATTGTGTCTACAACAAATGTTGACCGACGTACAAGGGTGACGACAATATACATCCACATTCATGTGGGCGTATTAAATTAAGAATAAGTAACGTATATACAGACATCGCTACACCCATAGTAGATACTCGGAGATCGAAGGCAGAATGAAATTTTTCAAACGTTTTTAAATTAGAAGAAACTCATGAACTTTATTAAAAAATAAATTTTGAACACCACAGGGTTTATAGATCTGTATCGTTCTTCTGAATGTAAGGGATAGGTCAGACGGAAATGTTCTGCATCTTCGAATTAATTTCTACACAGACACGCAGGGTTATCGCTGACATGTATAAGAAACTTATGACCATTAAGGTCAGTTTGTTTATCAAATAAAAATGTCTGTTTACTCTATATGTCGGTGATACTTACCAAATAAGTAAGATACGATATGGTAGGTAAGGATTGGCAAATAGCCATTTTAAAAATGAAGGCAGTCATAAGCAATGTGACATTATTAAACATCCTATCTACTTCAAATGGCTCTTCTGTTACCATACAAAAAGTTGAAACTGAAATTAATGCCTGAAAATACATATGTAATGAATCTATATTTTAGGTTTAATATTATTGCTTAATTTTTTATATTTAGATAGGTTTTAGGTAGGTATGTTTTACTAACAAACACTGTAGCACACTTATCTTTCTTTCTATCTTATTTCATTCATCTGAGTGAGTCTTTTTTCACTCAATCATTCTGTCTTTCAGGTTTATTTTATATTCTCTTGAGTGAATGCATTTCTTCACTCACTCACTCTTTCTCTCTTTCTATTGGTCTCTACTATGGTTTCTGGTTTGTTTACCTAGGCTCCCCTTGGTTTCTGTCTTTTTGTTTGCATTTTACTATCATAAGTTATTTGGTTTTTGGATTGTAAAGACCTTTTCTTTACAATCAGAAGTTATCATAAATATTTCTTTAGGACTTGGATACAGTTCATTTGTGTCTCAACGGGAGTTTCTCTAGTTTAGGTAAGTTTTTGTAACCTGTTTTAATCTATCAGATCTCCAGTGTTGCTGTTTTGTGAGTGTGACGTGAACAAAAGTGGCTCAAATTTCTCGGAATACACTTTACAAAAATAATTGATAAGAAAGAAAAACGAAGATTTGGTTTTATATTAATTAGACTGAACTTCTGTGCTCTACACCATCGGCCAGTACAGAGAGAGAGTAACAATCAAAATAGGCTTCGCTAAATATATCAATGAGATGTGATTACATATCTCTAGATAAATGTTAAAGGGGCACAGTCTTGATTTGTTTCGGACAATCATCCGACAGCCTCAAACACATGAAATCTTTTGGTTAGCTAATCAGAAATAGTCTACAGAGCTAACCTTTGAAATTTGAGCCTTCAAATCCATGTATATCCATAATTATCCGTGTTTGAAAATTATAATGTCTTAAGATATTATGAACGTCCCGCCATATTGGAAAACGGTTCGTCTTGATAATCAAAGAGTTATAAATAGACTATTGCGCAGGCCCACACTGACAAAACAAAAAGAACAGAACACACAATTTTCAGACTGACTGGAGACCAGCCGCGTACAGCACGGAAACAAAATAGAAAGTGAAATTTTTTGTTTGAGGAATATTTCTAGGAATTTTTCCATTTTCTTAGAGTTTGAGTATTTCTGAGGACTGTTTAAATGTAACAAAGTCCCAACACGACCCATAAAAATCAAGATAGTGCCCCTTTAAAATTGAGTTAATCTGATAAATATAATAACTTGAGAATGTTCACTGATAAAAGGATTAGATGAATACATACCACAATGAAAACAATATTCCACATATAAAACCCGATTTTTCTCTTGACTCGGCATTTGGCGTATAAAATAGGATGGTTGGTCGAACTAACATATTCTCTAGTTGTTGAATCTCGGAATGTTTCAACATGTTCATACAAGTTCCATTCTCCAGTATCCTGAAAAGTCTTGTTATTCACTGTAGAAAGAGCATACTGATCTTCTATTAAATTTACTTCCTCCACCGACCTTTCTGTTGATAAGTGAATTGTTAAATCCTGAAAAATTGCAAAAATAATCACCAGCTGATGAACCATTTATCTAACACTATTCAGATTAGGGATCCCAGCCTGTTCCTATCTACAAAGGACTGTTAAGGGTCCTACCCTGTCCCTATCTACAAAAGACTGTTATCTAAGTAATGTGGTCATATGTCGGTAACTGTCTGCCATGAGAAACAACACCTTTCAAACTCTGAAAATTATTGTCATTTGTGGTTGTCAATGAAGAAGTTCATTTGATTTAAGACAAGTAAGGTTTTTCATTCTGAAAAGTGATAGAACTAGCTGAAGCAAATGTCGATACAACAAATGTTAAGTTCGTGCAATCTGTTAGGTATCCTATCGACATGCCCCTGTGATTTCCGCTAACAATATCCACAAAACATAATATACATAACAACTTTTATATAAAATTGGTACAAAAACTTAAATTCTAAAGTCGTTGGTTCATATTTAATAACGTCAGAAAGACCCCGACTAGAAAATGAGACCTTTTTGTCAGAAGTTAGGCCTATACAAAATCTATTCCTTTTTAAAAATCTATTTCTAGAAAAATAATAAAAGAACTATGTAGACAGAAAAAAATATTTGAAAATGTCACAATTATTTAATTCCGTGACATATTTAGACGAAAAAGTCTTCAAAAGCTATTTCTGAAAAAATCCTAAAAATGATAAAGAACGCATGCTAATGGATTAATGTAAAACAAATGTCACGTTAAATATTTAACGTCTGTTTTCAATTTATTCAAACTAAGTTTCTTAAAGAATCTTAACCACTTATCATGTTGGAGACAGGATTGACATTTTCTGTCAAATCCACATGTTCCAATTAATTCCAATCTTTTAATCAGCAATGCTAATTGTATCCGCGAAAACACTTATGAATCTAGAAATAAATGTGAAATATTTCAAGGGTTATTGTGTCCACTGTCACAATATACAGTGATACAGTTGAAAATCAAGTTATATTCAACAAGAAAATATCAATTTATTATTGCATAAGATAAGAGTCCTTTTTAAGTACTTTTACAGTTAAATGTCATTACGAAAAAAATCTATCTTTCTATAAATAGGGTCTGAAATTGGTTGCTAAAATAATTCCTTGTCAATAAGATGATACATAAAACAACGGCCTATCAGAATGCCGACACAGTAATTTAGGCGTAAAATAAGAATATACATATAATTAAAACATAAAAACCTGAGCGTCAAAAGGAAAATGTTTTAACTCCAGGGATTCTCGAAATTTGCCTTTAAATCTCCAATGTAAAGTAACAACTGGATATTTGTAGCCCTTTTGATTAAAAAGTACAGTAAAGTTTCGTCTATTGAAAATCAATTCTCCATTTGCATTTAAAACAGTCATTCGTGGTATCCAATTCTTAGTAGGATCGTACTCGTTGTTTTCCTACAAAAGAGAAAGAAGTTTTATTGTCAAATACAACATTGTAAAATTTAAGATTTTTCACTGCGTTACCGGTATGTCTTAAATGCTTTAAAATAGTGAAATACTTCCCGACAGAAAATCTAACAAGTTTGTGTCTTGTCGGTTATTGCGCTGATGATGTTTTCAAATTTCTTCGGGTCAATCAATATAATATGTAATTCCATAAAATACATATCGATTGTCCATATAAAAGAAATTTACGAAAGCCTTTTAGACACACTTAAAAAAAATATTTATAATTTTATTTTTCAGAAAATATTTTGCACAAGTCGAAATTTCGGATTCCACAAGTCGAAATTTCGGATTCCACAAGTCGCAATTTCGGATTCCACAAGTCGCAATTTCGGATTCCACAAGTCGCAATTTCGGATTTCACAAGTCGAAATTTCGGGTTCCACAAGTCGAAATTTCGGGTTCCACAAGTCGCAATTTCGGATTCCGCAAGTCTATTCGATTTCCAGTACACCAACTCGGATTTGTAGCTATGCATGCTTCTTATTCTTAAGAATTTACAAAAAACAACCAAAAAAACCAGAAAATGTCTTGACCCACAGGTAGCTTAAAATCGTAAAGGGACAAAGGCCTCTCCAAAAATTTTTACGTGGGAGGTCAAAGTAGGGGCCACCGAATTTTCAAGGGGGTCTAACAACACTAGGCCTTTAAGGACTCAATTATATAAAAAATTAATGGGGGGGGGGGTAATGTAAAACAATACGGGGAGACAAAGCTGACTATTTTTTCTGATATATTTCCGATAACATCGCAGAACCCGAAGACCCAGGCTTACAGCCTTTACGCGTTGAAGATCCGTCGACAGTTTGAAATCGATAATAGGAGAAGGCTTATGCCTTTGTCCTGATAAAAAGTCAAATAAACTAGTCAAGACTTGGACTTGGGACAAGAGATTGTGCATCCCTTAAAAAAATATAATATAATATTTAAAGAAATACTGTCTTGTCTGCCAAGTACATCCAGCTTTGACTTTTAAATTTCACTTTCTTCTCCTGATTAGGCCAGTACTTTCTTTATAGAAGTCTTTATTATACGAACTCTAAGGAATATAGTGCCTATGGATACTGTATAAATATATTGTGTGTATTTTACGATATTGAACGTTGATTTTTTACGATTTTCAGGATGGAGTAGGGGGAAAGCCTGGAAATGCGATCAACGGTCATTCTCGAAATATTTGCTCCTTTGGTGACACGATTTATTTTGGAAGAGATTTTCGGGTAGGCCTAATGGATATGCCCGAAATGTATAACATTGCAAAATTTATTGAGAAAAAAGAAATTCAGACTGCGATTTTAATTTTGAATTTTTTTGTGGAATCCGAAATTTCGACTTGTGGACTCCGAAATTTCGACTTGTGGAATCCGAAATTTCGACTTGTGCAAAATATTTTCTGAAACAAAATTATAAATACTTTTTTTTAAGTGTGTCTAAAAGGCTTTCGTAGAAATTAGCAAGTGTGCATTCCTCTAGATTATTTAGCAAATTTCAGGCGGTCATAAATATTATAGCCTAATAACTGTTGAGTTGTCTTCGTGATATTTTGTGAAATAATCATACATTTAGCTCTATTTCTCTGTTTTGTAAGGCTGGTTCCTGCCATTTTGCTTGAACAAAAATTTCAGCATCAAAAAATTGACTAACTGTTTCGATGTTCTTGATCTGCAAAAAGGCGCATTTCAGTTCTACTGTCACCTGAAAAACAATAACCGTATGTTACAACGACTAAAGAAAGTCAGAGTAAAATAATATAAACGTGAAAGGAAACAGCAGATCTAGCGTTATCGAGAGGTCTCGCACAAAATTCAACCATACGCCATGGATCAAACTCAAGAACTAAATTTATCATATTTATTAATGCCGTGCCTCCAGGATCTATGATGGAAACTGCATCGGAGTAAATGTTGATATTTTTAACAAAGACTGATAGATCTGTGCCTAAAGTTTGGCCAATCAAAGGCTAGGGCCAATAGCCAAACTTCACACCAGGCCTAGCCTTCAGCCTCTTCTGTTTTCGTAAGGCCTGCCTTGACATGTAGAAAAGCGTAATCGGGAAACGATATGTCACTGAAGGCTATAGCTACGTTCATAACCTCTTTCTCTTTTTTTATTTTGTAGTTTTAAGGCCATGTCGATCTTCGGACAGCAAAATCAGCACACTCACAAAGTAAACAAACCTTATCTTTTCGATCGCCTAAATTTTGTGTCTTGCTATTTAAGTTGGATACGACATTAGTACAACCTTGCATAATAGTTTCGCCTTTCTCTATTGTAGAATTCAGTCTAAGGAATGTATCAGATAGTTTAACAGGCGTTAAACTATGACTGTTGATTTCATTAACTTCCGTTTGGCTATGGTTCTGATTTTTGTTTTCATTTCGTTCCTTTGTGGGTGAATTTGAGCTAGACGGTGGATCACTGTGTGGCTCAGTGTTTTGATTCGACATTTTGTCAAGGATATTTTGACTAACTCGTTAAAAAGAATTTAAAACTGAACGAAAAATTAGATTTTCTCATTTCTTTCAAAAATATGAAATTGACGCCATCTTCTTAATCTTTCTTTGCAGACGATGGAATAAGGGAAGCAACTCTACTTAAGAACAGTTATCCCCCTTAATTGCAAGAGCTTATTATCCCAAATATAAAAAGCCAATGATTAAATGCACCTAATGAGCAAATGAAGACGAACAATGCCATGTTGGGCCTAACGTGAAAAGCTTGTAGTCTTCTTTTTGACTGTGTAAAGTTGTGAATCGTGTAGGCCTAGGACTACTGTATAAACGGCGATTGGATAGTCTCTATGTATGCCTATCATATCGACTTGATTTTTTAATCAAGACCTGTTCATGGCATGAATTTCATTATTGAAAATGATCAGAAGTGCGCGTTTAATATTTGATAATTTTTTGTAGTTTTGTCACTGAAACATATTGCTAAAACATTTAGCCTACTAAAAGTTTTTTTTTCTTCATTACTTTATTATGGTGCACTAGGTGTGATTAGGAATTGTAATAAAATGAAAATTTAAATCTTTTAAATAAAAAAGAATTATTTGTATATCCATGTCATTGCAGACAAGTTGTATTGTATATTGTAGGCAGGAAATGCAAACACCAAAATTGTAGACAAGTTATTTATAAATTGCAGACATGTTCTTAATACGCTCTGCATATATACTGTAGGCAAGCTCTTTAGTTGGAGATATGAGCTAGGGCTTGCTGTTGTAGGTTTCCTATGCTACTAGGCTAGTTATGCCTATGACTTACTGGATACTGGTTACTTCTTCTCTTCCCAAGACACAATGAATTGAAGGCACATTAAAACATAACAAATCCTACTTTATTTTCATCAAACTCTAATGGCACTCTACTGTATCAAAAGATCTACCTCAGACCTTTTTCTTCCCAGTCAACCGCCCTTTTCCCTTGCCAAAGTGATTGAGTCGAAATATTAGATTGAATGCCCCCTCATAGTTTGATACCTATATTTATATTAGGCCTATCTATCCAGATGTTCCTCATTAAGAATATCTGTTAGAACTTAGATAAAATGCATCCCCTGTTGTCCCTTAATATTAAAGTAATTTACCCACACATGGTTTTACTTTTCAAGTACCCGATAGGTGACGATAAAAGATGTAAGATCTTGTCCTATGAAATAGATAGGCATCTTACCAGATGTGTGAAATTAACAAAAGGCGAGTCTTTTGATTCAGTAGAGCTTAACAATGAATTATCAATTATAACAATGCTACATCATAATCTATCACATATCTCAGAATAATTGCATTCCCTTAGACGGTTTTCAAATGTCCATAATCATTAGTCTGTTTGACTAAGCCTATTCAATATTCATTAACTCCTATAATTTGTTTTAATGGCAAGGCCAGAATAAATAACTTCGGTAGATGCACAGGGCAGTACTCCAGTTTCTATCTTATTCTTCAAAGGTCGAAACTCATATTATTAAAAAGAATTTAGCTTACTATAAAAAATATCGGCGTGTTTTATCAATGTTTAAACCAAATAATCTGTTAAAACGATAATCTAAATAACTAATCAACTTTTCTGTATTGAAATATTGATTGAAAAACAACAAATCTAAAAAGATCGGATATAATTAATTCATCTTGTTTGAATACGAGCCGAATCAAACATGTGAACTTTTAAACTATAGGTGCTATTATCAACTAGCATTCGTTGAAGATTGAAGAGTTTGCACAATTTTGTTTACATCAGGTAGAGTTTTCATTGTTTCATATAACCGACCGTTATACGTTCGCAACAAACTAACATATTAATAACCACGCCGTTGTTATGTCATATGACAGTAATCAATCAGTATTGCTATTAAAATGATGCCTTTGGCCTACTTATTTTTGTCAGGTTAACTAGGCCAAGGATTTGTTCACGTTTGATTGTGGTCTATACATTGATAGCGTTTATATATTCGTACTTACTTGGTAGTATATTTATGACTCAAACGTCCATACGTCATCACCAACCTGCACCAATAACAGATAACAGAGAAGGTTGATTTTCATTGTGATATTTATTTTCAGTTCCAAAACTAAAGTATGGACCAAGAAAAGATACCTCCTAGTTTCAAATTAGAGAGATTCTTCGCCAAATATGAATTCTCCGTCAAACATCTGTTGTGTTGTTCGGATGCTGAAGGAATACAAATGAAAGACCTGATAGCTAGGGCTGATGACGAATGTAAGAAAATGTGGGACAATTTACAATTATCTTACATACAAAGCACTGGACATCCGTTACTGAGAGCAGAAATTTGTAAACTGTATCCCGCAAGTACCCCAGAGGAAATCCAGGTCGTTGTTCCCCAAGAAGGAATTTACATTGCAATGAAAGCCTTCGTGGATACCTTTGGGAAGGAAGGACCAGCTTCCAGACCCCATGTTATTGCGACCTTTCCTGGATATCAGAGTCTTTATGGTAACTTGGAACTAGACGGAGCTGATGTGACGTATTGGAAACCTCAATATCACGAGGATAAGGGATGGGAATTTGATATTGGTTACCTTCAAACGCTGTTGAAACCAGAAACTCAACTTCTTGTTGTTAATTTTCCCCATAATCCAACTGGTTGGCAACCAAATCACGAACAATGGCAGAAGATCGTTGAATTATGCAAAGAGAGGAATATTCTTTTGTTTTCTGATGAAATGTATCGTTTGAGTAATAACACTGAAACTAAAGCCTTGCATTCAGCTTTTACCATGTACAACAATGCAGTTACTTTATGCGGATTATCGAAGACTTTTGCTTTACCAGGTTTAAGAATCGGCTGGTTATGTACAAAGAATAAAGAATTGATGGGGAAATTTCAAAGTTTTAGAGATTGGTTGACGATATGCTCGTCGACACCAAGTGAAATATTGGCTATTATTGCTTTACGTAATAAAGATTGGGTTATAGAGCACACTATGAATATTATCAGAACTAATCTTACAATATTGGAGGAATTCTTTAAGAAGCATTCTGATTGTTTAGAATGGCATCGACCTGAAGCTTCTACTGTAGGATTTATTAGAGTGAAAGACAAGATTTTAAAGCAACATAATGGCTCTGTAGATAAATGGTGTGATTATTTGGCTCATCATGCAGACGTTCTCTTATTGCCTTCAACAGCTTATGATTATGAGGATGGCTTTGTTAGAGTTGGTTATGGGAGAAAAAATATGAAAGAGGCTTTGAAGGCTCTTGAAAAGCATATTTAAAATTATTTATTCCTAAATAATATATATGAAGGCTTTGGCCTATCATATCTTATTGGGAATATGCAAAAAAATAATAGTGATAACATGATAATTTAGAATACCAAAAGATGTCCATACCATACCATATACATATATCATGTATCGGTGCCAAAATAACTAAAAAAATGTGTTTCAGAATAGCCTCTGGTGTTTCGAAAGGAAAAATATGTCTGTCCTCAATAATTATCTTAAAAGCATTCAATTATATCTTCAGATGTAAGAGACATCAAGCAATAACATTTCCAGTTTCTGAAGAAAATCTAACGATCATTATTTATGGATTTTACTAGGTCGACTACTCATGTCTTTTAGCACTTCCCTAATGAAATGATTAATATTATGTGGTATATATTCTGCTTGTAATTCTATCAGGAAGGTTTCTTACTTGAATTAGGTATATCAGTTCGTTATCGTCAAAAGGGTATTAACTTGAAATACAGTCTGAAATGCTCTCAACAATTCTGTACAATCGATTAAATAAAATTAATTTGTCCTTCATTTTATGAATGTTTGCCTTTTTGTTAAAAAAGTTTGTTGTGGGCATTAGAAATGGCCCAGAATGGAGAATGAATATATATTTTTTTAAAGATGCATGTTTTTTGCATAGGTTAGATTTTTCATTTTAAATTCACATCCACTAAATTAATGTGTGCTTTTTGTTATTTATATGACAGTTTCCAAACCACTTTGATCTACTAAATACATCTTGTGGAAAGAAAGGACTCAAACTAACTGTATTGTGCATAAACCTAATCGCAAAAATCAAAACGATAGGTTAACCCGTGATTGAAATACCGGCTTATGGGAATCGGCAAATTATAGGCATGGCATCGCAGGCAAAGTCATAGTCAAATAGTATATGCGGAAAGGCAACGGAGTATGGTTTTACTTCAAATAATGAGATTATTCTGTTGTTTGAAATTTTTGGAAGGACATTCCACGTACATGTATGTTTATTCTCAGGAAAAAAAAACTTTTCTGTATAGCCTAATGTTTTCACATGGATCAAATCCACCAAAACTTATGCAAAATTTTGTATCTCCCATTTCATTTTACTCGCTCAATTGTTTTTATACGCCCACACATAAATGTGGGCGTATATTGTAGTCGCCCCTGTCTGTCTGTCCGTCTGTCTGCCTTGTGTTCACTCTATAGCCTACAATTTTTGATTGATCTTTTTCAAATTTGGTATGTGGATTATTGGGCACATATTGAGGACCTTTATTGATTTTGGTGGCAATCGGACAATTTTTGACCGAGCTAGATCGTTTTTAGCCCAAATATGACACTTTTCCTAAAAACACAAATGTGAATTATTCTTATTTTTAGTATGGCTGCCATTTGGGAGTATTTCAACGCTTTTCGTTGCTATCTTTTAAGTAAAAGGTTAACAAAAACACTTAAAATATAATAATTTAATGTTTTGCATACATTTCAGAAAGTATGAAAATAATTAATTAATAAAAATAAATAATTAATACAATTAATTGGTAATGTCTATAATTGTGTTAAAATATTTTAATTTAATTAGGGTAATTGCTACATTCATATAATTTTTAACTTACCAGAGCTAAATACTTCAATGTGATGGATAACCTTTCCTCGGGGGGGGGGGGGGGAATGACTTTGCGCATGTAGGTGTCCTTCTTTTTCTGTTCAGGCCTGAGAGTTTCAAGAAGGATTGTATAGGTATCTCCATCCATCCTTAATAATGATCGGTATTCAGTAGTGTCATCCATCTATTAGGGAAACCATATTTAATATATAAATATTTATTGTAAGTAATATATATATGTATGAATATATAGGTAATATGATAAGGGAAATGCCTATTATTAATTATTATATAAATATTTACATACAGTCATAACTCATGTACTTATGCATAGAAACTAAAGTATTAAATTTTATTCTAAGTACTGCAATAACTACTCATATTTAATAATTTAATATCAAATATTTTTTTATACTTACTGCTATCAATTCTGATTGTAATTTGAACATAGTATTCTGTGTCACTTCTTCTCTCCTTGTAATCCAGGGACGTACCCAGTACTTGTGTTTACGTTTCTTCTTGGGAGGTGGAATTACAGCCTCTTCTACATTATCCTCAAACTCTGAATTTTCTGTCATTTGTCCTAGCACATGTTCCTCATCACCACAAAAAATTAATCGCATGGTTTTTTATCGCCAGAAAACTGAAATCGCAGGTAGTCTCCTACAGCAATTTCAGACAGTAGTCTGTACCGTGCTGCATTTTTCTTTTTCATTGTAAATATTTGTATCACGTGTTGTCCCAACCATTGCGATTCTTTATTTAGTCGCATAAGTGGACACTGAAGCCACATGCGATTAATTCTTGTAGGAAAGTATGCGACTACCTGCGATTTCAGTTTTCTGGCGATAAAAAACCATGCGATTAATTTTTTGTGGTCGTCAGTACTTTAATCGCCCATGTGGAATTTGGCCTAAACGAACAGCTTACCGATAACAAGGGTATCGGTTAACCAATCGGTTATCGAAGACTCCAGTCATAACCAACTTATAGCGACCGATTCCGGTAGTTTCAGTAAAAAAATACTTTTAATGTTGACAATTTACTGATAACATCATAACCAACACAAGGTTTTTATTTTTAAGGTCAATTGGTTTTACCGACGGTCCCACCTTGCCATCTTTTATCGACCGATCATAGCCAACACAAGGTTTTGACTATTTAGGTTATTTAATCGGTTCAATCGATCGATTCCACGTTTTACCGACGGTTCCATCCATGACCCCCTTTTTACCGACCGATTCCACGTTTTACCGACGAGTTCAGTAAAAGTGTGGGGTGGGAGGTGCGGACCAGCGTACATTTTGGGGGGGGGGGGGGTTCTAAAGTCCCCCTTGCACCCTACCTACCAATCCCCCCCCCCCCCCGCTGGTTACGCCACTGATTATGTCTAAATGAGGTTTGCTTTAAAAAGTGTGCCTAAATGACTGCTTACAGTTCTGCTATTTATTATGTTATGAATTTGCAAGGGAGGTAAATTAAATTTAAATAGAGTAGTCCCCCTTTTATATTCGTCGTCTGCCTGGGAAAGAGATGGTGTTTTGATGAAGCGATTCACTTTTTAAGTCCATTTGTGGATCAAGATGTCAGTATATTTAATGCCAGGTCAAGGCAAAAGAAAATCGGGCACATCGTCTAGTAGTTCAACAGAAGGAACTCTAATGATAAGGCGAAATGAAAACCAATGTCGGAATCAAGAAACATCTTCGGCTTCAAACTCAAATATAAATGACTCAGACGCATCACACTCACCCAACGTGGGATCTGGTTCTTTTAGTCTTGTTAGTCTAAATCAAACTCCAAGCCCTGGCAAAGATCTCAAGCTGGCTGATACATTTCGGAACCTCGTGGTTACTTTAGAGAAAAGCAATGCAATTATGCAAAGTTGTGCTACTGCAGTGATCAACTTGAATGAAAAAGTAACACCTGAAAAAGGAGTAACACAATTCTTAGGCTCTCGAAAAGACAAGGTTTGTTTAGTTTTTAACGCCGACTTGTTCTCGACTACGATGTAGGCTACTGGTAGAAGGCTACAACCTCTATTATGGCTACAACTAATACCACGGTACGACATATGGACTCATAGAAAGTTTGATTCAAATAGGCCTTACCCCATTTACATAATAAAGTTGGATTTGATTTAATAAATGTTGATAGGCCTACCGTATTGTTTGCAATTCAAGCATGCAAGAGTAGATCTAAATGTCGGTTACAATAAACTGAACATTTGTTTAATATTGATTGCTTTTCAGGTGACCGTAGAAATCAAATGTGCCTTTTTAAAGATAATCGACATCGAAACTTTGGATCAGATATTTGAAGCTGAGGTTTTTGTTCAGGCGAAATGGCAAGAACCCGCCCTGAAACATTTGGCAGCTAAAAATGTACGATGTTTTGAAATTTGTTTATTTGTGTTCTCTTCAATTATTCAATTATTGTCTTACAATTCAAATCAATGTCAAATAAATCAACTATGGGCTACTGAACAGGTAGATCAAAATTTTAATGATTGGCTGCTGTTAATTATATACTAAACTATTTCTCTGTTTAAGGATTTAGACAATTATGACCCATCCAACTACTGGATACCAAGAATGACAGTTTTAAACACAGATGGAGAGTTAGAATGGAATCGGCGAAGTTTTACTGTTCATTTTAAGGAAGAAGGCTACGAATATCCAGTTGTTTTCTTATTGTGGAGATTTAAGGGAAAATTTCGAGAAAACTTGGAGCTGGAACACTTTCCTTTTGACGTTCAGGTTTTTATATGTTCTGTTATTCCTAGTTAACTAATAATAAAATCATTTTATACGCCAACATGAATATGTGGACGTATATTGTCGTCGCCCCTGTCCGTCGGTCTGTCGGTCCGTCAACATTTGTTGTAGATACTATAGAAGCTACAATTTTATTTTGATTTTAAATAAACTTGGTTTGAACATTGGAATTGATACGACGGCGGTCAAGTTCGAATTTGAAGATTTTTCGATGAACGGTTTTTGAGTTATTGCCCTTGACTTAGTTACATCACATCAAAATTTATTACTGATGCAATAGAAGCAACAATTTTCAATGGATTTGAATGAAACTTGGCATGAGCATTCGAATTGATAAGGCGGTGGTCAAGTTTGAATTTGACGATTTTTCGTAAACAATTTTTGAGTTATTGTCCTTGATTTAGTAAAATTGCGTCAAAATTTTATTGTGGATGCAATAGAAGCTACAATTTTCATTGGATTTTGATGAAACTTGTTGTTAGACGGCGTTAAATTGATAAGACGGCGGTCAAGTTCGAATTTGACGTTTTTCCGGCAGATAATATATTTAAATGTGGGCGTATCTTGCTAGACAACTACTTGTTCATATATCTGAGAAATGCGTTATGGCAAGGTCATGAAACTTGTCCATTTTCAGGATTTAACAATTCAGTTATCTACTGAAAGGTCGGCTGATGAAGTTGTTTTAGTCGAAGATCAACATGTTCTCTGTACAGTGAATACAAAGGCCTTCCAAGATGCTCAAGAATGGAGCATTTATCAACATGTAGAAACATTCCGAGATCTAACAACCCAAGAATATGTTAGTTCCACCATTCACCCAATTTTATTTGTCCAATGCCGAGTCAAGAGAAAGATTGGATACTTTATGTGGAACATTGTCTTCATTGTGGTATGTTTCGTTCTTCTACATTTCTTCTACAAAAAATTATCAAAGTACGTTTTAAATCCATTAAAATTGCAGTTAAAAAATTGATTTTTCTGAAGATATACGTGTTGCTTCTGGAGCCAAACGACGTAATGCAAAAAAAAAACTGAAAAAGAAGTCTATCATATGACATGGCGAACAGATAATCAACTTAAAAACTATATCCCTTTCCAGAAGGTTAGCAAAATTGTTTTTAGTCATAGAGTTGATAAATTAAAGTACGTGAACCGGTATCTATATTGTCGTATTTATGATTATAATTAGATACAAGTTAAAGCCGTACATATAATTAAAGACGAACCTTATCCAGTATCCTACTAAGCCTATATATAGATAACGCTTTCCCTCATTTTGAAAGAAAGCAATTGTCTGTCAAATTGTCTCGAATTAATGGATGTAACCAATTAAAGATTTTGATTTAAAGTGTCTGGTAGTCCAAGTTTTTATACCTTTGAACAGATTGCTCCAGACAGAAATAAAGGGCAATTTACTTATATCAAGAATGACTGAGGAGGAAATGAAATCACACAAACCAATTTACTTTTTGAGATTGAAATTACCAGGAAATCTAGATAAGTGATGTGAAATGAAAATCAAAGCTTGACATCCCGACCTCTCTTTACTCTAAAAGGAAAGAGAAATCAAATTCCATTTCTTATAATAATAGTTGTTAGTAGACTGCATTTCTGATCTATGTAAAGTAAATATGAGTTAGATCAATAATCAAACATAATGTTAAATGTGACATTTTCAGTAGCTGGAAATTTAATTAAGCCCGACACTATGATGGTCAACCACCTATCGTTTGTTAAAGCGACAGTCCCAAGGTTTTTGACCTAGTCATTTTTGTTACTTTTTTTAATGTAATTATTGTCCTTAAATAAAATAATGTTTTAGTGATTATGGGGGGGGGGGAGCGACAAGAACCTAATGCTATGTAGAAATGTCAATATTTCGACCTTGACATTGACCTAAATAAAGATATTACAAAAGATATATAGTTAATGATAAGTAGATATGTCATCTAATGCTATGGTAGATGTTATAGGTTGTAAAATCAATTGTGCATTAGTGGTTATATGTATTATGTAATAGAGGTTTCTTGTACTTTGGTTTTTTTTTGCATTAGACGTATGAGGTATTATGTATAAGAAGTTTCATGTATTTTGTCTTTTGCATTAGACGTTTTAGGTATTATGTATTGCATTATGTTACATTTGTGTTTTGAATTAGACATTTCTACATAGCATTAGGTTCTTGCCGCTTTCCCCCGCCATAAGTGATGGCCTAAAGGGTTTCTATATTTAAATGTGTCAAATGACATTTTGAACAAGTCGGTTTCATTTGTCAATTTATTCTATATCAATGCATTTTAAATCGACATTAGTTTCGCCTGTGCGCGATTTTAGGGTGCCTCAAATTTGTTTAATTTGGCAGAATCAAGTCGCCATTCTCAACAGCTTATAGAATCCCATTTAAACTCAGGAAATTGAAATTAGCTTTATTAACTTGTAAAAATAGGGCGAACATAATCCTCTAAAAAACCTTTTTTGTTAGATATTTCACGGATAGAAAAAACATATCCATAATTGTCTTCATTGACTTCTATGAGAAAAATAATGGATTGCCATAATTCAATGATGTATTCAATAGATCTCATTTAAAACATTACCTGTCATCTACAACGATTCAATAAGCCAAATTAATAAATAAATATTGCCTGCTTCTTCATATATCGTATTTTAATTGGGTTGTATCTTCCTTTTTTCAGTTGCTGATATTAGCTCTGACTTTTTCCACTTTACCTATTGATCCTTTTAATGCTGACAGAATGTCAGTGACTATTACATTATTTCTTACGGCAGTGGCCTTTAAATTGGTAGTGAAGCAGAGTTTACCAACCATATCTTATCTCACCTATCTGGTAAGCCAATTTCCTAAGAAATCCACCTTCTATTAATAGTGTGATGGTAATTGGGCATAGAGGTCATGAAAGTGAACGAGCTCCGCTTTATACCTTGACTTAAATAGCCACTTGTCTTGCATCATGGGGGTTCAGGGTGGTGAATGGCTCAGTGGTTAGCGAGTTGGACTGTCGTCTGCTAGGCGACTAGGTGCCGTGGGTTCGAATGCCGATCGGTGCGAGGAAATAAAAAATTAGGTCTGATTCCTAGGCCCGTGCTTTCCCGGAACTACGAGATAGTAGTTTCCCCCCCTCTAACTAAGCTACATTCTTCCTGAGCTTTCTGCTGCTTTCGTTGGCGAGAAATCCAATGACATCGCAGCATTCCGCATTTATACCTGAATAACTTGATATTGTGGAGATGGAAAATCATTAAATCAGCTGGTTCATAATCACATTCAAGATGAGTAACTACTGTAATTATGGTTATGATAAGCTATGATGGCTTTTATCATGAAAAACAGCATTTTTATTGTTTGAAACCATTAAGCTACGACCTGAATAAATCATCTCAGGAAATATATAGCCTATACTATAATACACTTTAATTTTTTGATAGAAAATCCAATTTAACAGATTATGTTACGGTGAATTTTATTATTGGCTTTAAACTAGTTCAGAGTTATAGAATGACTTGGTCTCTCATATTTTTGTAAATGCATAGTTTGTCAATGATCTATATTTAGACTAAGCACTTAGATTCAATATGTTTAATGCTGATTCTGAAATATGGATAAAACTACTGTAAAAAGACTTCCATCACAGAGAGTTCAAGCAAGTTTTCAACCACATACCTATATACAGTTCAAATACGTCTACTATTAAATATTTGAAACTCCTATTCAAGGAATTAAATAAGCTACCATTATGAGCCTTAAAGGATAACCTGAGAAGAAACATTTATCTCGATAAAGTTCTTTAACATATAATTAAAGACTTAAGTGGTCGATAAAATTATTATTCTGACTCAACCTTCAAGATATTTTTTAAGTGGGGTCATCAGTGCTAATCAGAAAGCAAAATCCGACTTAAGCTTTTAGTTCCCATTTCAATGTTCGCGTAAAGGAACACTACTTCTTAGAATGGACATACAATTTAAAGTCTCTCATTTGGTCAATAAGAGTATATCTTCTGTATTTACTCATCAGGTACCATTACAAAAGAATAAATTCTCTATATATGATGATATATCCATTAATCTAAGAAAATATTGGCTAAAACCCTTGTAAGCCTGTTTCAAATTTATGGACTATTAATTAGTTTTATGAATCATTTTTAATATAGAGGGATTCTGTCGCATAGGTTTGACACCAGGTACGTCCAATGGTAAAACTCATTTTGGCCTTTCAATTCTTCGGTCACTTTAAGCGGTTGTAAATCTTTGATTTGTTTCATTTTTTCAGGATATTTATGTGTTAGCCACTCTAGTATTCCTTGGGTTACAGATAGCTGAGAATTCTGTAATGGCAGCTCTGTGTAGAGTAATGAGTAGAGACGAAGTTTTTGTATGGGATATTTACGCTGTTACATCTCTAGCTATCATTCTCTTGTTGTTCCATCTAATGTTTGTGATACATATTTATCTTACTGTAAGTATCATTGAGTATCATTTTATAGACTCAAGTCGAGATCCTCAGAAAGCTGTTTTATCATATATTATGTTTCATACTAAATATTAATACTCTTATAATGTGATACTGCGATTTAGAATGGACAGACAATTTAAGTTCTTAAGAGTAACAGAATCCCTGTAAAATCTGGAATACTCAAAAAGCTAAGTAATTATTAAGAAACGCTTTAAACCTATTGCATTTTTGTGGACAATTACTAAGTTTCTTTATATTTATCGGATTATATAAGGATTCTGTAATGTGGACTCATGAGATATTAGTATAACACATGATAAATTATGCTAAGAATTGACTGACTGAATATTCCATATTTGCTGATTAGTCTCTGAATGCTCTTTTCAATGCTATCCGCAAAATGTTCTTAGTACCAAACTGAACGATCATTTTCTACAGATGATGGGGAGAATGTTCACTGTCAGCTAGTAAGTTATTCAAGTCTATATATTACTAACTAAATCAAACTGCAGACATCTATGATAGAGTTCCAATAAGGATTGCACAGCTCTTGAAAAGAAACAAATCCAAACCAAAGTCTGTATCTCATAAACCTGGAAAATACGTGTTTATTTGAAATAATGTTTTACGATGATAGCTTTGATAAAGTTATTACCAATCTTTTTTTATGAAAAAGGGAATGCCATTTGACTAATCAATAAATTGACAGACATAAGTAAATCTTTGACAAGTTAATGTATCGTAGAATGTTAAAATCTTTATTCTCTAAATACCAGTACTGTACTTAATCAGGTAAACATTATTATTGTTACAAAAAAGTTATTGTTTAAATCCGCTGGGAAATCTCTTCATCTATTAAAACATTTATCGAACAATTTAATTTCTCGGCCAATCACTCAACTCACTTAAGTTCAGTTGTAATGTACTGTTCCTTAAATACTTTAAGTAGACGGACTGTTGCTAATCGTTTTCCAAAGACCAATATATGTATGGAAAACGTATGCCTAATTCAAATTTTATTTTTATCAACAACTTTGGAGTCTATACTGAATAAAGAGTCTACTCAAGACCTAAATTCCCGCTCGACGTGATCTCTTCCATAGTCATTAAATGAATGTCAATAAAATAAGTTCTGTAGGTATACTTATTACAAGTCTGACAGATGGCTCACTATCAAAGGAAAGTGTATAACCTATGTTAGTGTCCCTCTTACTCCTGCTGGTTGAGGATGGCGTCCGCTTTGGTGAGAAAAAGAGAAAAATGAAAAATCGATTTTACAGAGGTTGAGTAATGAGAGACTTGCTCTCATGGTTTCTTTTTTATTCTTCTTTGAGCCTTGATATTTTGATCTTCTGCAGTTCTGTAGAGTTCTCTCTCAACTGTGTGCATTCCCCTTTGTCCTTTAATACTTCACGCATGAGATTACTTTTCATGTACCTGCCACTTACGGCTCACTTAGCTCAGATATTAATGAAACTAATCGTCTGAAAACACTTAGATCTTGGATTTACGTCCAATTTCAAATATTTTCGATGAATAATTACTAAGTCGAGTTAGAATGGTCTCAGTCGAGTGCAATTTTAACTGTTTTCTTTATACAAGGCTTCATAATTTTCGCCATTAAAACAGTATTATGATTGTCAAATTCGTATAATTGGACGCGTGGACGTGCATACATCCAATCTTAGAACAGCGGAATTGTCCTTAACAAAATTAGTTTAATTTTTGGTCATAATCTTGAAATGTCGCATGGTGACCCTTCGTACCTTTTTACTAATCTTAATACATGTATCAAAAACATTATGTTAACTAGAACAATTTCATTTGTCTGATTTTTATAATTGTAGGCTTATAGAAGAAGAAGGTTGATGAAACAAAAGGACAGGTTATATCAGGTAAAAAAAAAAAATTCCATGATCTAAACAATACTTCGTCTTAAAGGAACACGATTCAGAGTTATAACAAGGACAATATAAAATGAATGTATAACATTATATTTTGATTACTCAGCGTTTCATAATATAAAAAAGTATTAATTGAATGAGTGAAACTTGTTTAACAAAGCACGGAGACATTTGCTTGTTCAATTTTATCAATATTGTTATATCTTTATAAAAGAAAAAACACATTATAAAGCTATTATTTTTAAAATAATGAAAAATATTTGATCTTAAATATATAGGCCTATGTTAAAAGATATGTATGTTTTTCTCGCCTGACGTCTATAATTAAGGTTAGAAATGTTAAATGGTTTGTTTTTGCAGGCTAAAAAGCGTCATTTAGAAAAATACGGAATCATGATGGCAGCTGATCAAGCTTCGGCCTTGGCCATTAAAATGAATCAGCCACCACATAAGTGAATTAGGTAGAAGTGGGGCGTTTAGAAACTGCGTCACGAAAAGTGAAAACTAATGCTTGCCGTTTACAAGATGTGAATAGAGAAGACAGTAATTTGGAAGTTCATCATCGAACATACATTGGTCTACTTCAAACTTTCACCTGTGCCTTGTTTCAGGTATTTTGCATTGCGTTTTGTTTATTTGCATTCACCTTAATATGTGTTACCTTGATTAGCTCATTGTTTTTTGAATTTATAATATATATCCCAATGCAGATGCGGATGCAGAGTCTTAAATATCTATTTTCGCAATTATTAACAAAAATCTGTTAATGATAAAACTAAAAAACTAATATAATCAAATAAAAAAAATCCACACGCCATTATTTGCTGCCGGTTTGCGGATTTTGCATCCCTTTTTCCATTCTTCAATATATAACATGCGGTTACGTGATAAAACAGATAATAATAAACGTAAATTGTTTTTTTCTTCTTCATAATGTTTTGCACTGCAAAATATGTGTGTCTTTCTTCGAAGAACTCGGCATGTTTCCTTTTAATGATTTTTTTAACACATGCGACTATCAAATCAGTTTGTTCCTGACAATATTATTAATCGAACGTTACATATAGGTTAACATAACTGTGAAAACACAATGCTGATAATCTTTTAGAATAATAAGAAAATCTGCGTCAGATCCCTATAGATAATTTAATATATATATATCTGTGATAGTGTTGAATATATTTTTTCCCTTTTTCCCTTCTTTATTATATAACTAGCGGTAACGTGATAAAAATAGATAAAAATAAATTGTTTGTGTTCAGATATAGTTTGTGTTAACTCTGTTTTATCTTCTCTGCATATTGAAGTATTTATGTACGGTTTGTTTTATATCATCAACATTTATTTTTTTAGAGAAGAAATAAAACTTCTACATAAATCAAAATCAAAACTTTGCTTTTTGTTATCTTACAAGGGGGTTATTCCGAGATAAAATGATCAGATTTATGCGGTCACATGAATTATTCGTACATTCACGACACAAACTGTCTGTAGGGAGCCCGAGGGAGAGGTCCTTACTGTTGCCTATATACCGATCCTTTACACTGACAGATACTCATATTATACGAACAGGGAAAACTGAGAGTTATTATTTGCAGTCATTCTAAGTTACTGGTATTTTCAGATATATTTAGAACATGTAATTTTAAACATTAATACGTTGTATCTTAAAGATGAACAATGAAGAGTTTTACAAGAAACACAAGGGTACATATTTTATGTTAATGTTAATTGATTTTCGAATTGATATACACTTGAAAATAAATTTCACACGACCCCAAAGCTCAGAGGGCCTTACAAGCCCAGATAATAACCATAATAACCTGGTAGGAGGGCCTTACAAACTTCCAGTTTGTAGTATCTTTACTACTTATAGACGGACTGACATCACAGACAACGACCAGACACTTCAAACCTTTAATTCAACTGATTACAATAAGCGTGCTACAATAATCGTGCATACAAAACGTAACTTGAAACAGTTTGTAACCGTAACCAATTCAATGAACATTAATACAAAACGTACCCAATAAGTATATTACATTTCCCCCTTTAATATGTTGACCATTAGAGGTCCAGTTTATCAGGGATGTGTCTAATACGCTGTGGATAACGTTTCAAGGGAACGCTTGGGAGTGGAGGCACCTGCATGTGTGGGGTTGTTGGCTGCAAAGGAAAATCTAGATCTGAGTCATCCAGCCTAGTGTCTGACAGGACAGTGTTTTGGCTATGAGAGTTTACATCACTGGTTTCAAAATTAGGTAAAAGATGATCAATATGACAGTATCTCGTTTTACCCCCTGTTCTCACCAGAAATGTCTGCTCTTCTAGTTTACGGATTACTCGACCAGGGATCCAGCGTTCCTTTCCGTTCCAAAAGTTTTTAACACTTACACATTGTCCTTCACTGAAATATCTAACTTTGGATTTTATATCATGTCTGTTCTTTTGTAGTTGTTGTTTACTTTCCACTGAGGATTCTAAATGAGGTTTTAGTAAGGTAAATCTATTTCTAACCATTCGTTTCAGGCAAAGTTCACATGGAGGATTCCCAGTCACTGTGTGCGTAGTAATACGATACATGAATAAAAAATTATCCAGTCTATGCTGTAGTGTTTTATTTCTATTGCCATGAAGTACTTGTTTTAATAATGATTGTTTCACAATCTGCACAGAACGTTCTGCAGCACCATTGTAAGATGGATGGTATGGTGGTGTTAAAATTTGACGAATGCAATTATTCCTTAAGAAGTCTTTGAATTCTTGACTCGTAAATTGTGTAAGTTTTAGCTGAAGTAGTGGTCTGCATTTGAAATACTTCTAACCACTTAGAGTGACTATCTATCACGTTTAAAAAAATGTTGTTTTTGAAACTCGGCGAAATCCAAATGAATCCGCTGCCATGGCCGGTTTGGCCATATCCATGGTTTTAAGGGTGAGGGTGGTGGAGAGTTACGTAACGATAAGCAAGGTTGACAGTTCCTCACCTTGTGTTCAATATCCTGATCTAGGGACGGCCACCACAAGTAACTCCGTGCTAACGACTTCATCCGAGTCATTCCTGGATGAACTTCATGAAGGTCGTCCAAAAGTTGTTGTCTATATTTGGTTGGTATAATAACTCGCACGCCCCACAGAAGACATCCTTGCTCTGTAGTCAATTCATCTTTTCGACGTGAGTACGGTACAAGATCTGGATGTGTAATTGAGTTAGGCCAGCCATTTAAAGTGAAATCATAGACACGAGATAAGGTAGTGTCTTTTCTGGTAGCATCTGCTAGTCTTTTACTATCGACTGGTAATTCCTCGAGATAGGAAAAGTAATGAATCTCTCTTTCCTCTGTGTCTTGATGGCTTGGGCAGCTTGACAGGGCATCCGCATTATCCTCTGATCTACGATATACAATGTCGTAAGAATATGCTGATAAGATTAATGCCCACCTCTGAAGTCGTGCTGCTGGTGTGAGGTCCTAAAATTGTTGTCAAGGCCTTGTGATCAGTTTTCAAATTGAACCTTCTACCATACAAATATTGATGGAACTTATTGATGCCAAATATGATGGAAAGGGCTTCACGTTCCAATTGTGAATAGTTCTTTTCACTGGGACTCAATGTTCGTGATGCAAAGGCTATCGGTCTCTCATGTCCATTGCTATCGATGTGTGAAATTACTGCGCCGAGACCATAGGATGAAGCGTCACATGCTAATTTTAATGGTCTATTAGCATCATAATGAATTAAGAGTTTACTATGTAACAGTTTCTGCTTACACAAATTAAAAGCACGATCACAGTCTTGAGTCCAGTTCCATTTGAAATCTTTTTGTAAAAGTTCATGCAGTGGATGCAATGTTGATAGGTTTGGAAGAAATTTCCCATAATAGTTTAGCAATCCTAGAAACGACTTAAGTTCTGATACATTCTTTGGGTTTGAGGCTTTTTCTATTGCCGCCACTTTATCCGGTAGTGGATGTATACCATCACAATCTATTGTATGTCCCAAATATTTCACAGATGGTTGCATGAATGCACATTTAGTCTTTCTAAGTTTTATACCACGTTCACTTAGACGTTTCAAAAAAATGTCTAATTTCTTCAAATGTTCCTCTTTACTAGCTGATATTAAAATATCATCCAGACGGCACATTACTCCATCCACACCTTGTAGAATCTGCTCAAGGATACATTGAAAGATGGCAGGAGCACTAGCTACACCAAATGGCAGTCGATTATAGCAGTAAAGTCCTTGGTGTGTATTAATAGTCATCACTTTTCTGGAGGGTTCATCAAGCTCAAGCTGTTGATAGGCGTTTGATAAATCCAATTTAGAAAAATAACGCCCGCCCGCTAATGTTGCAAATATTTCTTCCGCTGCTGGTATTGGGTACTGCTGAACTTCAATACAGCGGTTGACCGTGACCTTATAGTCTCCACACAAGCGTATTGTTTTAGGGTCAGGTTTTGGCACTGTAACTATTGGTGTTGCCCATGCTGAGTATGGTACTTTTGTGATGATACCATTAAGTTCTTTGGAAACTAAGTCTTTCACAGCAAAAGGCACTGGCCTTGGCTTAAAGTAAAATGGCACTGTGTCCTTTTTCAAACGAATATTGGCTTTAAAACCATTGATTATTCCAAACCCCTCTTCAAACACTTCTGGGTATTTTGTCAGGACAGCATTAAGTTCGCAGTTTTGATTAATGTCTACTTTAAACACATTCCTCCAATCCAGCTTGATATGTTGTAACCAATTCCGACCAACCACAATCGGATTATCCCCCTTGACGACTACAACAGGTAAGTTCTTTGATTAGTCACCGTAGTTCACTTGAGTTTCAAATTGACCTAATATCGGAACACTTTCTCCAATGTAAGTTTTTAAGGAAAAGTCTACAGGTTGTAAAGGTAAGTGGCTAAACTCCCTTTCATATAAAAGTTCATTAAACAAGGTCAGGGCTGCACCTGTGTCAATTTCCATGTTGACTGGTTTATTGTCTATGTTGAACGTCACCATGTATGCAGAGTTCTGAGTAGTCTTATACACAGTATAAAGTCCAAATTCGTCTTGTTCCACTAACCGTGTATCATATTCAGACTGACTTCTCTTACTGCGACAAACTTTGCTATGTGTCCTCGTTTATTACACAAATAACAATCCGCTGAACGAAACGGGCACTTAGCCTGGTTATGGCTATTTCCACATCTGTAACACTTTTCTGCGTTCCGCTCTTTGCGTTGTTGATTATTGGCTTGGTTAAATTTTCGTTGAACTGGCTTGCGTTTACCATAGTTGTACCGCTCATTAGATATCTTATTGACGGTCTTTGATTCCGAACCATTACCATTCACACTGCTATTCAGGTTACTATTTTGGTTAGGTCTCAACTCCTGGCTATTTTTGTCTGCTAATTCCATCGCTGATGCAGTTTCAAAGGCTATACGCATCGTCAATTCTCTGGTAGCTAACAATCTTCTCTGGATCGCTTCATTTCTTAACCAACAAACAAGTCTATCTCGAATGGCTCGAAAGTCGCAGATTGCTGCAAGTTTTTTCAAGTTCATAAAATAAACTGCCACGCTTTCTCCATCTTTTGAAGTCTGTTATAGAATTGGAAACGTTCAAAAATGGTCAATGGTGTGGGACTGAAATGATTTCTCAAAACCTGCACCAATTCATCATACTGTTTTGCACTTGGTAATTCTGGGTCTAGAAGATTCTTTAATAAACCATAGGTTGTTGCTCCAATTAGCATAAGCAAATTTGGTACTTTCTTATCGTCTGGTGTGTCGTAAACTATAAAATATTGGTTTAACCTTTCAATATAGCTGTTCCATGTTTCTTTGGTTTCGTCGAATTCACCTATTCCTAGGTGATTTTCAGCCATTCTAATGAAGGAATACTATAACCAAACTCGTCGCCAATTGTAGTATCTTTACTACTTATAGGCGGACTGACATCACAGACAACGACCAGACACTTCAAGCCTTTAATTCAACTGATTACAATAAGCGTGCTACAATAATCGTGCATACAAAACGTAACTTGAAACAGTTTGTACCCGTAACCAATTCAATGAACATTAATACAAAACGTACCCAATAAGTATATTACACAGTTTATTATCGAGGCTTGTAAGGCCCTCTGATGCAAGATCGGGACGTTCCACGTGGATAAAGACTGGAGTGTAAAGGTATTAAAACATTCGGTAGATACATAATATGAGTTTTTGCACATGTACCATAGGGGTTTGACAAAATCTGGAAATGATTGTACCCCGATATTAAACAATTTTCCGGCAAACGTCTTCGCAATCCCTTTAAAGAAGTAAGATAAGATTTCTTGATTGGAAATGCAACTGTTCAAAGAAGTTCTAAAATACTCCTGGAAATTGAAACCACATTGAAAACAATACACGATGAAATAAAATGACAGCATCAAATGAAGTCAAATGGTGTAATTACCCATACAATAACTTTGATGATGTGAGTTGACATTATGATTAATAAACTCTGTGATCTTTTTAATTTAAGTGACCTTCAATAAAGAATAGTCCAACAGCGATAGCGTTTCCTGTTGATTTCTTTATGTAATCACGCGAATTTTACAAGGACATGGTGAAAATAACAAGAGCTGGTGAGAGTTAGCCTCAACAATTGTCATCTCTCAAAACCGTCAATTCTGCACAGGTTGATAAATCAACAAAAAAAAAAGATTGACATTTTTTTGAAATTTTGGAGCCTCGGAATAGTCGAAAATACGTTGTCCGAATTTCTAGTTTTCGACATCGAAATTTCTTTGGGATAGGAAGACACAAAAAAAAATAAGTGATCCCCTCAAATTCAGCTCTGGCAAAGTAGCTGACTTGACTTTTGATTGCTATTGTAAATGAATGATAACAGCTCCCCAATGCAGTGGAGACCCATTAAGCAAGATACACTTGGACAACAATAACACAGTCCTCATCTGAGAAAATAGAACAACGCGGTCAATACATTTTAAATAACAATTTAATAAATGTAACAAGAATCACAGGAAGTAACAAACACTGCATAACAAAAACCACATGACAAATTACACATTTGTACTGAAAACCCTTTCCTGTCACTAATGTGACTTAAATAATTGATTTCCATTTCTCATTCAAAAATGTTTAAAAATATTGCATAAAAAACTAAATAATTTATCGCAGAATTGTATGAATAAAACAAGTTCAGAAAGATATCAATCGAGATATAATTGTTATTTTTCCAAGTTCAATTTTCCTTTATTTATAATAATCATTAAAAGCTTTTTTCTGATCAAAGAGGAAACGAAAAATCCTTTTTTTGAGATTTAAACATTCACATAATAGATAAAGGAGATAACATCCCTGTTTTCAAGGACATTTAGACCACATTTTTGTTTATAAGGATCTTATAGCAACATCTATGTTGGGATCATCTTGAGACATCTATTTCATAGGGATATTCTAGCAACATTTTTGTTTATGGGTATCCCGGACATCAGCTCTGTATCAGGGATCCTTTAGCTTGTTTCTAGGGGAGCTCGTTTATAGGGATCCTCTAGCCACACCGCCGTTTTTATGGAATATCTTGCAACATCTATGTATATAGGGATCCTTTAGCAACATCTCTGTTTATAGGGATCCTCAAGGAACATCACTTTTTATAGGGATCCTCTAGCTACTACGCTATTTATAGGAATCCTATAGCAACATCTGATTAAAGGGATCCCCTAGAAACATCTGTTAAATATTACTGTTTATAGGGAACCTAAAGCAACATCCTTGTTTACACGGTTCCTCTGTTTTAAGGGACATGTCCTTGTTTTCAAAGACCTTATTGACCCCATCTTTTTTTTCAGAGATCCTTCAAGACAACATGTCTATTTTCCAGAGCCTTCAAATCTACATCTCTTCTCTTCAAAGACATTGCCGCACACCGAGTTCTAGATGTCCATATTTAAAGGATATTCTAACTTGATCCCTGTTTAAAGAATCCTCTTAACCACAGTCGCTGCTGTCAAGATATACCCACATCATCATAAAAGAACATGTTACACACACAAATAATAAGTACAATGTATAACCAGATTGTAGAAGGTTTACATATAAATAAATTGAAAGGATATTTTTCTCTTGAGATCAGGTAGTTTGACATTAAATTAAAGATAGTCTGCCAGACAAAGAAAACTACGCACAATGGCAGTATTGAATTTGAATAAAAACTTGACAGTACAGCAACAATCACTGTAAATATTCATCCTTCAGTCATACACTTTTCTGATAAATTCATCAAATTTCATTAAAATCTGTGATGAATCGTACCTTCTAACAAGGCAATGCCTCATTAAATATTTTTGGTATTTATCAAATCAAACAGTTTTAAAGAACAGAGGTAATAATTTATATTAAATGTATTTTAATATTTTTAATATTCCATAGGGCTCATACTTGGGTGATCAAACAATTTCAGCCAGTTTTATCAAAATTGGTCAAGAATTTGCATTCTATAGTGTTTACGAGCCAAAACCGAATGTGTTTTCAAAAACAAGGACAATTACTAATACTTAATTTCTATTTACATGTATCTGATTTATAAGGGTTCATCCCTGGGTGATAACAAATACCAAGTTTCATCAAAATCCATAAAGAATTGTTCTTTCTGGAGTGTTGAGTTGAGATTGAACGGGTTTTCAATTTTGCTGATTTTCAATAGGGTTCATCCTTAATTAAGTTATAAGACATTCTCACATCAAGTTTCATCAAAATTCGTTAAGAATTGCACAACGTAGAGTTGAACAACAAGGGCAATAACTTATAACAAAAAATTTTCAATTTCGCTGGTTTTCAATAGCGTTCATCCTTGGGTGATTACGAACAATCACACAAAGTTAGCTCAAAATCCGTCAAGAATTGTGCATTCTATAGTATTTATGAGCAATTGTGGATGGACCAACGGACATCGGAGACGACAACATACGATCCACATTTCACGTGGAGTATAAAAATATATGTCATTTTTAAATTCTCTACACTTTTACTATTACTTCTTTTGTTAACTGTATTTCAATAAACATTTTCTGATGATTACACTGGATAAAATGACAGTTCAATTTGATCTTCACATGTAGCTTCATGATTCCGAGCATTAAACCTGTTTTCTGTCATTAAAATAAAGAGTTTATTTACGCTTACATGATTTTTTTCCCTGTATTAGAAAAAGTCGCTAAAAAGTTGGAGGTCCATGACTTATTAAAGTGACATAATCATCTTTTATCTAAATATATTTTGATTGAAGGCTGTCATGGGATCTTGTATACTGGTATGCCTGTCTATATTCATTTCCATCTCAATCTTATTTTGTAATACATGTAGGATTTGGCATATCTAATCCCATAACTGATCAATTACATTAATACCATTCTGTCTGTTTTGATCTAGATTTCCAAAGAGAATTTAAATAAATATAGAAGGAGGTATAGTTGATATTTAAAAGTTCAGCCACAGGTATTGGAAATTAAAATAGGAACAAAATGGGTACATCATAGCCACTAAACATATGCATTTCTTAGCTATACATGTATTATAATTATCAAACTTCAGATATCTGTGATTCACACAACCATTTTAATTTTTGGATTTTTTCATGTTTTTTTTAGTAACTACATCAAATTTATCTCATTCAAATATCTGATCAGGGATTAAATTACAAAGTCAGTGACCTCCATGAGCAATTCAATTAAACACAATTGTGCCATAACATTCAGTCAGTAGCAATAAAACTAGTCAGTGAAATTTTACTGTGGGTGTCAGAAATTTCTGATTCTGGGTATAAGCATTAGACATTCCATAACAACATGAAATAAGAAAGATTAATATCAGCTACTGACACAGGTATTAGAGGGTATATCTATATAATCTTTTATCTCCTCTATAACTGTCTTAGATAACTGGTATATTACACTTTTAGCTATTACATCATACTTTCTCCTTCCATACATAATAACTAGTAAATATAATGGGCTTATTTTTTTCTGGAAACATTTTTCTGCTAATCTTAGAGTCTCAGAATTATTCACATGTTCATTGTAGTTTTCAGCCTTTAGGGTAAAATTCTGATTTCCATAGATATAAGCCTCGTCAATATAATAAAAGTGTGTCTTACTATCGTGGAATGGAAGAAAGCGACTGGAAGCTGTAGACAGAGATGAAGTCCTTGAAGAATCACTTTGAGCTTTTCGACTAAACAATGGCAGTTTTATGGTCTGTTTTCTTTTGAGTTGTTGATTTTCATCTCCCTGAATTGAGTCTTTATCTAACCTAGAGTCGATTGAATGGTTCACAACTTCCTCATAATATTCATCAGTAATAGGCTGATATTTCATGCTAGATATAGAAGAGTCTAGATCTTCTCTTGATGTCAAACTATCTCGACTAGATGTTAGATTAAAACCTGATCCTACCCTATCACGATCAGTCATATACTGAGATTTTAACATATCACGATAAGATAGTTCAGAATTTGGACCCTGACTGTGATCACTAGAATGGTTTTGATTGTTTACATTTCGAACTTGGAGTTCATCACTTTCTAATTCATTTTTGTCATTTGGTCCTTTATCAGTAGAACAATTGGTTTTCTTTGGTTCTATTATGTCTTTTTCACCCTGCTTTGCTCCCCTTTCATTATCATTGAAACCTACAGAATCTGAATCCAGCATTTCTCCAAAATGTTCACTATCACACACAATTTGAGGAATTTGGGTAAATGATTGTACTGTATTCACTTCAACTTCTGTTTCCATAAAGTCCTTAACATTTGGATTAAGTGAGTCTTTAACTGTAACTTTTTGACCAGATTTTGGAGTAAGCCTGGGTGTGTTCGAATTGCAAGGTGTTCTTGGTGATCCAGTAGGAGTTATCTCCTCTTCCGATGAAGTATAAGCATCATGATAGTATTGAGAGTAGACTGTTATTCCAGGATAGTGAATTGATACACCGTCTAAGCTGGGAGTAGTACATTGGTTCCTATCTGTGAAAAATCAAATTAAGTAGCTTTACTCTCTCTTGAGTACCATTGTATATAAGGGGCACATAAGAAGAAAGATAGCTAGTCAGCCATGTTGATATATGCCCACTGGCAGAATTGAATTTGCATAAAAATATGACTGTACAGAAACATGTTTTAAAGAACAAGGGCAATAATTCATATAAACTATTTTTGGATATTTTTGATTTTTCATAGGTTATATGCTTGGGTAATGGTAATGGTCCATCTTTGGGTTGTGACACTATCACACCAAGTTTCATCCAAATCCATCAAGAACCACACATTGTGAAAAGTTTACGAACATATTTCATGTGGGTGTATAAAAATGCATGTAATTGAAGTTCATTTCATACATAACTTAAAAACTAGACACTAACAAAAATCCTAAGTTTGTTGAAGATTACAGTAAATCCATTTGTTTTTATCTCTTTTCAGAATGTCCCTTTTTTTCATTCCAGTTTTCAAAATGTGAATTAAAATTAAAATTTAAATGTTATACTGACATACAATAGCCTCAAATAATTCAAATTTTTAAACGTCTAGACAGAATGGCTTCTGGCTACACAAAACAATTACAGAATACTAGGGTTACTTTGTCTCACGGAATAGACTTTCTTGGCCCTTAAGAAATTCAATTGAATAATCAAATAGTAACTGGTTTAAATTACCTGCAGGAGAATTGGCATCAACATCAACCAGAATATGAAGATTTAACAGTTTCTGACAAAATTCCACAGCTTTCTCTCTATAAAATGGTCCCAATTTATATGAAGGATCTACAACAGATTTAATTGTATCTTAAAACTCATTCTATTATATCCTTGTAAATTTTCTTGGAAGATTGTCATCATATATAATTTTTCTAACACTTACCTTCTGGCAGTATTAATTAACTAAAAACTTTAAGTTCACTGCCTCATATAAAGCTATTTAGATAAAGTGAACTGTGGTCCAATATATTTAATGACAAAAGGCATTCCTTTGAGTATTTTGAATCAAATTGTCTCTTGACTTTTGACCTTTGACATTTACATCATAGCAGCATCCTTCTTTATTAGCCCAATGAGGTGCAGAAAGCTTGACATAAGACTAGATTTTTTTACAATTCATGTGATTTCATCTACTTCCTAAAGATACAATAGCAACATTGGATTAAAAGGATGAAGAAGCCCTTTGCTGATAATGATCTAATCTTTTAATGATTTAGCTAAGGATAGAGTGACCTAACAGTATAAATTCATATAAGATCATAAGGTTTAAGTCATTTATGGCTTTCCTCATCTGGCTCTATGTAGGATTCTACATAATCATATAAAAGGATTATATAAAAGGCCAATCACATCCAACTTGATGCAATGTTTCTAGAGGATTCTGATATGATGAATTATAACAGGTGATAAAGAATCTTATGTCTTATATCACAATTATGAAATATAAAAAAACACACAAATGAGATTACCACTTAACCCCATTTCTTTACAAATGGTTGCCTAGAAGGAACCAACTGAAAAGTATATTTCTGTTTAAACACAGGTTGAAACTCCAACATTATTTGGGCCTAATCTGAGATCTCATTAATATTCATGATCACACTAAATTTCATTCAAATTAGACGAAAACTGTAGTCTCTATCACGTTCACAAGTAAATTTTAATGCGTTTTGACTAAGTCAAGGGCAATAACTAAAAACAGTTAAAATTGATAATATCAAACTTGTTCAAGATTTCATAAGGAAAAAATAACCACTCTCCATTTTATTTGAAACAGACAAAAAACTGTAGTCTCTACTGCGTTCACAATGTTTATAATGTGGGCATATAAAAATGTTATGCACCTGTTCACCTCGACTATATTAAGTTTGTAAATCAAAGATAATTCCCCCGCAGGACACTAAACTAAATACAGGATTTTAAAATATTAACTAAATAAAAACAGGAGAAACAATTGATTGAAATACAATTGAAAAGCAACCCTATACATCATTCAAGAGGTTTAAATGAAGACAATATTGTGTATTTTTCTACTGATTATTAAAGTATTAAAGTATATTAAATTACTAAAAGCCAAGATCTTTAAAGATTATATTTAATTTTAACTAAAGACCACATTTCATATTTTGACTTGATGAAATATTAATTACTATAACAGACAAAGTAATGACTTCTATATTTCACAAATTGTTCTGAAGAATTTAAAATTAATGGCTGATGGTGATAAAATAAAACAAAATTCTTTGAAGTAAAATTGTCAGACAAAGGAGCATTGTCTTCAAAAAGGTGAAAAAGAGCATAGTTAAAACCTTTACCTATTTTCTGTACTAATTGTTTATGGTACATCAACCAACTGACTAGAATATGACCATTAAAACATTTACTTTTAGTTTCAAGATCTTCACATAGTTTATACAGTAATGTAGTCATAGCTGGGTCTACAGTGATTAGATGAGGCTCATTCTGAAATAAGTATTTTAAAGGGATTATACATATGTCTAGAGCATTTGCAACATTCAAATTTTCAATCACACATTTGTGGTTCTTGCAATTCCACGAAAACTAAGTATTTTATTTATCACTATTGCATAGGCAAAGCTACTATTGATATATGAGGACAATTTTTATAAAGCTGCCCCACAAGCCTAACCATATTTTGTTATTAATATGCACTGCAGTAAAGAATTTCATTTTACATTGTGTGCAATACAATAAAACCCAAGAAGAGTGGAGTATCTTAAGGGTTTGATGACAAATGGACTGTACCTGTTTTGTGAGGGTAAGATACAGAGAAACAAGTTGCTTAGTTGTTAGGGTAAACAGTTGAAGTTGAAATAAAACATCGTCCTATACATACAAAAAATAAAAATCTGCTGAACAAGAAGAATGAAGGAAATTATATTTGCACTTTTAACATTAAAGGGACAGATTCTCTATTTTATGAGGTTCATTTATGTCTTGAAAATATGTACTATAAATGCAGGACAATTGCATAATTCCATCAAAAATTCTTCAAATTAATCTTCTTTTCACCTTATACATCACAGTCTCCAGAAAAGATGAGTCGTTCTTTTAGCGATAATGGCTCAATTCTTAAGATGAGCTGTGTACTTGCTGATGAGTTTTGAAATAAAATTCCTATTTCTACAACTAAGGTATCAGTGGTCAAATGGATAGCGAAAATATCCAGTTAATAAAGGGAAGCAACTACTATAACTTATGATGCAATCAATTGCATAAAACAAAGCAATGATGGACAATTAAAGATTTTATGATTTAATAAAAGGGCATTCATATAATTGTTTTGAATGGCTACTCACAGCTTGTGATAATAGAAGTTTTTTAGATATACCATTATCATTATTATTCATAAACTTTAATAAATACTGAAAATAAAACAATAATTCCATTTTATCTCTTTACTTGTATATATTTCTCCTTGATTGAAGCTTAGTAAAAACAGTTTACACATGGATGCAAAATCATCAGCAAAGCAACTTAAATGTATCCAATAAAGAGTTAATTCCATTTATAAATATTCACACAACAAGACATGGACCCTTGAAAGGGATTTAATATTGCCAGAAGGAAGTTTGTTTACTTACTGTAATAGCCTGAATAAGATTCTGAGCCTTGGTCTGTACACCTCTTTCTTCTTTCTTTAATTTATCCACCTCCAGCTCAAAATCCTGCAAAGCATGAGAAATTTTTGAATGAATTTTGATTTTCTACAATTTATAACAATGCTTTAAAAATTTTGAAACTCATGTGCTTCATCATCAAAATAATTGATTTATGACTTGTGAATTTGTTTCATTTATGTTTCAGAAATGTAATTTGAAGAGAAAGAACTAAATAAAATACCTATACTGTATACAAAAATTGTAAGTCTGATACCGGTAATTCTACATCTACTGTACTAGTAAAGACAGATACATTCAACTTCAAAATCAAATATTGTAATTGGCCATAATTAAATTCAAATCAATCATAGTGTCAAATGATTGACCCAATAAGATAAATTTACCAACTAAAAAAGTCACAAAACACAAGAGAGCTTGAACTTCTTATTAACACAACTCACCTACTTGTATTCCCTAAACAAAACTTATAACAAGAACTACATTAACTTACCTGGACAATAAATATCCAGAGATTTTCATGAAGCATCAAATAACAATCTTTATATAACCATTGACTGAGACTAGTGAAATAATTAGTTAGAAATTCTATTATGGGTTTCAGACACTTCCCCACAGACTCCCTGGTGGATTTCAACTCTAATAATAATGGTATGGCATCTTTTAGAAATAAGTTTAACTGAAATAAAGAAATAAACTAGTAAAGTAAGAAGTATGTGGTAAATCTTAAAGCCTACTGCAGAGGTTCTCATTTACTGATATTCAAAATTCATAGATCTCATATAATCATAACTATGTGAACTTCTCATATTTATCATACAGATCATTTTCCAAATAAATTACTATCTCTAGTTCATTACTAATAGATTTTAAACAAAACAAAACCATAATGAGTCAAATACAAAGATTGGCTTTTTAAAACAACACTTACAATCTAAATTTAAATATAAATAAGCCATTCTTAAAACAAAAAACTACCAGTTTCAAATACTTTGAAACTTTATGTTGAAACCTTTTTATTAGCATGCCATAATGAAAGTGTGACACTTTGAATATGGGTATATTTGAATATGTCCTATGCACCAACTTACCCTATAAGACAATAATTTGACCATACCACGTAACACTGACATGATATGAGTTTGTATAAAAGAAAAAGATCGTTTATTTGTTGTTGTTGTTGTTTTTCTACAATAATTCTTAATTTCATTTTCTTCATTATCCCCATCAAATAAACTCTCAATCATAGAATAATCTGTAAATATTTCATGAGTAATTATTGGTTACATATATAAAGATATATCAAATTCTATTTCCCCCAGGAGTCAGTTGGAAATTATCATCATAATGAGGGCAGAACCTTAAAATTAAATAAAATCCAATAATCACAGAGTAGAAGTGGGTAGAAAATCAATTGGCTGGCAGTGATTTCAATCAAATGAAAGTAATATAGAGGAGTTAGACCTTAGATAGAGTTGTTAAAAAAATCTAATAAATAATATATAGAACGAAAGTTGTGTTTAATACGAATAAGACTGACCAAGCCAACAAAAAAACACATCATTTATTCTGGCCTTTGATTGAAGGGTCTCTTTGAATAATGACTGTGTCAAGAAAACTTACTACTGGAAGCAGAAACAGTTGATTCTCTCCCATTGTTACCACCAACATCATCTTCCAGATCAACATAGTCTTCTTCACCATGAGTCAAATTTATACATAGTAATAACTGCTGTTCATAATGTTCCAATAATTGACTTAATAAATACACATTGTTTATTCTACTACACATCTAAAATATAGATAAACATTACATTGATTATTCTACTACACATTTAAAATGTAGATAAACATTACATTGATAATTCTACTACACATCTAAAATATAGATAAACAATACATTGTTTATTCTACTACACATCTAAAATATAGATAAACATTACATTGGTTATTCTACTACAAATTCAAGTTACGTACTGTCTCAGACCAAAGAATTACATATCACATAATAAATTCCCCAATTTATATTTTTTACAGGAGTGAAAAATACCTGACAATAAGAAAGACATAGTTTTTGAATGAAGTACCTGTTGAGTTATTGGTTCATATCTATCACATAAATAACTTGTTTGTTTATTAGCATACTGTAAACAATCTGTTGGCGGTTGCAGTTGATGTCGACATCCCCATAACAATCCACTAATTTGTTGAGTTTTTATATATTCTATCAACTGAAAAGACAAAAATCTTTCATTTCAGGCTTTTGACCTTGTAATCAAATATTCAGTTTCTACTTAATTCTCAGTGAATGTCAGTGATAATCAAATATTTATAGTCTTAATCAGTAATATAAATCAAAAATAAAAGAAACTGATAATCCTAATCTTGTATATGAATGTTAACGGGCCAGCACTGTACAATGTACATTACCATTATCAAATAAAAGATAAATGGTATATTCTAGTCATATTTCTTCTTGGATAAACTCAGTACCAAAATAAGACCTACCTGAGGTCCTAATATTTTCTTTGATAGAGATAAAGAGGTACCACATAAATCTAATGATAACATATTATCAACATACATACATATAGTCTCACGAATTGTCTACAAAAAAAAATAAATATTATAGTCAACAGTTCAAGGATTGAAAGCTTTATATGACAAATATGATTCTCAATCTCAATCATGTTAAGATATGTGATTATTACTGTGTTTCCACTTGGAATTATGTGAAGTAAAGCTAGCTTTAAAGCCAGCTTTATTGCCGAACACGCTGTGTTTCCACTTAGTTTATCTGGTTCCCGAACCACTTTAGTCTCGATAAAAAAAAGCAGCACATTCTTGACAGGTCGCGATGTACAAGACTACTGATGTCGCGTGTGGGGACGTAAAACTAGAACTTCTCCTCCACTTGTAAAAAATGTGTAATGGTTCGGCAATTTAACAAGCTGAAACACAGAAAAGCTAGCTTAAAGCAGGCTTTTTGGCCAAGTGGAAACACGGTTATTAAGAAGATGATTTGTAGCATGAACACAAACATGATTGTTGCATTCATTTATTCACAAAATATGACTACTTGATTGAGCTCATGATCAAACCAATACCAGAATAACTATAAATCCATATTGATATACGAGGGGCACTCCAAAAGTTTTCAGATATTCAGTCACTTTTATTGGAACGTGCTGACATAACTTATGATTAAAGTCTAAAAAATAATTGATTGATGTGACGTGTTTCGTTATTGATCGATGTGACATGTAACATTATTGATCATTGTGACGTCCTCTACATTTTCTTGTGTGAAATGCTTCATTCTTGTGCTTCAAACTGTGTTCACAACTGCTGCTTGAATTTGGCGATTGCTGGTGACTGACTGCAATCATGGAAGTCATGGAGTGCAAATGGTGTCTCATCTGCCCTACTTGTCCGACTTGGCCCCTTGCAACTGGTTTCTGTACCTTTAAGTACAGATGTACAGTATCTCATTTTCCAGTTCAGAAGATACCAAGATTGAGTACAAAAGAGTGATCTCGAATAAACTTGGTGTAAAGTCTCCACCATGTGGTTCCACAGAATGTATCGCTGTATGGAGAGTGGTGGAGGTTATTAGAGGAAGCCTGAGAATAAAATATTGTTGAAATACCTTGAAATCGCACAAACTAATATGAAGGTAACTTACCTTTAAAAATCTGCTATACACATCTTGTTTAGCTGTAAACTGTTGGAATTCCAATCTAATTATAGTATCACAGGAAACGCCAGGAAGTTCTTCTGATTGAATGGAAGGATATATAATATCACATAACATTTGCACAAAGTATATATTCCGTTGTAAAAGCACCATCATATCAATAGCTGAGCCTGATTACAGGCAGTAGAACATTGGAATTCGGGAGGTCAGGCATGGTCACTGTGGACAAATCTGACACAAGGGAATCCATAAAGTCTGACTGTAAGGTTGAGTTGGCCACATAAGAAGTTAAATCATCTCTAGAAGTCTGTAAACTATTTGATCCTGATTTATTAAAAATTGCTGTGTACATTCTAGACAGGAATCCAGAGTTTTGAGAGACACTAATAGATGGCACTGTTGTAACTGGCAAGCTATTTTGCCTCATAAGGTTTTCACTGTCAGCATTTCTACTGCTTTTTGCAACTTTAATGGTAGAAATTTGAGGAAAACTATAGGCAACTTTTTCACTGACAGGAGAAACATTATCAGCTTCATCGACAGATTCATGAAAGTTCTTCATTACTTCTCCAATTTCTTCATCTGTATCAGAATCATAGTCAACACCTTGACCCTTTAATTGACCTTGAACTCCTATAGAGCCTTGATCTTTGTTTGACCCCAGATCTTCATTGTGTTGTAAATCTTGAGTAGGGGTTCTATTAGAGTCAGAATGTGCACTGAATAGAATAGGATCATCTTGTATATCCAGACTGTGGACTGATAGACAAGTGATATCAAGAGAAGATTGAGGTCGTCCCTCTGTCGTAGTTCTAATGATGTCTGGCAAGGAATTGGACGTTCGTATCCCACCTATGTATCTTGTTGTGGTTTCAGTGTCATTTAAAGACTGAGTATCAAAGTTAAATTGTGGTTCAGGAAAGCCAATTGAAATCTGTTCTGGGCTCTGTTCAATAATTGTAGTACTCTTAGTTTTAATTATATGTTCAGGCACCTGCAAACAATGAAAAATTTTCATGTAAATTCTATATGAAAGAGGTCGATTCGGTTTTTCTTTTAACAAGGCCATTTAGCTCGAAAAAGTTATATAAGATATCAATGGTGTAATATATCCAAAAAATTGTACATAAGATTATCATATTTAAAATGTTATCATATCATTACAAATAGATAGTCATTAAGTTATTTAATTTTTAGAGTTGATGTGTAGTCTATATGTATTGCTTTAATGCCTGAATATGGTGAGGTGATAGTTAAAAAATTCAGTAAAACTGCCAGCAAGGGCCAGTTCTTTCTAAAAAAAATTAAAAAACATTCCAACATACATGTTTGGGCGTTGATATAACAGAAGATTGAATACTGCTGAAGGCACTGTTAACTGATGGTGTTAATGATTTCAAAGAAAAGCTGAAACTCCTTCTACTGATTGTTCTACTAGTTGGTTGAGATAGTGGACCTTCTAAACATATTTCTTTACTTTTAAACTATAAAATATATGTCATATTTAACTCACTACTCAGTTATAAAATAATTAAACATTCTATTGTGTTATGTACCTTAATAATTCTCAATTAACCAAGATGTAATTTGCTGAGAGTGAAAGTTTGAGTGACATGAAGATATTTTGTGTTTTGACTTATTTTGGTTTTGATTTAGTATTGATTATGATGAGTTGAATCTAGTACCATATCCACTACAGATAACTGCCACATCCAAATTATACAATTAAACATAACAAGGTATTAATCAGGGCTATTGATTTGGTTATATATGCTGGACATGTCTGATTTTCCTTTTAAAATGCCATATTGAAAATAGGCTCCATTGGATATGTATAGGTTAGTGATGTTAAAAAAAATCAAACATTAAATTAATAAACAATAATGGTGCTAATGAAATACAGTTAATGTGAATACTATTAATATTCAATACATAAACATTACCTGATCATTTTCAACTGACAGTAAAACTAAATTCTGTAACCGAACTCTAAAAGCAACAGCCCATTGAACAACTTCACCTTCATAGTAACTTCTCCATACTTGATGTCTACATTGATAAAAAAAACTCATTAAATATTCTATATTATTGGACAAGTGACAGGTAATATCCATTTTGGTTAAACTGTGTTCTTTCAAAAGCAATTGGTACTTATTTCCAAACAAAAAGTATCAGAATTTTGGTTTATTTGAGGTTATTTTAATTTCATTTAAAGGTTGTATCAGGAAACATTCAAAGCTAATGAATTAATAAATTCAGTAGCAAACAAAACACAAATTAAATGAATAACTAATCATTCAGAGGTCTATACAATACTTACTGAGGTAGAATATATTGACTGAAATCTTGATCAAATTGATTTAATCTAAAGGCTAAACCCAACATCAATAAACTAATATCCATTGGCTGAAATATAACATAAAAGCAAGCTATATAGTACTTTATATATCTTTTTTAATGTTTATATACTATATAATTATCTAAGAGAAGTCTTAAAAATAGTCAGGAAAGAGCAAATTAAGTTCATTGAAATAGAAAGAATGATTTGATGTTTTAATTGAAATGTGTGCACACACAGACAAGTATTTTGATTCTATTGTTATTTTAAAGCATGGCCTAAACATATTTTACCTCACACAAACATTTTCTGTTAACAAGTTCTCAAATTCACAATCTACAAACCTTATTCTTTTTCTCAAAATCTAGGACATTTTCAATATCTTGCATCAATAAAGAATAAAAACTTTGAGCTGCTAATTCAGTAATATCAAAAAACCTAAAAGAGAAGATCCACAATTTGAAATAAACAAATCAGTTCAGTTACAGGGATAAAAAAAACTTTAATACATGTCATGATAGTCCTAGGTTGAGCAGATTCAAATTTCATTTAAGTAACTTAGCTTCCCTTTTTTTTGGGTTCTTTGTAGCTTCTCAATAGCACTGATTTAATAGGAAACCATCGTTCCACAAAATCAAAATATCAATTTTAAATATGGCATTTCTCAATGTAAAATTCTATATTTTTCATTGTAAGATTTAGTGGATGACTATTCTAGTCAGACAGCTCTGAAATTCCCTTGAAAGTTGTACAATTGATAAATTTGTGGTTGATTTGGATTTTGAATATTTGTGAATGGTCAAGTACTAGAACTGTAGGGTTATACAACCACATGATCCGTTTAAATATATCTCAGACTAGAAATTTTACTTTCTACTTCTATCTACAATGGTTTCATCCCAGTCTGAATAATGTTAAACATGAATATCTTACCTGTTAAATATCTGTTGAAAGTTTGTTTTATAATCCACTATTTCATCTCTAATATTATTCATTAATATATTCAACTAAAATTTAACATGTAACTAGATAAGTAAAGTACCAAACATCCAAAATAGGTTAAGTTAATTCTCACTAATTAAATTTCATCTGCAATGTTATATTTCAAATATCTTTTTAATAAAATTTAGAAAATCCATAATATGCTGTTTTACATCCCAGCAAAGTATATATTTACTTACTAATTTAGGACACAGACTGTTTTCTCTACCCAGTTCAGCTTGTGCCACCATTTTATGCTGCTCATATGCTGGTTTGAATATGTCCTAAATCAAGAGAAAGACTTAAATGCTAATATAAGTGTTTTTAGTGAATTAAACTACAGATATCCACACGTCAGTCAGCTCTAACTTGTTTCAATTAGCCACTTAGTCAAGCCAAAAAAGATCTTAAAATGTGTCATATAGATGTGGATCTTGTGGTCATCTTCAGTCACATTGCTGTCAAATGTTGGCCAATAAAAGATAGATCTAAGCATTTTTTATTTTCAGTAGTTAATGGCAATGTGATATAATATAAACTTCCCTATTACCTTCAATAATGAATGTAAGTAATGTTTCATCACAGGTTTTTTCTCTAGAGTAAGATAGGATTTAATATCTTGAGCTATAGACAGAAGATCTAGCAATAACTCTGAAATAATAAAGCATACAGTATAATAATACTATACAAATAAACAGAAAAAGTCATTTCCAAGGAGAAAGTCTTTATTCTGTAGTTGACTTCTGGCTACTATTAAGTTAGTCAATTTTCCTACCCGCTGAACTGCTTAGATAATTACATGTAGGCCTACAGTGTGAACATAAATTGATATGGAAAATTATTAAAATTCCAGCTTAAAATAATAACAAATCTATCATGAAACAATTTAGTGGACAACATTCTCTATGATTAAGAAATAATCACTCACCAACACCCTCAGGAGGTTGATTATTTGGGAAAAGGTTTTTCATCTGGGTTAGAGCTTTAGATGTCTGAACAATTATAGACTGAATACTTTCATCTAACATTAGATACTGAAATCAGAGAATATAACATAACAAGGGCTTTAATAAACTATAAATGCTCATTATGACTATAAATGCTCCTTATGCTCAGTTGTAGGCTATTAAAGTCTGGTTAAAAAAAAGAACATGTGTTACAGTAATGGTAAATTTAGAGGTTGGAAATGTAGATATTCTGAAGTGATCTGACAATAAACAAACATATTTTCAATTGATATCAATAGTTTTATTACTATGTTTGATGTCATTGATTAGTGTATTTATATTTAGTTCATTCTGAAGTTCTTAAACTGAACACAAAAAATATACCCATGTGCCAAGAACAAATTAATACAAATTCAAACGAAACAGCAGTCAATAAACTATTTGAAACTATTTGCAATGCCAGTGATCTGTAATCATCAACCAAATCTGAAGACAGCTTTCTGTTCTGGGATACTGAAGAACTGATATAACTACATACCTCCTCTCTGACCATAACTAAAGTACCTCTATTATTAGGTAATACTTCACAAATAGTTGATAATATTGTTACGATATGATGTAAATACCACACATTAAAGTTTAATTTCTCTGTTAAATACTTTACATACACAATTCTTCTATACTGCTCACCCTGCAATACATTAATTTCTCTGTTAAATATTTCTGGTAAATATTCTATATAGGAATTCTATGAGGACGAACAATTTTAAGCAGTAGTTTTATACAGACATAAGTCAATTCTCTTCCACTTTTTAAAGTTCATGAATTACATAAAGAGAACAAATTGTTATCTCCTGAAGATGAATTTTGAATATACTAAAACCACCATAAAAGAAGAAATCATGATTAGAAAATAAGATTCATATTTACTTACTATTCCATAGCGTAAACCAAACTCTCTGAGTAATCGTAATGAGGCTGATGATAACAAACCATACAGTGGTTTATCTATTTCATCACACTCCATTTTAGATTGACTCTCATACCTACAAATAGGAAACACAATCAGGCCATATATGGATTCTAAATCACATTAAATCTCTCAATCATTTATGCCCACATCTTTAAACTAACCTTCCAAACTAGTCTCTAAGTGTAGACATGATAACAGGTTCTACTTGTCTAATTTCAGGGGGGGGGCAGGCTGAACGTAGGTCAGTTCTCTGAGGTTGCACAGTATATAACAATAATGAGTTTAAAAATTTCATTTCAAATTTAGCATGGTCCTTATCAAAATCAAGCTCGGTGAGCTAACTGTCAATGCTCAATTTGATTCTGTGCATTACTTTGGAGAAACATTAAGTACAGTGAAACTAGCATGAAACTCTGAGTAACATATTTCAAATTCTGTTTTCAGATTTTACATCACTATGTACTGATCATTATTGTTATAATATAAACTTACTTAAGTAATTTATTTAACAAGATACAATAGTCATGATGGAAGGAATGTTTTTTTAAACCTGTATCTGTATCACTACAAGTAGGGAAGGGCAGAGAAAAATGCCAAAATTTATCCAGTAATTCAGATACTTGAGCTCTTTCATTGTGCTGCCAAATATCATAACCATTTCTTGTCTGAAACACACAAAAAAACTTCAATAATTAATTGAACAAACATATAATATTAAAAAATCAGACATTAAAATAATAGTTTATATAGAAATGAAATTAAATTAGGTTTTACATCCTTTTTTTCTGCACCTGATTACTTATATAGAGATAACTCAAAATATGAGGCTACAATTTCATTTATCATATCTAATAAACTGTACCAATAAAAATATGATGCAAAAACCAAGTTATCGTTAAGATAAACCACAATTTGATTACAAATGAAATAAGAAATATTATTACCATAAATGTATGAGGATTATAAAATGGATTGGTATTATTCTCTAGAAAACTCAGTTGTTTACACAATTCTTCTGCTAATAACTACAATTCAGAATAATTTATTTATCTCATATCTTTCATTTTTTTAACTAGAGTCCACAGTCTATCTAGTATATTATTACCTTTTTAAAGTCAACAACAATATTTTCAAATATTTGTTTTTATCTATAAACATACCTTCTGAGCAGATCTCTTTTTAAAATTAGACATAATAATTTTTTCATATTGGTTATACTGTGAATGTGATAAATGAAAACTTCTTCTTATTAATTCACACAGAGTTTCTGTTGGTATAACGGCTGTTTCATCCTGGTCCTCAACCCCACTGTCTTGTAAGGAATAGGGTGTGGTAGTTCGACTTGGCGGTATTTTACTTAAGCTAAACCTCTTGGTTTCACTGTCATTAGATTCAATAGGTGAGGGAGTGAACGGGGAAGGTGGATCTGGGGCTCCAAGGACAGGAAAGGTTGCACATAGGTAAGCATGCTGGAATACTTGAAATTCCTGAAAAAATATATGATTTTACCAGAAACTAGAGGAAAAGAACATAAAGTATACATTTATTCCTGATATAGGACTATATTTGTACCTATGTCTTAGTTGAGCTGAATGTTTACTAAGGAAAACTGTCAAAACCACCACCTAGTTTTTTCTTAACTTGAGGATAATGTCACATCTAAGCATGCTCCTAAAAAGTGTACTAACCTTGGAATCTAAATGGTGAACTTTATATTCTTCTTTTAGTTTACTATTGGTTTCAATTTCTATAAAATAATGATAATATATAACTAGACAGTCTAATTAGTGGTTACGTACAAAGCCAATAGCAAATAAAAACATCAGAACGAAACTAATAGAATATGAACGAAAGCTAGGTCTATATTTTAATGAGACTGATATCTAGACGACAGAAGCAAACATTACATTTCTATTTGTTCCATTTTTAATAGATTTCAAATTAATGTTAAGACCAGTTACAGTCATCTAAATTACAGAGAAATGTTCTTAAACTATATTAAACTTACCTTCATCATCTCCCTCACCAACCTGCAAACAAAAATACAATGTTTGAACAATGAATGTACTATACTACTCTATTATTATTCTAGATAATTAGCATTGTTATGATTATAAAGTATTGTATAGTATGTCTCTTACTCTGGTGTAAACTCACTCAAGCTGCTAATGGTCTACAACCCATAATGTATGTCTGCAGTTTTCATTTAACTGTATAGGTGATCAATGACATTTAATTTAAAACCTATATTTTTATAAAGGGCATTCCTTTATGAAAATCTGAAAAATTTAGACTAGTCATAAATAAATATGACTGGTCTAAATTTTGAGATTAACTATAGAAATCATGTAATCCTTATAAGACATATAGTATCACTGCACATTAAGAGAAAATTATCATGGATACATACTTCATTTAAACACAACGTTTCATTATACATGCAAGTAACGTTCTCAAGTTCTCAATAATGAGAATAAAGTGATAGTGATAATGATAATGATATCACTTGGGAACATTACCTGTGTATCAAAGGTTGTGTTTAAAAGAATGAATACAAGTCTATATCCATAATAATTGTTTCTAAATATAGAAATTATGTGCGCTGAATAGACTTACTAGAGCAACATTTGTAAAAGTAGACTTTCGACCAGCTAATAACATACAAAATCTCCTGGACCTGTATAAAGAAATAAATAGAGATATATGTCTCTCAGATTAGGGTCGTAGGAATTTATTAAGCATAACCTAATAAGATTACAACTGAACTTGCTGGACTGTGTTTATAATATACAGAAAGAACCAAAACAAAAAGAAACAGGTTAACTGATATTATAGTGAAAACTTACTCTAAATTCATAAAATAGCTGTTGATTTTCTTTACACTTGTTCCATGTCTGTAAAAGATCATATCAACCTTGAAATGTCATGGTGAAAAGTGATATACATGTAGATAGTATAAGATAGACAAATATAGTACAATGACCATCTATTGTTCATGCCAAACTAATAACTTCAGATTTCACTGTCAATTCATTGTACATTTCTACTCTTGACCTTAAGTTATCATAATATTTACATCTTTCTGGATTCTCAAAATGGCTGACTTTAATAAGTTCATACTTCTAAATCGTCCATGAAATCTAAATCCAAAGGCAATTAATTTCTGAATTATAAAATCCAAAATGTCTTACTTAAGTAAAGATTGTCCAAGGTCTTCAGGTTCATTGTCTATATCAGCTACTGTGTCCCTGATCTCTGGTTGTCGCCATTGTTGTTCTTCTGCTTCTGTAACCAGCTGACAAAGAGTGGCTGGTTTGATGTGAGGTACTTCACTTTCTACAGGGTACATCATCTTCTAGATCTTCTCAATTTATCATCAACCAATAATACCAATGTAACCATTTTATCTTTCATTTATTCTTCATCTCTGAAAAGAATAACAAATATGTCACTCATTTTTTTAACCCTACATTTATAGCTAATGTATTGGTAAACATACCAGTTATCCTTATGATGGTAAAACCATATGAACCTTTGTGAACCACACAATATTTTGTGGCTTATAAATTTCACCTTATATCAAGAAAGTACACAAATATACTTTCAACATTATTGAAGCTTGTATCTTATCAGAATCGAAACTGAATAAAATATCATCAAAATAAATCACAAGTATGCATATGATTATCCAAGTCAATAATAACAACACATTTGGGTAATTACAGCATTCACAAACAATTATGAAGGGATCGTTAAATTTCTCATTAAACTTAAATGTTAATTACACAGAAACCAATTAATATATTTATTCATAGCTATATAATTGTTCCATGCATGAACAATTTCTCTAGAAAACCAATACATATTTGAACAAAATATTGTATGAGCTTATTATTATTATTTTATGCTAAAATTCAACATTGAACCACAGTTGTATTGTGACAATAAAAGATGACAATTTTGAAGCAAAGACTTTCGCTGAGCATTAAAATACAGTCCCCGTATACCAAATAGCTGTTGAAAGAAAAGTGTTTATTTATAACGAAGAAGTAAAAATTTAGCAATGTTTTTCAAAAAATACAGGAGCCAATGAAGTCAGAAGGAAAATTGGTCAGACTTGAGCTGTAATTGTCACCGATACACAAATAAATTCCAAAGGCTGGTAACATAAAGATACCTTGCCAGGCAAAGTAATATATGCCCACTGCTGGTACAGTAACAATCACCAGTATGAAATATTCAACCATTGATCATTAGCTTACACTTCTTTCAAACTTTTTTGGGTGATCATAAACAATATAATAAATAATTGTCAAAATTGAAGAACAAGGACAATGACTTATATTAAATATTTGGTGATATTCAATAGGGTTCATCCTTGGGTAATATTAAACTCACACCAAAGTTTGTCAAAATCCATTAAGAATTTAACCTTACAAAGTTATTACAAGCCAATGTAGACAGACAGACCAACATGGATGACATCAAGCTCCACATTTCATATATTAAGTTTTGATTACCAAAACCCATGTGCTTAAATTTCAATTACCGGTAGGAAATGTTACATAGTGTACTAAGATCTTGGTAGCTAATTCTAATATTAAATGTAAATCAGTTATCTACAAATACCTTAAAATAGGATCACCCTTCACTTTCCACTTACAATTTATTATAAAAGTTTAAATAATATGTGCTAATTATCATGATTATGGTCATGTTATATTGATATCTTATCAATTACCTTATTATTTACCTCACATTAATATCTATTATCTTATTACGACTAGAAAATATACCCAGTTATTTAAGTTATTAACCTATACTAAGATATCTCTTAGTTTTATCATTATATATCAAATAATTTCACATGATCTCACTATATAGACTAAACTGACACAATGAATTTTGTTATTTGGATTTTAACCATTCACATTTTAATATCATGCACCAACCTAACTTTAAATTGAACATTGTACCTCAAAACAACTTAAAATACAATTTGTTGTTAGAAAACACACCATGTGATTACATTTCAAGGTCAATGAGACAAGATCTATTCTAGCCTGTAAACAATTTTTTTTGTTATGTTTTATAGAACATCTTATCTTAGTTTTCCAGATATAAAATGGAAAGAAATATTTTCTTAAAAATATTATAACCAGAAACTCACATTTTCAATCAAATATATGATTTTTTGTTGAAAATAGTCGTTTCAGCCTATGTATACATCAGTCTACACACATCTAGTAGGATCAGTCAAAAGTATATACAAATCAATTTCTATCAAAATTACTTCCATTTGTATGAAAAAGAATGTTCTACACTTTATGATCTGGAGTGGCGCCTTTAGTTTAGTAGGCCTGCATGCATGTATATAAGCTTATTGACTATTTGATGTCTTTTTTCAGTATATACAGAAATCTTATGGTCAGTTGATACAGGTATGGGAATTTAAGGGGAAATAATGTCTGCCTTTAAACATCGAACTGCAGCCGTTTTCATTATTGAAGAGGTAATTACATAGCTTTCTTCAAAATACTTGTTTTATAAATACATGATATCCAGCAGCATTGGGAAGCCTATTTATATTTCATCTACGATAAGGTTATGATCACAATGTCAAAAGGGTAATACTGGTAGTATAGAGATAATCATTTAATCTGGTGTTGTGAGTTCTACCAATAGGATTATTTTTAGAGGGCTAGATCATAAGACTGAAATCCTGGGCCAAAATGATTATTCCATGGATGGAAATGACTCTTGACTTTTCCATGATATTTGGTTGAAACAATTTTTACCCCGTGCCAATGGGCTGAAACTTAGTGACTTCTACCTGTGCAGCCACCTCAGTCTTCTCACATCAGTCTTATCAATTTAAAAGAGAATCTCAAAACCAATGGCAATACCAGTACATATAAGTCAGGTTTGATGCACAGTGTATCATTTCCTTAATATTGCACTAGAAGGTTTAAACAGATTTACCAGGAAAAACCCATTTTAATTTAATTCAACATAGTTACAAGCTGTTTCATATTAACATTATGTTTGTGACTGGAAAGGTGGTGAAAACTTCAATATTGTCTAATCACATCTCCCGTAATTGCAAGAATTGAAAACAGTATAGAAGATTACCTGTCAGCTAACTGATTTGATGAAAGGGGTTTGTTTTATTTCGCAAATCTATTTTATTGTTTATCTCAACCGCCATTTTGTAAGATCACATGATGTAACAAATGTGTTCGGTATGTTTAATATAGTATTTTGAGTCACGTACAGATGGCAGGTTCGTCTTGTCCACAGTAACACAAGTAGCCTAAATGCAAGTAAAAGACAAATTGTGTAAACCGAGGACATGAAATTATGGAGGACGCCTGATCTCGTAGAGGTTTTTTTTTTTGAGAGATGCGTTGATCAGAAATAAGAATAATCCTTTAGAATTCCTTTTACAAAGATGACGGTCAAATAAATCCAAACCGAAAGACTATATAACAAGTGTTCATTTTGATAATTTCTGATTACCTTGAGCATTTTTCTAGGGTTTATTTCATCCGTAAGGTTTCGAAAACTTTGGCAATTACTCAAATTCAGTTGCAAACTAATATACAAGCTCTGCCTATACCCCCTTTTGAAAGCGGCTTATAACTGTGAATATAGACCGTGTCTGGTGTGATGTTGTCCGACAATACAAACTACATATATTCCTACATACATACCTGAGGTATCCAATTGGACCTAAACAGAATACCTCTAAATTTAATGTCGGAAAGAACATCATAAGCCCTCAGCTGGCGAAAGCAGTCAGAAATTTAGCAGCATAGATCTGTTACATAAATGAAGCAATCAAAACACAATTCTTACTTTAATAACACAAATATAATATTTAACAATATAAAGTTCATTTTTCATCATCAATTTGAAAACAAATAAACCACAACAAACGATTTTATCACAGATAACAATGTTAAACAATGTTACACTTTATTTTAAGATTTGATCATATGTAAAGCCTTGGAAGGAGATGCTGCAAACAGGAGTAATTAAAGTAAAAGCTTTTATTGACGATTTGATTCGTTAGAATTCTGATTGCCAGCCATAAGCGTAAATATACTTCGACCCCGAATTAGCCATTTACAAGTACCGAAATGATGCACTCTATTCTTGGCGAAAGGCTGTTTTCGTGCAGATTAACGGGCAGAAATTATTCGATTCGCTTAAACAACAGATGTTTTGTAGCAGACTTTATCCAAAGGCGACAGTAAATCAAGAATCCGGCTGACGGAGAATTCACTAGTAGCTCTATTTCGGTGGGGTTGGGGTAATATTGTCTGGTGAAGTTAGATGAGCCCAGCTAGACCCGGTACTGATAGTAACACACAGTGGAACTTTTAAACTGGTTATATTTTGACACAGTAATTCTGCATCCTCCATTACTTCTTTTATGGTGTCTAAAATGGTAAAAAAAAAACAATTGATATGTTTAAAATGTCGGACCTGAGTTATAATCTCGATCGGCGTGTTAAAGTCCGATGACCTGTAATAAGTCATCTTCACTCACAATTCCAGTTCACCCAGCTGTAATTAGGTACAGATAATCAGGAAAAGATCAATGCCAAGAGATTTGGCTAAGGACCAGCTGGTAGAAAGGATCCCTGTCACGGCGGACTTGTAAATTTAAGTTGTTATCCTTGTAAAATAAAGTTGTTTCTTTCTTTCAAAAAATTACCTTTGACTGCAGAAATATCTTTAACTGGTACCTCCCACACCAGTTCATCGTGTATCTGAACTAACAACCTGAAAAGTATAAATAATAGGTTTCTATTTTATTTAAGACAATACAGTCAGTGCTTTAGGGACACTCTGAAAGTCATGCACAATGAAAATGCCTTTAAAAGAAGTAGTACCTGGTGTTATATTGATTGAGTTTTGATTCCACTTGTATCATTGCCGCTTTACATAAATCTGCTGCCGATCCTGGAAAATTTATAAATGTGTACATTAATGGAAAACTGATATATTAAGGACAGTAAACATAATAGAGATTGCTGTCACCTTCAACTTGGAACGCAAAATTGCTTTGTAAATATTTAAACTAATCTGCGGCTCTGCTACGAGGTCATTTTTTTAAAGTGAGGGCAGGATCTGCAGGCTCTTTAAAAATTTTAAGCTGGGTCAAATGTGGTCTGAAAAAACATTTGTTCAACCCCTCTAATGTTTTTATGAGATGAAAATAAAAATATAAACATATTGCTCTCATATTCAAACATAAAATTGTATTTTGTACCTTGAACACGAAAATTGACACATTGTCGTTCAGCTTGTGCTCTAAGAACCGGATTATAATTGTTTATATTGGGAATATATCGTCTTCTACCAAAAATTGTACTGGTGAATCCTGAAATTTGTATTTTTATCTTAAGATATTCACCAAGAAAGGAACTGCCAATCACTGCCAATCAACTCGTACCTCTATGAACACATGCAAGTTCGCAAAGTAAAAAGGTATTTACAATAATGTTACTGTCTGAAGTTTTTTACCGTTTGACTGACTGTTTTTGATAGCCATAGTTGGTATGTTGCCACAGACTTGAATCAGTCGAAACCTAAGGCTGAATAGAGAGTAAGCATAAGCATATCCTGATAGTTTCTTGATGCCGGTCCAAGTACAGAACTATTTCGTTTATCACACTTATACTCACCATGTCTTTTACAGAATTCAATACAGGATTTTGTAAATCTGTTAACTGCGGGAAATTTTACTGAAAAATGAAGTCGGTGGGTTTTACAAATCATTTGGTTATCTTACCCTTATCAACCAATTTCATGCTGAAAACACTCTATATTACATGTATATCAAAATATACGACAATATACATGCAATTGACGTTTAATAGGTTATGATAATTATTTAAACCAAGTACATTCCGTAAAGTATAATTCAATTACGACGGTATATTTGGACAAATCGTTTTTTATCAGCTTATACATATAAACATAAGGGATGTACTGTGTACCAAATGTAGAGAAAGATAACTTACTCAGGAAACTGTTCATTATACCCTTGGCGTTATCAGGTGATACCTTTAGATAATCAGCTAATCGTTCTTTACCTGAAATGGCAATAATAACATATTTTTATTTCCTTATACCATATCACTGATATCATCTTTTGTATAACCCAGCACTTAAAATTGTTACGAAAAGGGTATTAAATAAATAGGGGAACAAAATGGAGTTTTACGTCCTAATTTTCTACACCCTAAAAAAGACGGGAAATGAATATTCAATGGGTGAGAGTCGAATGCGAAACAAGAATTGTTCGATCGTTTGGGTCTTTTCATAACACTCTGTCGTTTCCGGAGAGTCCAATATCCCTTTCCCCAGAAAATTTTACGATAAGAATGTGTGATACACATGGAATTTTTCATTGAAAATTTGACAAAATTGATCGTTAGATTTTTGAGGAACAGAATATGGCCAAGCTAATATATATTTGTGAAATGGTAACGTTACTTACCCACACCATACATGACCGAATAAACTATTCTCTTGGTTTGTTCTCTTTCAGCCTGGCTTATTCTATCATATGGTTTACACAGCCTATAAGAGTGTAGGAAGGTAATAAAACCTGATTCTTCTTAAATAAATTTGAGTGATATTTGTGTAAGAATTTAGATTGAAATTTAAACTGAAACCTTCTTCATAACACGAAAATCTATATTTGGGGTATCACTATAGGAATTTAGGTTGACAAAAACAATAATGTTATGAGCCAGTTGTTTAGATTTGAACTAGGTAGATACTACTACCAGTATTTATGAAATATTTCAATGTTAAATGTATATACCATTGTGAAGTAAGTGTTAGAAATATATCTTTCTTATCAGATGTATTAAATATCTGCAATAACTGTGGATCATCGGATAAATGTGCTAGCAACCTCAGTTCAATCTGCTGAAAATCTGAAAAAGTATTATAGAACGTTTTTGCCTTATTGTAGCTAATATACTTTATTATACAGAGAAATGAGGGCATGGTCTATTACAGGATAAATAATTGTCAAGGGAATTACAGCCAAAAAAGTCCCTTAAGTTAAATGATCAGAATTTGAAAGCATGTTTTCCCCGTAGAAACGTTTATGCGGCAAATTCCATCAATGTAATGGTAAGCTATCTTCAAACACTATCATCATAATGTATCTAGTACCTAGAGAAGAAAATATAACAAAGCTCACCAGCAGCTAGAAGTAGCCAACCTTCATGGCTTATAAATGGTTCTCTTGCATAGATATCTATCTTGGATTCGTCTGTTTTTCCTAAAGATGAAAGTAGTTCATTATAAAGTGACAAATCCCACAAACAATCTCCCATAGCAAATGTTATTAATTAACAAAGGACCAAATCATAAGTGTAGTGTCGTCATCTGAATGTTGGTTTCCTTTGTGGTGTTATCTGAATGACTCCCAGGAAAATCTGGTGTTCCATTAATCCATAGTAAGCTCAAACCATCGTGAATTGAATTAGCATTTAAACAAAATGAATATTTCCTTAGTTCCTGCATAAACCATACCTTCTATAAAGGTATCTTCATAATTAGTAATAGTAACACAAGTTTTAGGTATAGCCTGTATATTAGGATGATAAGATGATAATCGTCCTGTAGCAGCACCAATCTGATCCCAATAGGTTGACAGGTAACCTTTATCAATACATGATAACATTCCATCTACATACGTTGATTTTAACTTCTGTAGCTGTAAAAGAAATTATTTTAAAACTGTTATCGCTTTTGGGATATACAAAGTCTTCTTTTCAACCAAACACACAAGCAGTCCTGAATAATCCAATTGATCCTGATCTACTATCATCTCCATGACGACCAACATTTATTGTCTTGCGATATCAGTTAAATAGATGCAGGCGTTACTTTTCGCTTTAACGATAAGTAGAACATTGGCTATATAGCATCCCGTAACTCTTCCCAGAAAAAAAATCTGACATTGGCCAATGCACAATTTGAAAAAAACTAACCTGTCTATACTCTAAAACAATATTTGGTAAGGGATGATATGGTGTTAATTGTGATAACATACTCTCCGAGGTTGACTTTTGATGTGCTACACTAGTTTTAACCAATTTACTGTTAACTGGTAACCTCTTGTCTAACTGAAGCTCTTCATATAAAACCTAACAAAAATTTGGAAAAGGAAATTAATGTTTAAATACCGTTAGATAAGGCAACTGAGCAATTGTTTGTTTGGCTCTAATGTGCCGTATATATGTTCAATTTTTATTGCTTTGATCGTGGAATTTTCTAGTTTCTAAAACAGAAAAAACATCACGCATATAAATAGGTAAATCATAAGCCGATCAACACACTTACCTGGCGTAACTGTGGATGACTATTGATCAGAAAGCTATGACCAATTGACTTGAATGCTTCATTTTCCAATTTGGAGAGTTTTTTCTGCAAAGAGAAGTAAATTGTCCAAATGTTTTACAAAGAATGAACAAGAGCCCATTTCAACCCAGCTTGATAATATGGTAAAGATCAAATAGTTGTGACAATTAAGACAGGATCCAAGTATACCTAACCTTAAGCTTCTCACTTTCTCTCCTTCCTTCACCTTACCAACTCAATGAGGCTAACCTTTAGAATAGACGAAAATTGGTTAACTTTCTCCATGTGTATTTTGATTCTAGCCGTTTCCATACAAGCTAGTATGGGTATTAAAGCAGTTTCGACGAGGAATAGTTTATAAATATTCTCTGACATCAGTTTATCTGCAATACTTTTCATTGCTGATATCATCTGCAGTAACGTGGCTTTAATAAACCAACTTGTTTCTTTATTACCAGTCTGAAAGGAAAATTGGAAGGCGTTCTATGTTCTATTACACTTATAAGTATCATTGATTTATGATGACGAAAATCTAGATAAATGCAATGTGCACTATTATATCACTGGATGTCCACATTTGAGCTTTAGTATCGGGTGTCATTTTCAAATTGCTTATCTGAAAATAACTACATTATATTTACCTGAGCACAGATAGGTTTGATATGAGCACAAGTTAACACATCCTGTAGAGTTTTAGGAGATTTATCAGCATCCAATAACCAGGTTCCTAACAGTGGATCTTTCAACCTCCAACATTCTGTTTCTGTAACGGACATAATGCAATTACATCACAGGGATATAAAACAAGTGCAGCAATTTCATAAAATCCTTTTGCCTCGATTTTCAATATTTTAGATTTTGAGGACCACTGGTTTCTTTCTTACCAGTTATACTGAAAGGTTCTCTTCATATAAACCGGAATATTCATGCTGCGCTGTCAATGGTTCAAAATCTTACTATCCAATGGGCTATTAGTTGTTAACTACTGAGTTAAAATTCGTTTGAATGACACTGGTAATTATCGGTCTAATCAGCCGGCGCATTCTGATATTAAGAGAATTGATGTCAAACCTTTTTTCTTGACATCTTTTAAGTCAAAAACCTCTATTAGAGCAACAACAATTTTCTGAGCATCAAAGGAAATTATTTCCTTTTCCTTTAGTAGGGTACTGAAGGCATACCTGAAAGATATTGGCAGAAGATTGAAGACCAATTTGACTAGAGGAGTTTGGTTTACTAAAATTTAAATATACAGCAGTTCAGAATCTTCACTTGCGTTAAACCCGGTCAGTAAAGCTCACCTATACCTGAGTTACTTTTAACAATGAAAATCGACTATCTCAGAATTAAGTGACTTTGTTCCTTTTTGTAACATAACATAATATACTTACTTAAACCAATTAAGAAACTCTATATCTTCTGTAAGAAAGGAGAATACTATCAACTGGTCTTTGAAGATCGGTGATGCACATCCCTTGAGTACTAGCGCTATTCCCTTTACCTGAAAATTATAATATATATCAACCCAACTGAGATCCGGCGATTTTGAATGAATTACATTGCTGACTTGTCTTCAGCATTACAGTCGTGTTTCGATTGTCTCTTCGAAACTTAGCTTATGGTTTTGTTTCAAGATTGTTTTGTTTCCATTGCAGAGTGTAAACTTATCAAGGATTGAAACAAATTTGCTAGTTTTTGAGATAAATAATATTACCCATTTATCAATCATCTTGTTAGTTGACTTCAACGATTTCTTCTGTAATAGAAATAAAAGTACGCCAATACAATGAATGTACAATGAATTCTGCTTGGCAATGATGATAAACTAGTCCGAAACATCTGCCTGTATTCCGGCCTCTAACCCCTGCCAAAATATCTATCAGGCTGATGTTGGGCCAGGGAAAATGGTTTTGTTTTTCGTAGTAGTCCAATACTACCGACAATCACATCATACATATCTATACTGAAAAGACCAGGGTTTTGGCAGACTAGAACAGGATCCATAGTTGACTAACCCACCATCCCAAATACACACCAACCTTGGTATTCTCTAGTTGTTGATGACCAGTAGACAGTAAGGTTGTTCCATTATTGTAGAGTAGAGTAATAGAAATACCATCAGAGTTTAGTAAGCACTTGCTCAGTTCTTCTCGGTCAGTAGATGATAATTTATTAACGTCTATATATCTTGTATCGTAAAGCATATCTGTATTTTCAATATTGTCTTCGGGTGGGATCTGGAATTTCAAACGCCATTTTAAGTTGACTGGAGCACATAAAATACTGATGACACATGATGTGCGTAATCCCCACTTTTGGATTTAACCCTCCAATGTTGGGCTACGTGAGCAAAGTTAGCGGATGACACAGGATCAACAGTAACATATAGTTGCTAATTACCAATCCAATATATCACGGGACCTATGACTAAGCATAAAAAATACAGGATGGTAGATATCTGAATAATGTAAAGGAAGGAAAAATTCCGATATTTATAATTTTCTTTAATGACAAATAGTTTAAAAGAGGTACCTGTTCAGGGTTTTCCTTCTTCTGTCGTTTTAATTTTCCTCTTTCTTCAACTGGTTTGCCCTGTTTATTCTTTTTCTTTTGTCTGGATTCAATTTCTGCACAGCGTTTCTTTTCAACCTTCTCTATCCGTGTATTATTGAAAACGCTATAATTTGTATTTGCTGCTTCAAGTGCCTCTTTCCTAAAAAGAATATAATGGTTTTTTAAAAAATTAAAGAAAACATACGGACTGACTGAAACTTCCATGCTTAAATGAGAATCCGCATAAACCCCAATTAAAAGAAATTCAAGATAAAGTTCATCACAAAATATCCAAGATACAAACCCGGTTTTCTGATGCTCAAACAGCTTCCTGGATAATGAACAAGAAAAGGATTTGGGCTTTACAACTGCTGCTTTAGATACTGCTCCCACGGATTGTTGCTCATTTACAGAATCCGAAATAGCGTTAAGACTTTGTGGACTTGATTGCTCATATGAATTTCCATCATGCATCATGAGTCTGGATTTATAGAAAGGATTGAAAGCAAAGTTTGTCTCGTTCTTCAAAGATGTAGGATCTGGTGACACTTTATTAGTGTGTAACGAAACAGTGAGAGGATTGCATTGGACTGGCTTCATGGATCGTCTAGTGTGTGTTTTCGCGATTTGACGCACCTCGTCTATTATATCTTTCGTTGTCTTCGATTTAAATTGCTTTTGCATTTCGTGGACGGCATGCTTTCTTTTAGCTTGGATGTCTTGATGAATGTTAGGAAGTACTGGTGATTTATGTGAATTGAATTTTGATTCATTGAAATCATTGGAGTCAAATATGGTTATATCTGTGTTTAGGTTGATATATTGGTCTGTGGGCTGCATTGTGGACAGAATTTGGTCTTGAAATTTAGAACCTGTTGGATGTTGAAAGGTATTTATGTCTGCTGGTGATTCAATAGAAGTTGAGCCATTTTCTGAACTGTTTGTATCCTTTTTGATAGTGAGCATCTTTCCAGAAGGAAATGAATTAAAGCTAACATTTTTGTTTTCGGGATTATGTTGCTGACCACTAGAAGTTTGAAGACGAGCTGTTTCTTCTGGGAATAATTCTTTATGTACTCTGTTTAACCTGGCTTGCTGTGGCCATGGTGATCTTGTTGGGGTGGCGTTTAAGTCATGACCACTTCTGTCTGGACCTAAATCTGAAGCTTTGGATTGTTCATCCTTCAGAGCTGATTGTTCTGGTTCTTGTGTATAGCATCTTTCATTTTCATAGTTAGATTGTTCTTGGTTTAACTTTCTTCTATAGTAAATATTGTGATCTATGTAGTATTTGTAGTCACCGACATCCAGATCTACATCATTTCGAGATAAATGTTTACCTGGAAAAAAACAATAAGCTATCAGTAAAACAATGGATCCAACAGTGGACTAAACATTTGCTTAGAATTAAATCGTGAAAATCGACCTTATTTGAGATCTCTTCAAAGTGTGTTAGCATTAAGCTGAGAATACAATCCAATCAAAATAGTAGTTTTGGACGGACAGATGTGGTCACAATCAGTTCACATTACATCGTGGGCGCATAAAAAACATTTCTTACTTTCATATAGGTATATCAAATAATCTTCCTCGAACTTCTCGTAGTCTAATTTGGCCTGGTAAATAGCATCTTGATCGTAAGATGAAATATCTTGTTGACCTCTTATACGTGGTGGAAATAATACTGGTCGCCAGATCTTTTTCATTTCATTTACAGATATTTTTCTAGTAATAAACAAAGTCTTTGAAAGTAGGGCCTAGCCTAGTTATTGGATAGGCCTACGGATGTAGGAAAAGGTAACAGAAGTCATTTCTTATCACTATGAATAATGAAGCTTTATTGATTGTGAATTTTCAGCATTTACCTCTAAGGAAAATATTGAAGAGGTAATACATAGAATAGCGGTAACTCTTTGGTTCCTTGCTAACAATCAGTCATCCAATATAATGCCAATGGAATCGAGTCAAACCAAAGACCATATAATATATATTTTTGGTCAAACTAAGCTCAATGACAATAGCAGCGACTGAAAAGTATGTAGCCTAGTGTGTCGGTGTTTTATACAAAATAATGGCGCTAGACACAGTTCCATGCACACATATAAGATCAAAGAGTATGGAAAGAGTTTAAAATAAAAACTGAAATTACATCTGTCTGGATTAGATGGCTGTAAACTACAAATTTAGAATCAGCATCTTTCACTTTTGTTTACGTCAGGGGGTGATAACTCTCGATCACTAAAACTACACGCTTCGATTCTAGACTCTCTTAAGTGTCTTGACTGCATTATAGAGTCAGGCATTATAAGGTCAACAAATTGTTTTCAATATGATATCCACTGTAGGCCTAAACGTACATGATTGACTATCATACGGATTCGCTTATATGCCTGTCTACATCAAGCCATATTAATTTTACAAAACATATAAAAAGTATGCTGTAGAAAGTTGCAATATGATCTGTTTGAGTAATGGGTTTGAACTGCTATTATTTGAACAAGTCCGTAATTAAACTCGTAAGTCTACTTTATTAAGAGGAAGAAATAACAATAGTATTCCAACTGCCTGCCACGATATCAATAACAATACGATCTGTGGCTACAGAAATGTCTAGTTTGGTAAATTGATCACGTGATGCTGTATCTCCAGTTCCAAGTTGTCCGTATTTATTCCAACCACTTGCCATTAAAACATTATCTTCTGTAAATATTTAAATAGGAGATTAAGAAAACATAATAGAAACCCCAAATTTTGAAATTTGTGAAAGTTCGAATCAAAGAACATAAGATCTACAGAGCAATGGTTTATATTAATCGCTCGGCAACACTTATAAACTTCTCGATTTCCTTACGTGAGTCATAGGGAAAATTTATATTCTTTTTTTTTTATTTTTCCTATGTGTGCCTCACGCTTCACATATATTTATTTTCTTTAATAGATAAGCGAAACTTAAACTTGTTTACCTAATAATATAGTGGTGTGACGGGAACCGCAAGAGACTTTGTGAACTGGTGCTGGTAGATCTATTACTGTAGGTAAAGTTACTAGACCATGGGTTTCTGAATTAGGATCGACGCTTAATAAAGGACACGGTAATCCTAGCTGGCCACTTTCATTCCATCCCCATGAATACAAATCACCATCCTCTGTGAAAGAAAAATTTTGAGAACAAATTACATTATAGGAATGCCATATAGCCTACAGCCATGCCAATAGAATATCATAGACGATTGAAAGCTACGATACAGAACCAACGTGGCGTTTAATAATCATCCATTAAGAAACAGCAAATATTGTTGATGTTTGTCCATTACCGTGTATATATGGAAGAATTTTTTTCATACATAGGCGTAAATCCGAAAATCAAATAAACTCTCCTACCAGAAACAGCTGTTGAATGCCAGCCACCAGCTGTAACAGATTTGATAGATATCCCTGATAAAGCATCGACTTCTTGCGGGTCTTTCCGTTCCTCAACATCCCCATGTCCTAATTGCCCTCGACTGTAATATAATAAAATGAAGGTCATATTGTTATTGAGGAGGAAAACTTTCTCTTAGTCGTGCTACAAACATTTGTGACGGTAAACATAATATATAGTGCTCTGCACAGACACACAATAACCAAATATAAACAGAATTCTCATGAACGATTTTTCCCCAATACATTACCTGTGTTAACAATTGCAAAGATGCCTTTGAAGCGCAATTTCAAGTAGGCTAAAACATTTGTTCATAACATGTTTACTAGACCAGTTCGATTCGAGAATCTTTTAAGCAACTTGACTGCATTATAGGGTCAGACAGTACAAGGTCAACAAATTGTTTTCAATATGATACCCGCTGTAGGCCTAAACGTACAGAATTGACTATTATATGGATTTTGTATCTGTATCAAGACATATTAATGTTACAAACAATATGCAATATAATCTGTTTGAGTAACGGGGTTGAACTGCTTCTATTATTTGCACATATCATATCAACGAACCTTCCTAAACCTAATGTAAAGATTTGATTGCTTTCAGATAACAAAATCACATGTTCCTTTCCACACGAAACTTGTTTTATCGTCAATTTAATTGGTAATGGTATAGGTGTGTGATTTAATCTTAGTCCCTTAGCGTCTGGAGATACTTCTATTGTGCTCAGTGAACCATCGGCTGAAATATATTAATATCGATATGCGTCAATGGAAAAAATAAAACTTGAACAAGAGTATATGTGTCAAAGGTGAGAACGAACCTTCTTCAAAGAGGTTTTCGTCTACATCAAAAGAGGTTTTTAATCTACAACTAAGACATCGGACACCAGAAAACCGTCATTGTGTCAAGCTGTTTACCCGCTGGAGAGCATTTACATGTCCCGAAGGGTTGTAGAAAGACACCGATAAGTAATCTATTAAGGATGGCATCGTTTGACCACAATTTGACCAGATTTGGTGGAAAGTTATTGACCAGATAATGAAACCCTTGGTATGTCATAAATGTAAAATTAGATTGTGTCTATTAAAACAGTGAAACAGATCATAAAAAAATATCATTACCTGTCAATAAAATAGTTAACTTAACTCCATGATGCTGTTACTTACCGTAAAGGGAGTAGAACACATTTTCTTGAGCAAAGAGCTCTTTTATTTTACATGTTGTCACACCAAACTTGTTGCATGACAAATCAGGAGACTCTTCCGATTTATTCATTAAATAAGGAAATTGCCCTTTTTGATCGGTTGTTTGATTTAATGGGTCGCCCTTAGTGTTAGAGATTCCTATCGTTTCTTCACAAATAGAATGTGATTCAAATACTGCGTAATGGAAGTCAGATTGTTTATCTTCAACTATTTTGGTACCTTCGCCTTTATCAAAGCTATTTAATTTAAGACCATTTGTATGACTGCTTAAGACATATTGGTTAGAAATGGCTATCTTCTCTAAATCTTTCACAGGTTTTGGTTCCAAACTATCGCATTTAAGAAAAGTCTCTTCTGGAAAATAGAAATTAAAATAATACATAGGCCGATTATCATGGGTCTACGCAGCATCAAGAATACGAGGTCTTTGTTCGCTGTCCGAACCGCTAGTCATTTTCCGAACTGCATCACTGATACGAAAACACAGGTTGGGAAATTGGACGGTTTTCCATAAACCAATTCAGTAAGGGCACTCTTTGATGCCATCATCTCAAGCTATTTCGAACCCTAACTGCAATAGAAACCTTTCTTGTATCGCGAAAGTTTATTGATACAGCGCATGTTTTGGTTGGATTTTAAGTTAGGGAATACAAGCAGGGTCCTCGACAGAAAGTCTTTAAACATTAGCCATAAATGTTCACACTCTGATGATAAGCTCTATTCGTAGGCGTACAATCCAACAAAATCGCTGCATTCCATGATTAATCTAGCTTTACACAACGAAGAAGGTTTAACTCAGAATCGTTTTATCTTTATATAACTATTGTCTATATTCAAGGTCTTTACGCCTTAAATTTGAATATAAATATCGATATCGGGTCTAACTAAGGATACAACATTAAAACCTGTCCAAGGGTGGATATAATAAACTTACCATGGGACTTTATTACTAAATATATCGATGACCAACAGATACAAACGTCAACAGTTTCGCTGGGTTTGGCGCGATAAATGAATTTTGGTGTTACATAATAAGAAATGCTGTCCCTGTGCTCAAGTGGAAGAATTTGTCCAAATCCGTTAAAACCACATGCGTAAAGGTGCAACATACTTGACTGTAGGAAAGAGAAACGTGATTCATTTTTTTTTTTATTTATTGAATAATGCGACATTAATTAATTTATCAAATTTGCGAGGCATGCATAACATTTCTTGGACACTTTTTGTCAACTACATCTATCATAGAAATCTGGAGTTGAGTGACATACACATTAAACGGTTTGCAGTTCCCTACACCTTTGATTACGAGACTACACGAATGTATCATGTCAATTGTGTGAACACACATTTCTAAGATTGTGACCAATGCACCATAAAACGAGTGATTTGGAAAAAACAAACAACCAAAGTAACATTATCTATCTCTTTTCTGAATAGTGTAAATTCAACATGCATTAAAACGTTTCTATGGAATTGATAAAAAACAGACAAATAGCTCTAAGATACAACAAACACACGTATTTACTTTTGCCCGTTACACCTTATACCGCACACTACTTTTTCAAGCAAAGCGAACACTGCCAAAATATGTGCTGACGTCATTAGTATTTGCGTAGATTATTCAAGATGGTGTTGGAAAGTACAGTAATCTGGTAAATTTATATTATTTTTAACATATCTTCAACAATATCAGTTTTATTGCAGTGTTATTACGCAGGGCTTGTAGTTCAACAATTTTTTCCCATTTCACATAATATTCATCTTGTTTTGTTGCTGAAAGTTCTGAATTTAAGCATTCACTGACATGACTATGCAAATTTTGCTTTTCTTTTCTTGCACAGACCACACTCATTTTCGCTTTGTTTAGCATTACTGTGTTAATCTCTTACAATATAGTGGTTAACAATATTTATTCTTATCAATTAATTGAATGATGATATCCAAGTATTGTATATTTAACAGGAACCAATGCCAAGTCCCTAAATACTTTGACATTATAACATTTTTCGTCACAGTTATTTCCCTTTGGCCTGGTATAGTTTTGACATTTATATGGATCACATTGCAATTATCTCATTTGTAATTGTTGACCATAGTAATTTATCATGCAATTTTTCTCAATTTTAGTGTTGATAACAGTGATTTCATGAGAAATGGAGATTTTGTACCAACAAGAATGCAAGCACAACAAGATGCTGTCAATTTAGTTTGTTTATCAAAGACGAGATCGAATCCAGAAAACAATGTTGGACTTTTACAGATGTCAAAGTAAGTTAACTGAAAATTGAGTTGAATTCCTTTTTATAAGCTTTTTTATGTTTATGATTTGAATAATGAGTGTTTATAACATGTGAATACCGGTATAGAATACATAATTTGAAATTTTTTCGATGATAAAAGATAACTGCTAATGAATTGAATGATATTTTCTATTGTAGGACTGAAGTACTAGTGACGCCCACTACTGATGTTGGAAGAATACTTGCAAAGCTTCATGAGGTTGGACCAAAAGGCAATATATCCTTTGTAACATCAGTTCGAGTAGCTCATGTAAGTACAGAAAGTATGATTTAAATTTGATTTTATGAAGCTTATTTAATCTTTGGTTAAATAACTTTGAATTATAACTTTTACATTTCTATTATTATTAACAATTCTGTTTCAGTTGGCATTAAAACACAGACAAGGAAGAAATCATAGACCCAGAATTGTGGTTTTTGTTGGTAGTCCCATTGATGAAGATGAAAAAGAAGTAAGTTTCTGAGGTTTTTTTGGTTTTTGTTTGAAAAATATGAATACCCTAGTTAAACTATTTTCCTTATAAGCAGCTAAGAAATGTCCAAAGATTAGGCTTCATTAAGGCTTACTAAAGTTAAAAACAATGTGTTATGAATTATTGTTTAATTTGTAGATTGTGAAGATGGCCAAGAAATTAAAGAAAGAAAAGGTCAATGTAGATGTGATAAATTTTGGAGAAGAGGTTGGTCACAAATTAATTCTCATATTAAATGGCATTGAATAAGATAATTTAGAGTAGAATATGTACCTTTATGTCATTGCATGGTTTAACAACACAAATATATCCTTGGATGATATAAGGGCATCCATTGTTGGCTGTATTTGAGACCTATTGTCGGATATCATGGTGTTTCACTTAAAGTTTTGTGGTTTTTAACTTCAAAATTTTGTTATTTTCTGTCCATCTTTGCCCTATATATATTGACCGGTATATTTGTATTTGTAGGGAGTGAATACTGATAAATTAACAAGTTTTGTAAATGCCATAAATGGTAAAGAAGGATCAAGGTATGAAAGCTAACTAGTTTTTTTGAGGAAAAAACATATAAAGCATATATGAAAGAAACATAGCTGAGAACCATTAATATGTGTCGAATTTTAGTTGAAAGAAATTTCATAAAAATGAATACGACCATTGTATTGATTCTGATGAAATTTAAACGTTTGCACTTTTTTACAAACAATTTCTCTTCCTTTAGTTCACATCTAGTGACTGTTCCACCAGGACCTATGTTATCTGATGCTCTCTTGAGTTCTCCAGTAATAGTTGGTGAAGATGGAGCTGGGGCTAGTATTGGAGCTGTTGGATTTGAATTTGGTGTTGATCCTAATGAAGATCCTGAATTAGCTTTGGTAAGTAAATTGGAAGCCTGAAAACAAACATTGTTAGAAAATTGACTTGACAGTGAAAGGTTTCATCTACAAAAATTCATATATTTTGAGAATTTTTTTTTTTTGGTTACAAAAGGGGTTTGGCTTACCGCAAGGCATAGCCAGATTTAATATTTTGGGAATTTCAAAAGTATAAAATATTATTTTGAAAGAATGAGTAATGTAAATATTTTTATGATTATCTAGGCATTAAGAGTGTCTATGGATGAACAGAGAGCCAGACAAGAAAAGGAAGCAAGAGAAACAGTTCAGGCTTCAATTGCTGATACTCCAGCAGAGACAGGCCCAGGTATATTTCCTAGTTTATATTTTAGTAAAGCTGGACATGTTAATTTCACTAGGTTATGATAGAAGCCCTCAGCATGGTGGTAATTAGCTTTATTTCATAAAATCTGATATTAATCCAGAATTGTAATTTGTAGTTCATGATCTTGTTTCTCTTGTAGCTACTGGTGATGAGGCTCTATTAGAGAATGCTATAGCTATGTCAATGAATGAAGATGCACCAGCTGCAGAATCTCCCGATTTACAAACTATGACTGAAGAAGAACAGATTGCTTTTGCTATGAGACTCTCTATGGATCCTGGTGAGTGCTAAACTTGTTTTAAGATAAAGGAATATGTGTCAGGCATTCCATGAACAGTGTTATATCAGACCATTAATTTCATATACATTGACACAGTAACTTTTATGGGTCCCAATAACTGAAAAATCAGCCTATTAAATTTTGTACCGGTACACTTTCTTTGTCAAATATTATAACTTTTCTTTGATTCCACAGCAAGTGAAGGGGAAACACCAACACCAATGGAAACAGAAGAAGGTGCTGCAGGATCTTCTAAATCTGGTACAAAAGCTGTAAGTATGTCTTTTCCTATAGTAACTGCTCTTAAAAATTGTTATCATAGGCTTCATAAATCAATAATGCAAAATGTTTTGTATTAGTCTTTTGGTCTGTGAAATATCAATAAGAGATTATAAGTATTATATGAATTACATACATAATGTTACTTTTACTGATTGTACCAAAACATTAGATAAAAATCCATAGTGTGATTTATTGTTTTTTTTTTTTTTAATAAGATGTTTTACTTGTGTGTTTTTTTTTTAAGGAGGATGATGACTATTCAGAAGTTATGAATGATCCAGATTTCTTACAAAATGTTTTAGAAAATTTACCCGGTGTAGATCCCAATAGTGAAGCCATTCAAAATGCCATGAGTTCCCTTACGCAAAAAGATGGAAGTAAAAAAGATGATAAGAATAAGGATGGAAAGAAGTGAAGGATTATGTTATATTAATATTTACGTCAATGTTTTCTGAATGAATGTTTAAATAATAAATGAATATTTCAATTTGAAAAATTATTTATTGTCTTTATTTCCTGTGATCAGTAATCAAATAGATTTCCTGGATATCTATTAAACAAAATTTCTGTCTATGTATCTGTATCTGGTTCTGTTTGGTTCACAGTATGATGTGCTTGGCGATATGTGTCCATATCCCATTTCCAACCAAATTTGAATCTGAGTAATCCAAATTTATGAGTATTTGCAGCACAAGACCCATTTTTCATGTCTGCTAATGGACAAGAAGGTAACCCTCTCAAAGCTGCATAAATGGCCAAGGGAAATTGGATGGTCAAGGTTAAACGCGGACCCATGTATGAAATCTAGCTTAGAAGATTAAAAAAAAGACAATTGTGTATAATATCAAAATCTGAACACATCAATATAATATAACAGAACACATTACATATATATAACAACTACATTGAATCTACCTCTAAATAATATCAATAATTATATTCTAGTCTTACTGAGACATTATTCTAAAAGAAAATAAAAATTCTTATCCAATATAAATGTGAACACAGACAAAATGACAAGAAATTCACATGTAAAGTAAAGCAATATCTTTCACAGATCAAAACGTAAACAAAAGCAGTCTGTTTTGTTTTGGGATAGAATTCATGATAATTATAGAAAGTAGGCCTACAAGACCAGCAATATTTCTGTTTTGTTTGTTAATCCTTGAATCACCCCAAAGTAAAGTAGACTTAGTGTTCAACCATGGATATGCATAATTTTTTTTAAAAACGATGTGATACAAAAAAATGCAAAATACTTGCAGTTAAGATTAATGGTCAAAATAGGCCATCACCAAAAGAGTTATCAAAAAACTTTGCATTTTTAAATTTAAAGTTTTAAATCTGCAAGTAAGGTATTCCCATAATGCATATTATGAAGAAATTAAACCTATTCTACAACATATAAAATATAAACACCTTGCATTTAAATTAATACATCTTTTTTGAATATCAGGATTTCTTAATATGAACTAAATTATGCATTGATGAAGCCAAATGAACTGTTTCAACTACTCGACTAAATAACAGGGTCCATAAATTGGACAAAATTAAAATTTGGTTAGCTTTAGATTTTCTTGTTTTTGAAACTTTGTACGATTTAATATTCACAATGTCAAGCTATTACAAACTTTGTCTTATACCTTGAATCCAATAGTCACCTTTTTTTGTATCATAAAAACGCAGGTATTTAATTGGATTGCATGCAAGAGAATACAGCCCTTGATAAAAATATAGCTGGTGGTGTATTACAGAGATTCTTTTGAGAACATAACCGCTGCATTTATAATCTTCTGTGATACAACAAAGATGGTTAATGCAGTTAAGGTATAAGACATAGTTCATTATAGATTGATGCCATAAAAATATACAGTAGAATATTGTCAGGAACAACATAACCTACATTGACTACTCCTGGTGAATTTGAAAGATGGATTAAAGTTAAAATAAGAGTGGTACCAATACTCAGCAACACTCTGATAAATCTCTCATAAATTTATTACAACTTCTGACTTCCTAAAGTGTATTCAATATATACCATGTTGCTTTCTTAAAGTTTCATCAAGTCAAATCATCACTGGAAGGACTTTTAGAAGAATGCTTACACTTTTGTCTTTTATTCTGAAACCATACATTGACATTAAACTCAGAAAGGTTCAGATCTTGGGCTATTCTTTCCTTGTCTGATTTCTTTGGATACGGATCTAACACAAAATATCTTTCTAATGCATGTAACTGTTTTTCAGAGAATGAGGAACGTTTTCTTCTGTTGGAAGCCAAGCCTGAAATAAATCAGAAAAAACGTGAATGTAGTTATAAAGACGTTTCAATGCTAATTAACCAATTAAACAACATAAATCATTGAAAAAGAATAAAAAAACATCACCTGCAAATCAAAATATAAGTTATGCCATTTACCATAAAATTCTGTCCCAAATTGTTTTATATCTACCATCAACAGAAATGTACAAACTCGGAAAAAGCTTGTCTTAAGCTGGTCCAAACAACTGTTTGGATATAAAACACCATCAGAAGTTTAAATTCTATTCCCACAACAAAAGTCAATGATAATGTTTCCTATAATTTGCAAAGCTCAAGCTTTAAAAATGTCACTCTTACCTATACTAAGATTTTAAGGCGCAGCTTGCCTTGTGACGTTTCAGTGCAGTTGAAAACGCAAATGATTTACCACAGGAATCACATTTGTGAGGTTTAGAATTCTGATGAGTATGCATGTGACCTTCGAAATGGTGTCTATGATTCATTCCTTTATTACAAATAGGACATCGGTATCGAAAGTGACCATCATGTTGTCTCCTATGATTTTTCATCCCTTGAATAGTTGTCATTATTTTACCACAAACATCACATTTGTAAGTTTCTATCTGAGTTTGAGTAGACTTTTCACTTTCAAAACAAACTGAAAGAGGAACAGAAAATATCCTCTATATTTGAATGAAAAGTTCATGTCATGAAATTAAAAGAATTCTTTTCATGGAATTAAGCAAAGCACATTCATTTCTGTAGATCATTCATCATCATCATCAGAATTCTACCAAATGCATTTCTAGTTTCATAAAATTAAAAAAAAAAAAGTAAAAAAACAAGCAAAAGAAGTGGTATTCAGAACTAGTTATAAATGTGTCTTCTTTTTACCAAATACAGTGTATATGGAATCTAGAAGATAATTTCATCAGCTATATCTTTGTCAATCAACTGATAAGGCAGATATTTATAGGTCTATTAGTATTACCCAGGATACATGTTTGAAGAATAATGGTTCATTTCAGCTCCACTTTCATGTAGAAAAGGTGTTGCTTACATTTGTCTATGCTTCCATATTTTTGTATGGCTTTATTAAAATATACTTAAGACCATTTCATTGAAATAGAATAACAGTACATATAAATACATATCAAATTTTTACTAGTAAACAATTTTGCATATTCTACACATAAGGTTTTGATCCAAAAATTTAAAAAAAACATAAAATGTAAATGCTGAGAAACACACTAAGTATGATGTATGTTTACGAAGTAAAGGACCTCTTTTAAATACATCAACAATTGATGTGAAGTAACTGAATCTTATGCAGAAAGATGGACGTTAACAAGAAAGTGTATTCAAATCCCATCTCATCTTCTGGACTAAGTGGAGATATCTGCCTCTTACAATCATACATAAAATTCATTATTTAGCATCAAATATCAATGAAATTACATAACAATATATCATAACATAATATCATACAATAATAAAATAGTTTCATTCACTGTTAAAAGAGTGTTACAAGTGGTTGCCTAGCAAGATACGCCCACTTTAAAATATATTTTCTGTTTTAACACAGGCAAAGACTCTAAGATTATTTAGGTTTAATCAAAGTTCTTGTCAATATAAATGTTCACACCAAATTTCATTAAAATTAGATGAAAACTGTATTGTCTATCGCAATCACAAGCCGCGTTTTGACTAAGTCAAGTGCAATAACTTAAAAACAGTATATCCAAATGTCAATTTCGAACTGGACCAAGGTGACATCAACTTCAATGATCACACCAAATTTCATTCCAATCAGATGAAAACTGTTGTCTCTATTGTGTTCACAAGTCTATTTCGACGCAATTTGACTTAGTCAAGGCCAATAACTCAAAAGAAGTTCACCCAAAAATCGTCATGATCAAACTTGTCCAAGATTTCATCAATATAAATGATAACACTAAATTTCATTCAAATCAAATGGAAATTGTGATCTCTATCGCTTTCACAAGCCAATTTTGAGGCGTTTTGACTAAGTCAAGTGCAATAACTTAAAAACCATTGATCAAAAAGCACCAATTTCGAACTTGTCCAAGATCTCATCAATATCAATGATCACAGCAAGTTTCATTCAAATCTGATGAAAACTGTAGTCTCTATCGCGTTCACAAGTCAATTTTGACGCGTTTTGGCAAAGTCAAGTGCAATAACTCAAAAACCATTCAAGGAAAAATCGCCAATTTCAAACTTGTTCGAGATCTCATCAATATAAATGATCACAGCAAGTTTCATTCAAATCTGTAGTCTCTATCACGTTCACAAGCCAATTTTCAAGGAAAAATCGCCAATTTCAAACTTGTTCGAGATCTCATCAATATAAATGATCACAGCAAGTTTCATTCAAATCTGTAGTCTCTATCACGTTCACAAGCCAATTTTGACGCGTTTTGGCTAAGTCAAGTGCAATAACTCAAAAACCATTCATCGAAAAATCGCCAATTTCGAACTTGTCCGAGATCTCATCAATATAACTGATCACAGAAAGTTTCATTTAAATCTGATGAAAACTGTAGTCTCTATCGCGTTCACAAGCCAATTTTGACGCGTTTTGGCTAAGTCAAGTGCAATAACTCAAAAACCGTTCATCGAAAAATAGCCAATTTCGAACTTGTCCGAGATCTCATCAATATAAATGATCACAGCAAGTTTCATTTAAATCTGACAAAAACTGTAGCCTCTATTGCGTTCACAAGCAATTGTGGACGGACGGACGGCTGACGGGGGTGACGACAATATACGACCACATTATAATGTGGGCGTATAAACATTGTGCTCAATATATTCTTTGTAGAGTATATTTCTATAGAAATAAGAATTTGAACAGAAACATTTGGTTATTATACAACATAAAATCACAAAAATGATCTATATGTTTTATAAACAGATATATATATCCTTATAAGTTAGTAATTATTGTATAAGACACAAAATACATCACAATCTATTGTGAGATGCATAACAAGTAATTAATTTAAAGTATTCAATACCAAGTCTCAGCTTGCTTTCACAATATTAATTATTCAATAAACTTATAAAATATAATAATCAAATTATTGCTCACTTGCAATTATAGGCTGAATTTTAGTGCATCAGAGTAATCAAAATTGTATAACACTTTCACTTCAAATCTGATTTAAGACACAACTTTATCTATGACTTCTGAGAGATGACATTATTTAATATTATGATTCCATCAATCAAGACCTTCCTCTAACATACATATGACCATACAGAAGACTTATTTTTAGCACTCTGGGATTGTCACCCTATTAATTGTATCATACATTTAATCTTAATAGAAAACCATATATATGGAAATTAATTTCCAGCAGAGTTGTTTTTCTCATCACAATTCATTTTTTCATGTCTCAAAACTTCAGATTTATAACGATATTCCTTCCCACAAACTTTACATGAATAGAATAACTTATTGGCAAAATGAGTTGTCATATGTCCTTTCAGATTATCTATATTCTGATATCCTTTGTTACATACTTCACAATGATATTTAAATATCCCTTTATGTGTGTTCATATGAAGGTTGTATCCTGTTGTACTTCTAAATGATTTATTACAGATATCACATTGAAACAGTTTCTTATCTCCCTCAGTCTCAGTAGTTGACCCTTCTGAAGGAAAACATTGGGCTCCACCAGAAATATTTTGTGGCGTTGAATTTCGAAAGACTGCAAGAGAAAAACAAAGTTTTCAGAAATATTGCAAGCAATTTTAAGCAGAATGTAATTTTGTTATTTTTTTGAAAACTAATTTGGTGGATGTTTTTGAAAATCAAAGAAAATTGACTCAAGATAGATTAATGTCTACTCTGATGTGGATGGAGATTAACTAGAGGATTCTATGCCTGACTAGGTTCATTTCATGAATATAAAGCACATTTGAGATCCTCAATTTACAACACATCATTCTGCCTATAATTCTACTAATAAAACAATGGATTCTCTTGCATTCTTTCTCTTGAACAATTTTTTCTCATGATCAAAACAAAACCACAAATATTATTTCTAAGTACATTTTAACATGTTCAACTCTTCAAGCACACAAACCAATATATAGTAATGATTGCAAATAGAAAGGACTTAAAAATCAAGACTAAGATTTTGACAAAAATTGATAAAGATTATGCCATACCCTGGTTGGAAGCAATAAAGAAAGTAATGAGATCTTTCAATATTGATGACCCTTTTTAGTATGATGCAATCAAGTGCTTGTAAGATATTAGTGGATTTATGCATTGCAATACATCATGCTACAATATGAACATCATTCTGCAGGGTCCTATTTCAATACTTTATAGTACTGTCCTGTTGTCTAACATTTCGGCTAATTGCCTTCCTCAGAAACACTTCAGTTGTCTATGATCACATATTTTCTTCCTTCTATTACATCTATCCCAGGTTTAGAATGGTGAGGATCACTTTCCCCTGTTATGGGTATTTGTAATATAATTCAATACTTTATGATACAGACCATACACCTTGACAGACAAACACATATAGATAAACACAAAACAAAACATCATTCAAATAATAAAAAAACAAAAACTCAAGACTTTAAATTCCATTCATATCATAGTATACAGTCATAAAAATATTGAAACTTTGAAGGTAAAGTTTTACATTTTATCTTTTTACCCCTTTTAACCTTTTAAATCAACTCACTTCACATACTGTGTGTTACATACCAGTCTTGTATCATCCTAATGCTAAGATTCACTTTTATACATTTAAAAACTGATATTGTACAAGTCGAATAAAATATCACCAACATAAATACAATTACAAATATTTCACATATTCAGAAAAATATATTATCAAACTGGCCCAATGAATGGTATAACAAATTTCAAAGTCTGCATAATGATTTATATTGAAAATTGTTAATTACTACATATGACAAGTTGTCATTTTAACTTTTTAATAATGCATGTAATTTGGAAGATAGAAATTTGACAGCAAGCTGTGAACACTGTCAATTGTTCTTTTTATGGCATTTAGTAATTGGCAGTATGATAATATGTTATTCAATAAAACTGTTATCTAATAACTTTGCTAAAAATTTCTATTTCTGAGACAGATATGAAATGGTAAAACGGATGGCAAATCTGTCTCTTTAATATTCAATACAACAGACTATTAAAAGGTTGAATCAGATGTAGAGCAGGCTCTGGTTAATCAAAAAAGAAACTAAAAAGAGAAGTTAATCTTAGGGACTTCCAATCATTAAAACATTTCTACTTTTGATTGATATAAATATTAGCGGTCCAATTTTTGAATATATTTAAATAAGGCAAGGCATCTTTAAGCATTAACTTGGGATTTTCATTTCAATGAATGTAAGCTATAAAGATGAGAAAGTCGAACCAGCCTAACAAAATAAATAATTTTGCTGTCATTGTATCACAAAATGTTAGAAAACCATTTTCTCAATGTAATTTATTTCAAGAATACAAATCACCTGTCCTTTGTGCATCATTCTTCTTATCAATGCATCTTGCAGTATGTTGCACTAAATTGTGTTTTAAAGTAAATGCCTTTCCACACCATTCACAAGTAAAGGGTTTATTATTTGAATGTTTATTCATATGTCCTATAAACTGTTGTTTATTATTATAACCTTTCGAACAAATTGGACAAAAATAGCGAAAGTTTCCTTCATGAGTTCGTTTATGATCTGCATAACCACTACTAGTTCTAAAACTTTTACCACACTCGCAAACAAAGATATCAACTGTGGACAATCTTTTTCTACTTTCTTCTGTAGTCAATTCTGAGACTGAAATAAACATGAATAACTGTCATCTTACTCATCATCTTCAAATCTTAGAATAAACTCAATAAAAATTAAATTTTTAGTCATTTATACACAATAGAAACTCTAAGCCAGAGATTTAAATTGTTCATTTTAACAAATCACAACCAGACATTTTAACAAAAAACACATCAGAGCCAGATAACAGAACCAATTAAACAAATTATAAAACTAGGTCTACACTTTAAAACCAAGAGAGCTACATGGCCTGTTATTTCCACATTACTATCAACTGAAGAATCCTGTATTTGGACTGGAAACAACTTCACCACCTGTATGCTACCTATCAATATATCATCAAAATGTTTGCTACCTTCTTACCAAGTTCATCAATCATAAAAATAAGTGAAACCATGAATCCTATCACAACCGAGTGTTGAAACCCATATCAAAATGACTCTTTTTCTTGCTAATTTCTTCCTCAGTCTACTGATCGTAACACCAACAGATATTGTATATGACATGGCAGTAAAGGAAATCTTCCTCTTAAAGCTCCATTCATAAATGACATAAAAACATTTGGTCGCAAATCTGTATCAACATGTCTGAACATAAGGCAGGTTTTTATTATGAGGTACAAGACTTACATTTGAGGGACAACTATAATTCATATAATTCCATAATGGTAAGAAGCGCATGAATCACATTGTTTAAAATAAGTCACCCTGTTTTTGAAAACAATACAGTTGCAGTAATCAGTATGTGAAATTGAATTGGGTCAATTGTTAAGATAAAATCTTGATACACCTTGCAATAATAAATCGTATATGAAGGTATTTAATACTTGAAAATACACAGCAATCAAACAAACATGTTCATATACAACAAGAGTAAATAAGAAATACAATAGAACTGTATTTCTGAAGAGGGTTTCATTCAAAACACATAAATGAAGTGCCAAACAGCTTTTAAGAGTAAAAATTATATGCATGTTAAGTTTAACTCTGTGACAATGTTGAAGTAAAATAAGATTTCCTCACACCAACCAACTCAAAAGTGCCAATAAGCACAGATTATCATAAAAAAGATGTGATAATTATATTCAATAATCAGTAATTTTGACAAATAAAATAGTGATGTAAAAAAGAAAAAAATGTATCATATGAAAATAATAATGTAAATTTACTAAATCTACTAACTACATCATCTTAGATATACTGACTCTTTCCAGGAGCTGTAACACCATTGAGAGAAGAAGGTGGAATTAAATCAAATTCTTGTCAACAAACTCATGATGCCCCTCATTCCATAGTCCATAAATTTCTCCTTGATATGGAAGTGATTGCATTTCTTGAGCAATTTTGATTTTAGGCACTGATCTATCTTCAAAATTTATGACCATTATTTTAATAGAACGCCAATGGAAAAGTCAGTATATCTGAGATTGAGAAAAGATAAACAAGCTATACATACCTCCAGGTGACTGTAACATTGGTGAATGATATGGTGAACCTAGACTAGCAGATGGTGACGTGGTTTGAGATGGGTGAAACGGGGAATTATTAAAGTTTTGTGGTGAAGGTTTGTATTCAAGTGTCATACCAGGAAATACTGTTTCATTGGTACAACTTATGTTTGTGTCACTTCCATCAGATCCTGAAAATAAAAGAGAGGAGGTTCAGAGGCAGCATAGTGAGTGTCGACTTTAAAAAGAATTGTAATGAGACCTTCTAATTTTTTGTGTGTGTATCATAGCATGTCAGTAACACTGATAGCATCAATTTGCACCATTCCAATTTTCAATCAGATGGTACGCTACCTGCAATTCCGCTAAATCTAAGCGTTTGATGACATCACTAATTGCGAAATATTCAAGGCCTTTGAGATGAATGACTTGATCAAATATTTAGTTTTAGTTGGATTGCAGACACCACAGACTTTTTTTTGAAAATTGGAATGGTTCAAATTGATCCTATCAGTTTCCCGATACACATAAAAAAAGCTATTTACAATCCTTGAAAACTAGAACTTAGGAAGTCTATTTGGTCGATATCAACCCCTCCTTAACTGAAGAGTCCATGGGATTAGGATTTCAAATGTGTTTAGTTTTATGAAGGAAATCAATAAATTGATAGTTACCTGTTCTCCCTCTATCAAATATACAGGAACTACTCTCTTCTTGTTGACTACTAATATACTCCTTTTTAATAGCTGATATGTCTATAGGAGTAGAAGGAGCTGATTGTCTTAATGTTGAACTAGATCTAGATTCCTGATCATGATCTTTTCTTTTTTCAGTACGTTTGGCTACATGCTGGGATATCTTTGCTTGAAATGCATTCATTTCTTCAAAAGAAGATTTGGGAAATTTGAATTGTGACTGGTACTCATCTCTATCTGGTAAAGGATTTCTTGATGCCTGACGCTTTAATGCTATTTGTTGAACTAAGTCATTCTGATAGGAGGAATTGTCCCTTGGATTCATTCTAGATGACCCATTACCTCTATGATTATTCATATGAAAAGTTTGTTGCTGATTACTGTATTGTTCAACCTGTTCACGCTGCAATTTAGCTAACTCTTCTTCTAACTCTTTTTTTCTTTCAGCGATTGTTTTCTTTGGTCCTGCATGAAAACTATTACTAACAAATGTAGTGGAATCTTGTTCATTTCTACATACTTTCTCATTCACAATATAATCAAATTTAACATCACTGTCAACATTAAGATATAGATGACCTATGACTTCCACTTTCTGTTTAAATTCAACACTTCCGTGACACAAAACTTGAAGATTCTTAACTAGAGAGTTTATAAACTTGATAGCTTCTTCATCATTCATTTTGAATTAATTTGGTTAATTGCTTTAACAACAACAAAATATATCTAAAATATAGAAATAATTATATTAGTATCATAAACAAATAGAATTATAAACACTAAATCTTAAATAAAATTCTATATTTTGTCTCCATTTTTTTGTCAAATTTTGTATATTGCCAGTACAAAGGATTAATATTTGATATTGGGATCGTTAAAATATAGTTCAATATTACTGCAAGAATTTCACTCTTGTTGGTTACTAAAATTTTGGAGTCAATGAGTTCTTAATTATAGAAATTGAACAAGTATGTAATGAATTTTTTTGTTGTTGTTAAAATTGCCCTCTGTAGGCCTATAAGTAAGGTTAAAACATATTATAATAAATTCTTTATTCGGCTAATAATTAGGCATAAAGGCCTTTTTACAATTGGGCCCAAACATTGAATTGAATGCCAAAGCTATTAACTATATCATATTTGTTATCAAAATTACCGTAAATCATTTAAATTTATCGTTACCATTTGAAACGTAACATTTTAATTCACAAAACAATTGTTATACAAATTTGATATGAACAAAAAAGACCAAATTATTGACAGTAGGCCTACAGATAAGCCTAATAAGTAGTGTGATAGACTTTTAAAGCTGTGAAGTAGGTACAAATTGATCAAATGGCAAACTTGTGATTATGGTATTGGTATATTTAATCATTATAATAATCAAATCATAAATAAGTTTACAACACCATTTATGTCATTACTCAGTAGTGGGCGACTGGAGTAACTGTGTTGTCCAAATTTGCAAAAAATGAGACAATAATGGGCCTTATTCTTCTATAACATAAAGAGACTGAAAGTAATACAATGCATACTTTGATATCTGAAAATTTCTATAAGAAATCCTTACAAAAAATTGCATAAGTTAAACAGCTAAAATATTCATTTGTGGTCAAAAATAACAGTTTTTAGGACTCATTAACAATAACATTAGCATTATGTTGGTGCTCGAACGTCACTTCCTGAAAGGATACTTCATTTTCAAAAATATTCGGATTTTAAGTTGTAGCACACTTCGATGACCGTACTACGTTTCATGGTATAAGTTATAGAATAGTTTGTTTTTCAGAATTTCTTGAATTTGGATAGTGAATATGAAAACCTTAAAAGTCCTTTTATGTTTACTTCATTCAGGCTAAAGCAATAACTAGTCCCTGATTAATGGCTACCTTCATGCACGCCAAATTGCTTTGTTTCGTTGTCTTCACTTTTCATCTCTAACTGTAAATCCAACAGGTTTATATGACTTGATTTCTTACATCTTTAATATGAGCATTTAAACAACAGTGACGTTTCCGCCATTATTCAATCATTGTTTGTTTTTAATACGATAATTATTTGATAATCATCGTTGATCGATAAATTTGGCTTGGCTTTACAAGACTTTGCCCATCTAGTAGGAACGTCGGTCGGTTTTTGGCTTTACAGACGGTTCGACCATTTCAATTCCAACTTTTTTGACATGTTTGTAGCCTAGGCCTACTCAATCATTTTCACCATATTATAAAACGTCATTGGATACTCGTACAACTAATCTAGTTTAATAATTATCGATTCAAATCAAAATTGAATTATATTTATATCTCTCATTTGAAAATACCTAGTCAAAATCGTAGACGAAAGCAATCAATTCTACAAACAGAGTCGATAAGTGGGCTCGAAAATACTGAAATGTTTATAAATTTAAATTGGATCTATCATTATCAATGCTGCTAGAATTATTGTTAGGCCTACATCCAACCTCTTTATTTTTTTGTGTTCACTGGTTTAGCCGATAAGTAGGTAATGAATAGGAGACAAAATTTTTACCAGGGTTTCATTGCCTAACCCGTGATATGATTTTTTTGAAGAATAGAAGAAAAACCTCTATATAAAAATAGTGACAATGATTGACAATTTTGTTTGTTTTTCAGAAGAAAAGAAATGGAGAACAAATCTGCAGTTGATTTCATCAACTCGTTTAGTGCGTAACTTACAAGTTTTATGTCACAGTAATGTAGATTTCAGTGATAATGTGGAGGTTATTGGACATATTTATCTCAGTGTGGACAAAAGCAAAAAATTTAACTATATTGTTAATGAAAAAGTATGTAAAAATGACGATTCATCTACAGTGTTTGTAAGCAATAGTTTTCATGCAGAACAAGGCAAGAAAGACAAAAATGAAGGTGACTCAAATAAGACAAATAATCAAACTTCAAAATCGAAACCACCTCCAAGCAGCACATCTACCTTAGAGGACAAAATAACATTTCCTCAAACTCATAAACATCATCCCTATAATCCAATGAAGAAAAATTCACCTGCCCCATATCATAAACCTGAGCGCTTCCGCCAGTCTGGTTCCAGAGAGCAAGAACCCTTTAAAAAAGTGCGGAGAACTGAATCTCAGTCTTCAGATTATGAAGTTGTTAAAGAAGAGCCTCAAATATCATTCACAGCAGAACCAGTGTATTTTCAAGCCTCAGCCCCTGACATGAACAAACCTGACAATCCACAGTTTAATATTCATGATAGTGGAGGGACAGGAAATGATTACTCTAACTTCAACAACCCTGCAGCGTCCAACCAGATAGATCTTACTAACATTAAAGAGGAACCAGTTGATATGTTTAATAATAGAGGCTTAGAAAATTTAATAAATCAAGGTAGAGTATATTACCTATTGATATCTGTATTATATTTGTCTCTAGCTCACCTTAGTTTCAGGGAAAAGAGCTTTATAGTCTGGTGTTAATGTAGAAAACTTATGTCCATATTAAACATACTGTAATGAGAGACAATGAATAAATATCTATGATTAATTTTGCATGTTTTTCAGTCAATTAATAGGAATTTTGAAAGCCTTTTAGTGCTGAAATTTAAACACCGGTTTTGCTCATTGAATTGCTATTTTTTTATTGAACTAATTGACTTTCTTTTGTTTCAACAGCTGTAATTAGAATTAATTATGATGTTCTAATTTCAGTTGATATGCAACATTCTCAATTTGACCAAAGTCACAATGCAGGTTTAGAAAATTTACAGCAATTATCAGAAAATATTTCAAATTATGGGGACATAACTTCCAACCTATCATCTACTACAGCGCAACAACAACAACAAATCTTATCTCGTAAGTAGTACATTCTTTTCACCAAAAGTCTTGTTTCATCTTAATCTTGAGTTCAGACTCAGAACCATCTATCTTATAACTTTTGAAATCAAAAATTGTGGTTCCGGCATCTACTTTTATTGTACTGCTTTTGACAAAATTCAAATATAATCACATTTCATGACAATCATTCTGCAGACAAGTCTCAAACTGAAGGAAAAACTATTTTGACAATTCACAAGATATGTTTCACTATATTTTGTATTCAATTTTTTTATTATAAATCTGAGATGCCCATATGAATTTCGATAATTGAAATGATTACATAAAATTAATAATATCTTTCAAAACTAAACTCAAATATAGGATCACTGAAAAAGAAACTGATGAAACAAGACATTATACTGCCAAGTCTCTTAAAAAATTAGACCAAACTTCATTCTGTTTTTTATCAGTTTTCATATTTGATATACCCACTTTAGTTTGGGCATTTCCCATTAGAAAGGGAAGAAGTTTGATTGGCTTCCAGTGTCATCAATCTGATGAATGTCCAAGAGGCCAGTTGTTCTTTCTTTATTAAAATATCGAAAACAGATTAGAAGTTTGGTCTAATTTAAACTTGTATGTGTACTGACCTCTTAAAAATAGTTTCAAGTAAAATGTGTTCAACATCATTGATATCCTACCAATGGATAATGAAAACTAAAGAAAAAATTTTAAAATGTGTAATGTTATTTTGTTGATCGGTTCCTATCCACAAAAACATCTTTTTGTAGGGATACATTCTACTTCACAATACAAAATAACAAATGCCTTTCTTTGTTTAGTTGCATTTCAAACGAATGCATTTGCCTTGAAAATATTTTCAAGAGGTTTGTTTATTGATTGTTTATCTTGTAATTTGAAAACATAAAGCTGTTCTTCAGTTGAACAAAATTTACATAATTTGATAATGTCATACAGCTAAAGAAAATTCATTCAATGCTTTGTCTGCTACAAAATAATGTTAATATTTTCAATAGGTGTTGAAAATTAAACATAAGGTCTTGTTTCTCCTTTTTGGAATGTCTTCATAGACATAAAAACATTAGTTTGGTTGGTATACTAAACCTGACTAGTACTGGTAATCTAGTTTGCTGACAATAACTAAATCAGCAAGGTATCCTCATTCTAATCTTGTCCTAACTTATTTGTCCTATTGACATATTTACTGTTAATTCATCAACTACATAATCCCTATTGGTATACCTTTCATTAAAGCCCATTGAACAACTTTATCTCTTTGTTTTTATAATTTTGCGAACTTTCCCTTTGGAAATTGTAGTGCTTTATATGACAATTTTTGCAAACACACACCTTTTGTCATAATGAAATTAACAATGAATGCTAAAACTTAAAGAAGTTATATAAATTAATGTCGTTTATAATGTGGTGCAACACATCTTGTGTTAGATAGAATATTGAATAGAGATGATTTAACTTTGACTGTTGGTATAGGTATTTATTTGTTTTAGAAGGAAAACATCATTTTGCTTTATTAAGATATTATTGGAAGTTATATGTTGGGTATTTCTAAATAAGTGCCAGAATCAATCACTTTGTTGTGATGAAATATTAGAAAGGTATTGGATGAGAATTGTTTGGGCACTTGCCTTGATCTTAACAAGCACCCTGTATATAGATGTCTGGGTTTTCGGCCTGGATTGAAAGGTTTATTGTGTACCGGTATTGTATTTGATACTCAAGGCTAATATTGAACCAATAGATGTTGGATTAGTAAGAAATTCGGGGTGTGAAATATTGTATATAAAGTGATTGTTTACTGTAGATAGTAGATGGAACTATATATATAACTGTTACTCTTATCATTCATGTTTTAAGTTTTCGAGGTTTAAAAAATTTAACTGGTTAAAAATGAACACTTTTAACAGCCGTAGATACATTCTGCAATTACCCCAGTTGTTGTTAAATAATGCACATTCCACAAATCTGTTAGAGTCTTTGACTTATTAAAATGACTTTGTCAATTAGTTATATGCTTAATATTATACTCAGTTGATAAAGATAAATGACTGAACTTGAAATATATCGTCTATTTCAGTGTTTCAAGGGAAAAGACGTAAAAATTCCACATACAAATCCCTGTCATTGGATGATAAAATAAAACTGATAAGAGCAGCAGAATCCAATGAGAATTTATCTCAAATGAAACTGTCGAAAATGTTTGGAATTAGTCAGAAATCTGTGTGTAACATTCTTCGTGTTCGTGAAAAATACCGAGCAGAATGGCAGTCACTCTTATCAATGGAAGAATTGGAATCAGTTGTTACTATTGAAATTGATTGATTTCTGTTTTAATGCCGATTTTTCTGTGATACAGTATGTGGTTAAGTTGAGTGATAAACACAGAGCACAGTTGGTTTTGTTGTAATGTTTTCAAAAATTGAAGGAAGGATATTTTATTTTACTGATTATCAGAATTGTATGAAATAAAATAAGTATTTATTATAATTTAAAGAATTTATTTATTACATTAATAATCAATAAAAGGTACTGTTGAACATTATTTGATCTCAAGAAGCTACCATCACTTCTTATATCTATACTATAATGTCTCAACTGGACACAATTTTATGGATAACAAGATTTTTAATAAATAACTTGCGATGTTTTAATGATGATACTCTTGTCTTTATCAAGCAATGATTACAAGACCATATTTCATATCTAATTGAGACAAGAAATTTATAAGCTGAAATGACCATAATACTTGGCTGGTCGAGTGTTTATTTTTGTAAATGCTATAATGGAAGCAAATTGATATTTCAGGATATGATTAAACCTTAAAATATAGATCATTTCAACATCTTGTGTGAAAAGTACACCACTATATTTATTCCATTTCATGCATTTTAAATACAATCTTAAATATGATTGCATTACCAGTGAATCCCACATATCTTTAACTCAACAACTTTCAGGTCAAAATTAAGTAAAAATTTTGATATTTATATTTCAGTTTTGATAAGTAAAAGACCAGTTCTTTCCTTAGAAGATAAAATTAAAATTATAAAAGAATCAGAATCAGCCAATTTAACCCAAAGAGAGCTAGCTAATAAATTTGGAATAAGTCAACAGTGTGTTAGTAATATTTTGAAAAAGAAAAGTGAATTTCTGGAGAAATATTCATCAGTATAGACATTGGGAGAGATATTGAAACCTTTTGACTGGATTTTTAATATTGTTAATAAATTTCAGTTCTACGTAGGTTTTGGTGTGTAAAAAGACATAAACATCCAACACATGTACAACCTTTTTTAGTCCTTAAAATTATTTGAACATTTAAAAAAAAGGCATGTATAGAGTTCTCTCAGCCTATGCTAGGATATAACCCTGGATCTTAAGGTTATGCAAGCAAGGATCTAACTCGTAAAGTCAATGTGGCTTCTGATAGTGTTCAAAGAGTTGTTACTGTGTTATGTTATGTTGTTTAAGTCAAAAATTGGAGTTTTGTAGCATCAATCACCTTCAGATAAACACTGTGACAATTGTAACTTTTGTCTTTCTCATTAATATATGATTTTTTTTATTCAGTAACATTTATTTGTTTCCATTAATGTTAGTCAGTTAAAGAAAAGGTATAACTATTTGTTAATGCCTGGTTTAGAGTATTAGGTTGTTTGGGATTAGTGAAATTGCCAACCAACAGAAAGTTATAATTTAGAGATGTGAATTTACAGAGGGGAAGTTTCTCATATAATTTCTGGTTGTAATGTTGGTTTGTTCTAAGTGTAAATTCATGTAACATTATATTTCTTTGACTATGTGGACATGCTAATAACAATGGCATTGTATATGAAAATTTTAACAGTGTATTCTGTGAAATCAAAGTCAAATTTCTAAACCAGCTGTCCAGATGATAGTCATAAATCTAAAACACATAGTGACTATATAAGGTGAAATCCTGTGAATAGATTTAGTCAGTGAATTTTAATATTTTTATTTCAGTATTTCGTATAAGTAAAAGACCTGCTCTAGCCTTAGAAGATAAAATTGAGATAATAAAAGAATCAGAAACTGCTAATGTGACTCAAAGAGAAGTAGCAATAAAATTTGGAATAACTCAGCAGTGTGTTAGCAAAATTTTAAAAAAGAAAAACAAATATATAGAAAAATATATGGAATAAGTTCAGTTATCTAGATAACCTTTTTTGGTGTGGTTATAGAATTCTTATGGTAGCATGTTTTAGTGAATGAGTTTAACAGTATTGTAGACCAGAACTTAGTTTTTTTGCCTATTTTGGTCAGTTATATAAAGTAACATAAGCAGGCATCAATCTGCTTGTTCAATGTCTTCCCTTCTAACCAGATAACTAATGAATGCTATGAGGGTTTTCCTAATAATTTAGCAGTGGATATTTGACTTCAACGTAAAACCTGCTTGGATAAAAGAGTTAAAAAAAGAATGTCAATGAAAGGATTGAAATCAAATTTATTTTACTGTAAAATGTGAAATTTGAACATTGGAACTTATGATGATATTCGATTTTGTTTGTTAATATTAGTGGAAATACTGTTATTTGCAAATATGATTATTGTGGGTTTTCATTGAAAATACCAAAATAATTCATCATATGGCATCAGATGTTGTGAAAAAGGAGATGCCTGGTAAGCATAACTCTCTTACGTGAAAAGAAAATGTAAACATTTGTCATAAACTTGTTGGGATTGAGTCTATACTTATAACAATACAACATATCAATGTTATATTTTCAACTCAAGGATAGATCATGTACATTCTTTTATGGTAATAAAAAAGAGCTTAGTAAATCTCCCTAGTTGTACACTGTAGAGTAATACCCATCTTCATTAGCCTTATTGCGTGCAGTTTGGTGATCACTGCTGCAAAGCATTATCTGTCTTCATAAGTCTTATTGGGAGCAGGTCAGGTGAAAATCTATATTTATTTCATAATTGAAATCACTCAGTTGAGATCTATTTTTTTAGTCCTCTGACTTACTCTTGATCCATTTTCTCTTGCAGTGTTCTCATCAAAACGTCGAATTTTGACACTGGAAGAGAAAATTCAAGTTATTACTGAGTCAGAGAAGCAATTGAAACCTTCTCAAAATAAACTTGCCGAGAAATTTGGTATCAGTCAGATGACAGTTTGTAATATTTTAAAAATGAAAGAAAAACTCCTGAATAAGTGGACAAATTCTCATAAATGATCTGCAAAATGTGTATGTATTAATTTTGAAATAATTAATTATCTTAGTAGTCCATTGTTTTGAATAGAACTTCTGTTAATAACTTTGTCTCTAGTGAGTGTATGAAATAAATTCAACATAATAATATAAGATTCAATATAAATTTCTGTTGTTTATCTTATTTTCATACCATTACAGTGAAACTTGCTAAAATGAGGCAATTCTCTTCAGTATGAGATCACAAGTCCCCCTTAAGACTTTTCAATATAATTAATGACTGACAAGCGACCATTTTCATTATGCGACCATCGCCCATAATTTGTAGGTAACATCAATGGAGTCAATTAAGCATCCATAACGATTTGTATTATCTCCCTTTAGGGAGGACTCCAAAAGATTTTAAAAAAGCATAAAACTCTTTGTGAAGACTTCATACCGTGTCTTCTAAGGAATGTTCAAGATCACTCTTTTGTACTCAATTCTGGCATCTTAAGAACTGGCAAAAAAATGTGCCCCTCATTTACATCACGTTTCAACAAACTGGTGGGATTTAAATGGATTAAAGTTTATCGACAGTTAATCATCACAAGAATAATGCAATACCATTTATATTGAATACTTTCCAGACCACCTACGTTAAGAGGCCTTCCAGTCTTTTAATACAATCTTTACTGTATGATCAAGTATAAATGGCACAGAAAACAAGTCATGAAAAATAAAACTTTGAATAGGTCTAAATATTTCTTAAAATGAAAGATAATATTTTAATAGTTTAATAATAGATATCTTGTATAAGGTATAAAGTAATTTTTACTTTTGTCTATTGCAGTGTTCACTCCAAAAAAGAAAACTTTGTCACTTGCAGAAAAGGTTCAAATTATTAATGAATTCAATGTTGAACAAAAACCAACTTATGGGGTGTTAAGTGATAAATATGGAATCAGTAAAATGACAGTGTGTAATATTTTAAAATCAAAGGAGAAATATTTAACAGAGTGGAGAAACCAAAATACATAGTTGATTAAGAGATATAATTGGAAAACAATTAATTGGAAATAGAAATGTTCATATTTCTGTGAATAAACAACTTTTTATCTATGACACAAGCAGTGATATCTGTAGTACTATAGCGTAATAACATTTAAAAATGAAATAAAAAAGTAACATAAATACATTATGTACTCTTCGTATAAAATTATTATAAATGTAATTAAGGAGTTAGAGGTTATCTCCCTTTTTCGAGGAAAATATCCTGTGAACTTGTAAAAACTAGCTTTTGCAGATTGATGTCTCTTAATAAATTTATTTATATATATATAGTTTTGAGTTAAATTGTAAAAAGGTACTGAAATGGTGAAGTATATTAAAACAAAGCATTAAAAGAAATAAGCTTGAATATAAATTACGACTGTTCCTGTAATATATTTGTTTATTCAAATAATACAATGTTGATATATTTTGAAAACAAATTTAACTGGCATTCAGTATTTTGTAAATATTTCAATACTCAGCCTCAATTTTACTGACCTGTACTTTGGGTTGGCTACAAATTTTGGGTGATGGGTGAGAGCAATTTTATTACCCGTCCAACAATATAACTGTAAAGACTTTGTTCTAATACTGTGCCACCATTTTGAATTTGTTTTGATTGAATCAGAAAATGAACAAACTAATACAATCTCCTTTAAAATAAAGCATTTTTCTCATTGCAGTTTTAAATTCAACAAGAAGACATAATTTCTTATCATTAGAAGACAAAGTGAAATTAATCCATGAATTTCAAAATGAACATAAGCCATTACATTACATGGTTTGTAAGAAATACAACATTAGTCCAAAAACCTGTTATAACATTGTTAAAATGAAGGAGAAATATTTACGTGAATGGAATGAAAAGCAAAATAATCAATAAAGACACAAAGAGTTTACATACAAGGTTTTGTTTATATAAAATTAAAGTGTTGACGCACACCATTTTGCATTGTGAAAAGGTTTTGCCAGTTCTACTGCACTTTTGGTTAACCAGTTATAATTGTTCTAATTGAAATATCTCTGTACATAATTTTCCTTTCCGCTCAGCTTCTCTAATAGAAGGAAAGGGTGTAAAATAACTAAACTGTGTAAAGTGTGAAAAGAGGAAATGTAATTATGGTCTGGGCAGACTGTTGATGACGAATGATAAACTATTGAATTCCATGTATCAATGTTTTTGAATAAAAAATTGTCTAACTTTAATCAAACTTAAATTAGCATCATTTCTGCTCAGAAATAAGTTCCATTAAGTTTTTTCCTGTGTTGCAAGGTATTGTAGACAAAAGTCAATATACTCATATTGAAAATACCAGATTATCAGATTATATTTGATCTTGGATGACCAGAAGTTTTGGTAAAATAGTTGAATAATGATTTTATATATAATTGTAACAATTTTGTTGGTTTTCTGTTTTTGATGTTACACTAATAAAACTGATCACCGTAAAATATAGTGCTAAATACATCAATTGTAGAGTGATATAGAAATATTAAAACCTATTTTGATGTTCTTTATTTGTTGGTGTTATTTCTGATAAAACAACAAACTGATTAAATGCTACATGGTTTATTTTGTTTTTCTGTTGGTTACAACAGTAGCCATCTCTGATCTTTTTGAATATTTTATTTCATTGAAGTTATTCTACATCATTCCAACACAACAAACACTGTTGATAGTGGAATGACAAAATATGTCTTATTCCAAAAGTCTTGAAGAAAGCTGCCCCAGAATATAGAAGCATTTGAAGTCATTCACACATAAAATTTAAGATATATTGCATTGATGACAAAAAAAACTTGGTCAAAACGATTTTTTTTAGGCATACCTGGTGTCAAAACTATAAAACAGAATCCCTCTTTATACTAATTAATGTCAAAATATAAGGTTACTTTAAAATCATTTGAAACCTGAGCATTCATGTAAAGAATAAAGAAGCTTTTCAAAATTTTGTTTTCTCATTGCAGTATTTCAAAATGTGAGAAGAAAAAAAAAAGATAATTGTTTATGTTTGGAAGATAAAGTGAACTTGATCTGGGAATCACAAACTGTACCTAAACCATCCTTTTCTGTATTGAGTGATAAATATAACATAAGTCATAAAACATATTATAATATTATTAAAATGAAAGATAAATATCTCAATGATTGGAATTGCTTTATTAATAAACAATAACAAGTTATGACATTTTGAATGTTTAAGAGAATTTGTGTGTCTTAAAGAAGCCAATTTACTTACGAGGTTTTGTATGAGCTCCATTGCAAATTTGTTGTAAAATCTACAATGAAGATCTCTGCAGTACATTAGACTCTGTAAATGTGTTGTCAACTACTTCCACATTTGTGATAATGTCAATTTACTTAAAAGGGTTTTGTATTAGCTTCTTTGCATATTTGCTGTTAAATCTACAATGAATATCTCTACAGTACATTATACTCTGTAAATGGGATTGTCAACTACTTCCACATTTGTGTTAATGTCAATTTACTTAAAAGGGTTTTGTATTAGCTTCTTTGCAAATTTGCTGTTAAATCTACAATGAAGATCTCTGCAGTACATTAGACTCTGTAAATGTGTTGTCAACTACTTCCACATTTGTGTTAAAGTCAATTTACTTGAAAGGGTTATGTATTAGCTTCTTTGCAAATTTGCTGTTAAATCTACAATGAAGATCTCTACAGTACATTATACTCTGTAAATGGGATTGTCAACTACTTCCACATTTGTGTTAAAGTCAATTTACTTAAAAGGGTTTTGTATTAGCTTCTTTGCAAATTTGCTGTTAAATCTACAATGAAGATCTCTACAGTACATGACACTCTGTAAATGGGATTGTCAACTACTTTCACATGTCCTGCGTTGCTTATTATGGTCGCATTTGGTCCATCTGATTTCTTTGCTTTTTATCAATTAGAAAATTCGTGAAAAGATCACTATCACAAATGCCTTACCAGCAAAATGGAGTTTTTGTGCTAGTGATTTCATAATAATTGAAACATTATAGGAACCACTGCATTAAAGGAAATATAGGAGTATAGGAATGGTGCAAATGGAGGTTATGAGTGTATTGGCACTGAATACTTGGTAGAAAGAGTGGAAAAATATCTTTACTATATCTTTGATACTGCATATTGGATAAGATCCAACCAAATTTTATTAAAGATTAGGGAGTTCTTATGTTGGTTACATCACTTCACAAAATCTAGAATGGGGTCTCAAAAAATAAACTTACAATGAAATCTACTTTTATGAAAATATAGTAATCTGATTTGTTATGAATTAATTTTAGTGTCAGACCAATCAGATGCAGTAATTGGGCAAATCATTAATCAAGTTTTTTGGCGTCTGTAATTTGATAAAGAAAACAAATCATGATGCAACATTTATCTTCCTATGCTGAATATTATTTTTTCTTCTCATTGCAGTTTTAACAAGCAGAAGAAAAAAAAATGTTTTATCATTGGAAGATAAAGTCAAATTAATTTGTGATTCTCAGTCTCAACCCAAACCATCTTTTTCTGTTCTTTGTGAAAAATATGACATTAGTCATAAGACTTATTATAATATTTTGAATATGAAAGAGAGATATTTAAATGAATGGAGAAATTTTTTAAGCCAACAAAATACAGATTGATATGAAATGTGGCATTGTATTTCTCCTGATTGTCCAAAGCAAAGGTATCATTGAAAACATAGCACCAGTCCAACACATTACTTTTTAATGGATTATAATTAATTAAAAACTAATTCTATCCATTACTACTAACACTACCTAAACTAAAAGAAAGTGCAAAAATATCTTGGTGGACCTTGACAACATAAACAGTTACAATCCATTGTTCAGAACCAGGACAGAATTGACAATGTGTTCATAAAGTTAAAGTACCGATTAATTATTGCCACACACTAATGGCATTGAAATTCAGTATACAGTTGGATACTAGTTGAATAGTAGTGTAGCATAGTCTTGTTAACCAAACATGGTTTAAATATCAAGGGGATGAAAAAAAAAAAAAACAGTCCTGAAGTAGACTATCCATTGTTCAGAACCAGGACAGAATTGACAATGTGTTCATAAAGTTAAAGTACCGATTAATTATTGCAACTCACTAATGGCATTGAAATTCAGTATACAGTTGGATACTAGTTGAATAGTAGTGTAGCATAGTCTTGTTAACCAAACATGATTTAAATATCAAGGGGACAAAAAAAAAAAAAAAAACAGTCCTGAAGTAGACTATCTTTTCAATAGAATCAGATGCCTATCAAGTGTTCAGATAACCTATTTTGAAGTTTAGTATTGATATTAAGTTAAAATGGATTTTTTTCCTTAGTTACAAGTTCTGAACATAGCAGTAGTTGATTTCTTACAAAGGTTGTATTCTAGTGTAAGAATTATTTGCATTGAAAGTTTGTATTTTGATGGTTGAATATTTTAGTAGGTCCTATAACTCTGAATTTTGTTAAGTTTATAACCATTTCCCCATTTATACTATATATTGCATATTGTACGTATGAATTCAGTTTTAATTATATATTTTATTATATAGATTCAATGTTGTTCAATAGTTAACTCTCATTTTGTTATTTTTTTAAAAATAAACATATAAGATAATGATTTTTATACGCCCACATGAAATGGGGGGCGTATATTGTCGTCACCCACACATCCGTCCGTCCGTCCGTCCACAATTGCTTGTAAACACTCTACACGGTGTAATTCTTGACGGATTTAGATGAAACTTAATATGAGTGTTTATGATCACGCAAGGATGAACCCTATTGAAAATCAGCGAAATCGGAAAAAAATTAGTATGAGTTTGTGCCCTTGTTCTTGAATGGCTCGTAAACACTCTACAACGTGCAATTCTTGACCGATTTTGATGAAACTTGGTGTGAGAGTATGTTATAACTCAAGGATAAACCCTATCGAAAATCAGCGAAATCGAAAAACATTTAGTATGAGTTATTGCCCTTGTTCTTGAAAACGCGTTCAATTTTAGCTTGTAAACACTCTTGAGAGAACAATTTTTAATGGATTTTAATGAAACTTGGCCTGAGTAATTGTTATCACCCAAGGATAAAGCCTATTGGAAACCAGTCAAATCGAAAAAAAATTAATATCAGTTATTGCCCTTGTTTTTGAAAACGCGTTCAATTTTAAGCTTGTAAACACTCTACAAAGCACAGTTATTGACCGATTTTGACGAAACTTGCTGAAATTGTTTAATATCACCCAAGAATGAACCCTTTTGAAAATAGCACATATCGAAATATATTTAATAGGAATTATTGCCCTTGTTCTATAAAATGTGTTGGATTTTTGCCTTGTAAACACTCTACAAGTCACAATTCTTGAGCGATTTTGACATAACTTGGCATGAGTATTTGTAATCACCTAAGGATGAACCCTATTGAAATTCAATTAAATCGAAAAATATTTAGTATCAGTTATTGCCCTTGTGTTTGAAAACGCGTTCAATTTTAGCTTGTAAACACTCTAGAAAGAACAATTCTTAATGGATTTTGATAAAACTTGGCTTGAGTACTTGAGGGTTTAACTTTTTGGCTAATAAACACTCTAGAAGGTACAATTCATGACCAATGTTGACAAAACTCACTGAAATTGTTGGATATCGCAAGGAATGAGCCTAATTGAAAATTAAAAATATCAAAATATATCTAATATGAATTAGTGCCCTTGTTCTTTTAAACGCGTTCGATTTTTGTCTCGTAAACACTCTACATGGCACAATTCTTGATGGATTTCGATGAAACTTGGTGTGAGAGTGTGTTATAACTCAAGGATGAACCCTATTGAAAATCAGCGAAATCAAAAAAATTTTTAGTATGAGTTACTGCCCTTGTTCTTGAAAACGCATTCAATTTTAGCTTGTAAACATTCTAGAAAGAACTATTCTTAATGGATTTTGATTAACTTTGGCTTGAGTATTTGTTTTTACACAAGGATGAACCCTTTTATAAATCAAATAAATAGAAATATTTAGTGTCAGTTATAGCCCTTGTTCTTGAAAACACGTTCAATTTTAGCTTGTAAACACTCTAGAAAGAAAATTTTTTAATGGATTTTGATGTCACTTGGCTGTGTTATTTGTTGTCTCCCAAGGATGAACCCTATTGAAAATCGAAAAATATTTATTACAAGTTATTGACCTTGTTTTTGAAAACGCGTTAACTCGTAAACACTCTAGAAAGAACAATTTTGAATTGATTTTGATGAAACTTGGCTTTAGTATTTGTTTTCTCACAAGGATAAACCCAACTTTTGGCTTGTGAACACTCTAAAATTCCTTTTTGACAAAACTCGCTGAAATTGTTTAATATCAACCAAGGATGAGCCTTATTAAGAATTAAAATTATCAAAATATTATTAAGGGTGAACCCTATTGCAAATCATAAAAATACCGAAAAATATTTAATGAGTTGTTATTAGGTACAATTCTTGACGGTTTTTAATGAAACTAGAGACCCTAGAAAAAAATAGGTTGGAAGGTTGAATATTTCATTCCACTTATTGTAACCTTACTGAAAAGTTTTTATTTGAAATAAATGCTGCCAGTGGGCGTATATTACCTTGCCTGGCAAGCTATCTTAGAATGGTTTGTTTGTATTGTCCCGAAAAAGCTTGTGACTTGTATTGGCTTAAAAACTTGGTCACTATTTATAATATATGCTGTATTGAACAACTCAGTCTGTAGAAAAAATGTTGAAATATTGCGTTTTAATCAATTTAATAAAATTTGAAAGAAATTAAATCATGTAGATTCATCATCTCCTTCACTGGATTGCATTAAACCACTCTGTAATGTCCAAGATTACACAACTCTTGAGAAAAACAATGAACGCATGGAAAACTAACCCTTTTACTTAGCCTCAGAGCAGATCATTTCTTAGAGATTTGACTTACGAATGGTAAACTGGCACTATTATTTGTCTTCTATTGTCAAATCCATGGAAAAATCTGATAAATCTTCTCCTTAATGGAAAATTCAGGTTTTTGAAATATAAAAAAACTAATATATTAACAGTCATGCATACCATTTATTAGGTTCATAGGTCAGGAGAATTATTCTTATGAAGTACATCTCTTGCAAACCTATTTCTCAATATACCAACCTCCATGGTAGGACTTTCTTCAATGAAATAGAGTGAACTTAAGAAAAAACATATTTTGACATTCATAAGACCCTAATTCTCATTGTGTAAAAAAAATACATCCAATTTCACAGTAATATGCATTATATTAATATCAGATTTATCACAGATCTTTAAAAACATTCTTACCTGGATTTTTTCTCGTTGCAGTTTTCAACACTTCCTGTAAGAGGCGTCCACATACCTCCTTGTCATTAGAGAATAAAGTTAAAGTTATTTTGGAATCCCAAAGTGAATCAAAACCCTCCTATACTGTACTCAGTGAAAAATTTGGTGTCAGTAAAATGACGGTGTGTAATATAATCAAAATGAAAGATAGATACTTAGCAGAATGGAACTTGCTACAAAATAAAAACATGTGAAATATTTGTGATCTAAATCTTGTAATAGTGAATGCTAATTACTTGGGAAGTATTAAGATTTCATTTGTGTAAAAGTGAATGGGAGTCAGTTGTTTCTATATGGTTGTGAATTTGTCATATTTTTGAAAATAAGATTTAATAGGTTTTCTCAAAATTGAAATGATACAAATTGATTCTATCAGTGACCTCTTTACAATTATTTTGAACAGTACTATCTTTTGAAATGCTAGGGAACTGCAGTAGAGATTATAAATAATTAAATTGTTACCAGTCGAAAACCATTCCAATATGGGAGTGAGCATACTTATATATAAATGTTTTTGATGCATTAATGAACTACAGATTCACAAATTACCTTCTATGAAGCCATTATTTTATTTTATATTAATGTTGTTCACACTTGCTCACAAGTGTACGAACTGTATAATACAATATGTAACTAAAATGTAGTCGTCTTATGCAAGCAACTGAAGAATCTTCACTAACAACACCAACTACCCTGAGAGAAGCTGTAAAGGCTCAGTGAGTTAAACACTTCAGCCTACTCACTAACCTGGATGTCCAGGGTTTGATCCCGACAGATTGAGGTGATATTTTGGATTCTCCAGCCAGTTTCCTCCCTGACAGTGATGCAGGTTGGATGAGCTGACATACAAAAAGCATCAAGTTGAGGCCCTATGTGATAAAGCCATTCCACCTTAAAGATGCCCCAATACAGTTGAAATAGCAAGAAAGTTTAATAGCCCCCCCCCCCTCAAGCATCAAGTCTCTCTATGTCTATGCACAGCTAAACAGAAGCAGCCTGGCTGTCAGAAAGTATGCACCAACAAAAGATTTTGAAATGTTAACATAATTGCAGTTTCAAGATTATAAGTTCAGAATTTGGGTGAATTTCTTTCTCAGTGGTAAAATTCATGAAGTATCGGTAAATAGAGCAGTAAAACACAGAAAAAAATAACAAATTTTGAGTTTAATCTATACAATGCATGCATATAAAATTACAAAATAACATAATTATTGCAATAGGGTCAGGTTTAAAAAAGGTTACAAGATTTTATTGTAATTTGTGACTATTCTCAATGAAAAAAAAAGTATTTGTTCGATTTGATTTACCAGTAGGAACATCATAATTGTTCATAGTAATATAGCTTATTTCATTTAATTAATAAAAAATTAAAAAAGTTTTGCAAACTATGGTATACATTTCGAAATATGTATAGTTTAATATCAACCTACATTTTTCCAAAGTCTCTGTTAACAAAGGTTAAATACCTTCAGAAATAAAAGTTTCTGGTACCATATACAGCAGTTTTCAAATATTTGTCATGTAATATTGGTAATAGGTTTGTAATACAACAAACTTTTCTTTTCTGCTTGCACCTTATAATAAGTTGAATTTTCTCTTTTTTCGTTGCAGTGTTCAATACAACTCGAAGACAACACAAAATTTTAAATTTAGAAGAGAAAGTTCAAGTTATTCGTGAATCAGAAAGTGAATTGAAACCTTCTCAAAATAAAATTGCCGAGAAATTTGGTATCAGTCAGATGACAGTTTGTAATATTTTAAAAATGAAAGAAAAACTTCTATATGAGTGGAGAATTTTTCATAATTGATTCATAAGGTATAAATAAAATTTTCTGAGCAACAAAAGGCTCATTATTATTAATAAGAACAATAACCAACTGTAAGAACAATTGCATACAAATTAAAAATATGTTGACAATAGATATTTAATGACATTTATCTTGGCACATACATTAAGATAGATGAAATATTGTAACTTTGTAGACTTGAATCATTTTCTGGTTTTGAGATGTTAATAATCCATGTTTAATAAACATATTGCACAACTAAGGTAAAATTGTTAGTCAGAATAAAGACCAGTTTTTTTAATCTGTGTTTGGAGACATATTCAATGTGAAAAATTCTCTTCTGTACGTTTTAAATTAAACAATAAGCCATTTATAATATATAATAATTGATTTTATTTATCATTTCAGTGACATTAAGAAAGAGAACTGAACTGTCTCTAGAAGATAAAGTCAAGTTAATCAACTTCGCTGAAACTAACCCAAACCTTTCACAAAGAGCTTTAAGTTCAAAATTTGATATTTCTCAAGCAAGTGTTTGCCAACTTTTAAAAAGAAAATACTTCTTTTTAGACAGATATAGACAACTACAAGGAGATATGGAGAGGAGTTGATGATTTTTTTATATTATTTAAACATTGTCTCGTGTTTTTGTATTTTCTCTAATCTAATGTCAATCATGACAATTTGTCTAATCCAGAAATGTTTTTCTGTGATAAAATGCTCCCAACTGAGGCAAAATTTTAGTCTTGCTTGACACAGTCTTGATTGGGATATTTGTTTGGTAAATCACTAAAGTTCATTTTAAATCTTGTTTTATCCAATCAGATTACTGGCTGGGATCTATAGGTTTAAGTATTTTAAAATATTTTGATCAATATGTTTGATGTGTGTAATTTCTTTTTGCTTAATATTGAAAATCAATAAATGGTGATAATAAAATGATAATGATCCAAGATGAACAGACTAGTTCTTAATAAGTAAATAAAAATAAACAGACTAGGATAGTGTAGAAACAGCAATGTTCTGGGTATATGGGCAGTACAAATTTTTTTTTAGTTAGTGGGTGTTGTAATAGGAACAATTTATATGGTTTGGATATCTTTGCTTGATTATATGAGGAACAAACATATCTGTACACATCCAGGGTTGACACAAACACATTCTTACTCTATTCTTACTGTATTCAGACTGAAAGTGCATACTAATTACACTCTTTACATGGAGGTTAATAATATTTTTGCAAGACTATACTAACTAATGAGACAATGTGAAACCTATGGTGGATAATACACCATTAAATACAAGTATTGGAGCTAGAATTTAAGATAGATTCTAATTAATATCAAAGGAGTATAGTCCTCTAAAGTTTTACAATTTTTTTTATAAAAATGAGTATTCCATATAATGTAGAGAATTGCAAAGCTTAGTGGTATATTTTTGAGTTTCAAATTTGTTGGTGACTCTTGTTAATGTGTATAAATAATAAACAGAATCTAAATAAATGTAGTTCTTAAGCTAACTATACAAGCTACACATGTTCAGTACTATTGAGTCTTCTTAATTTTGACTATGGCTACTTGATATTGATTCTGTATTTCTATAACAATACATGTATCAATTTAAGATGATTTCTGATGATGAGACATTAATTTCATGTATTACAATTCTGACTAGTTAAAAAATAAACTCATAAGATGAAGTGAGTAATGAAATGACAATGCACTATTTTGCTATAGGTCTACAAATAACAAGACATGTTTGATACAGAATCATGTCAATGTGTATTAAATTTTCTGCTCAGTAACTGAATCTTCTTCAAATAACAACAATAACAAATGATGTAATATGAATCAAAACAATAAAAACGTAAACAAAATGTAGGGTGATTTTTCTAATGTAGCAATAACAATAATATAAAGAACTGTAGCATTCAATCTAAGGTATCATATTTCAAATTCACAAATCCACAAACAAGATATCTGGGGCAAAAAAGCGCCAAATACTCCAAGAATCAAATAAAGATATGACCCCTTAGATTAGGTGACAAGTGTCAATATAACATAGTAAAATAGATGACAAATCTCCCAAAAAGGATATGGCATGGTATTAAAGCAAATTTATAAAGAGCCCTTTAACCACATAATATGAGCATGCAAGGAGTATAAAAGGTAAATAAACAATATACTAATGAAGGAAGAACTATATTTGCTAGGATGCATTATTCAAGTAATTAAAAATCTGTGCCGTTCGGTTTAAGATGGGAGATAACTCTTCCTCTTCTTCTAAACTACCACCGTTATCTGTTCCTCCAGGTTGAGACGTACCTATAAAAGTTCTATGGCACTGTATCATGTGATCATTTAGATTTCCAGGACGGGAAAATTTCTTTGCACAATATCTACATTTAAACTTTGTTGGAAAATGTCTCTCTTTTATATGCCTTTGTACATTGGTTTTAAAACTAAAACTTTTCTCACACAATGGACATCGAAATCTGGTTTTATTCTGAAAAGATAAGAAATATAGAGAGCATTATCAAGAGCAGAAAAGACCACGTTGGTTTGATATCCCATTTACCTTAATGCAATTTATTAAAACCTTCTATTTATCTCCTTACACATTTCTAATCTGAAAATTTTCAGCATAAGCCCTGTACTGTTTTATAAACTAGTAGTAGAATTTACAGATAAATATCCGAATCAATCATCCAGGCCCAATTTATTTCTGCTATATCAAGACAGGGGAAGTCTGAATGTTAGTATTTTGTGGCCCCTGATAAATTTATCTTGGTTTATTCAGAGAAATAAAATCAAAAACAATAAGAGGTAGCAAACATTTAAATAAATGCCTTGTTTTTATATTATGCTTCCATGAAACTATCACTATTTCTATTATTTTGTCCATCATCATATAGTACATCTTAGCTTTTCGGTTTGTCTCCTTATGCAATGAAATGTTGATAATTGTAGGCTTGTCTTGCAGAAACAGAAAAAAAATCAACAATAGAACAGGGATTTTCTTTGTAAAATAAAGCTGATATTGTGTCTGCATTGCTGATGATGATCTAACTGGGGTCTACAGCATAATGAAAGATGAGTCAATTAAAAAAATATAAAGATTAGTAGTAAATAAGCAGATTTATTGCAGTACCGGTATAACATTAAAAGATATACAACACTAATATGAGATGGTATACATAAACATGACAAAATACTTCTAACAACTTGATCACCATTTTAAAACTGTACAAGTATAACAACTCCTTGAATATAAAAAAGTCAAAAGACTTTCTTCCGAACAATAATTCATCAATAAAGATCAATATAGGACCATTTAGACAGTTCTATGTAACAATGTCAACCACAGTAAATAACACAATGCACACTGATTGCATGGCACACATCAAAAGATATGCTTTCGTAATAAAAAATTTAAATAAAGGTATATGGGATGAAATGCTTCATTAACTTAACATTTAAATGAGTTCGTGTAATGAACAAATGCTTGTTAATATAATCCTTCAGTCTCTTTATAATGATATGATTTTTTCTCATACACTAGCCCAAGCAACACCTGTAAGCGCTGTTTCTACTATAAAGACATTAGTTACAGTGCTTACATTAAGATGTTAAGCTCAATTTGTTTAAGTATGCCAGTACACTAGACAATTACTATTAGACCTAACAAAGAATTTAACTTAAAAACTAAAAATTAAACATGTTCACTAAGTAAAATGGCTGCAAAAAATGTAAAATTTCGTGTTTAATGCCCACATGTTGAATTATCAAAATAACATCCCTATTTTATTTATTTCTAACTCTTCGTCTTTATGACTAGTTTGTATATGTTCTCTTAAAAGACCCTCAAGAGGAAATTTAGCAGGACAATGATTACACTGTGCATCAAATGGAATGTCGTTAACTGTAACACTATCTGCATCTTTATCTCTGTGCATATTTTTAAGATGATCTTCTAAATAAATTTGTCGAGAGAATAAAGCAGGACAAAGTGAACAAGGATGTTTAATTTGCAAATGTTTTTCTCTTAGGTGACGTTTTAGACTCCAATTTCTCGAGAATGATGCACCACAGATTTCACAAACTATTCTTTTTGAACCAGATTTTTGGCCTTCACTCTACAAATATACAAAAAAACTTGGCTTTGGTTCTTTGTTTTTGGCACTTATTCAAAAAGAAATTGGAAACTAAAGTTTATGGAGTACCATAACGTTCTTTATGGTACTATATAAAAAATATGAAGCATTTGTAAGGTTGCACGATTGTGAATGCAAATGAATTATCTCCATAAAGATAAAAGAAGAATTTTCAGTTGCAAGTCCTTCCTTTTACACTAACACTTAAAAATAAATGTAAACAATCTATTCACTTTGGGTTGCATCAACTTTGTGGATTTTTATGATATGTCTTTTCAGTGAAGTTCTTTGAGTAAATTTTTTCCCACATATCGGACACGAATAAGATCGCTGTAAATGTTTTTCATTAAAATGGCGCTTGACACTACTTTTATCAGAGAATATTTTTCGACATTGATTACAAATATATTTATCGCTTCCAGTTTCGTCGACGGTAATTTCACATATAGTACTAATATCATTTATCTTCAACACCTACAATTACAGAAACCAAATATAAATTGGAGAGTTTTTGTTTATTTGAATAATATAACTGTTTATTCACAAATTATTTTGTATATTGCTTTGTATTTTGATTATATTTTAATATGGAAGAACTGTTTATAAGTTATCAAAATTATATAATACTGGCACATTTTTTATTTTAGTATACTTAAATGCGATAAAGTAAAAACTTAGTCTTTCACATTGTAATACATTATATAGGTATATAAGTTTTTATAGCGTTAATCACTAAATGCACAAATGTACAGCAACTAATTTGAGTATTCAATTTCCTCTCCCAAGAAACTTCACACTTAGAACTACTTCACCATTCCAGAAAACAACTGTCCCAAGTCAACATTGTGATAACTAGTTATATGACGTTTTAAAGAAGATCTTTGAGTGAACAAAGCACCACATATCATACACTTGCAACGTAAATGAAGATGACGTTCATTATAATGGCGTCTAAATTTTGATAACGTTGACAGCCCACTATTACACAATTTACACATAAATCTGACCTCTCCATGTACTGTCATCACTTTATTAACATTAGCTTTCTGAAAATTAGGTAAAAATTACGTTTTAGTAGAAATTACATTATTTCACAACTCTAGTCTACTTATTATTAATTTATTTTAATTGGAAATTTGTTAATTATTCATAGCAATTAAAGCATGCCTTATCCATCAACCAACTTATAAACTCACAATCATAAACTGACAAAAGAATATGAATCCCAACTTTCCATAATCATCCATATTGAAACATAAACTTATCCTTTCAAATTAAATCCATATAAAATCCTATAAAATTTATATCCAGTTCATAACCAATCTAATAAGCATGCTATCAACTATCTTTTAAACTTATAACCACGACGGCTGCGACTATTTTGTAGGAGTATAGATATTATAAGCCCAGCTTCAGTAACAACACAACAACGGCTAAATAGCAGCCCCAATTTAAAGTCATTAGAGTAGTGATAAGTACAATTTTCTTTTAAATTTATGATCAGTCAAATATAGTTAAATAACGGTCTTGCATATATTATGGCATGAAGAATGGTAAAACTAATCAAGAACAAAATAATAAACAAACAGAATTGGAAGCCATATTAACAAATGGAAAAAAGACAGCCTAATGAATACAAAGAAGATCAAATCAATAGCAAAGAATTGTATATTATGTCCAATGTGACTCAAGCTGAGCTATAGATGATGTTAATAGTAAATAAACATATACTTACATAAGATCCATCATCTAATGATATAAAATTAGTTGCTGAAACTAGAAGATAAAATTTCAATTAGTTTCACACTTACGAAAGGTTGTAAAGATGTTGATAATCTAGTTGATATCCTGTACACAGGTGTTTGTGTTAAAAAATAAAAGATCAGAAAATAATAGCCTGCTATTTTTAATTTCATATATTAAAAATAGCTATTACAGAACTTTCCTGAGTGAGCAACAAAACAAATAATGAGGTTTGCTGCCTGTTCTCAGGCCAGGAGGCATCCCTATTAAGAAAGGAACTCACCATTTTGTTGTGATGGAGAAGAGTAAAGATGAGACGAAGATGAAGAAGGAAGATGGGGTAGACGAGAACTTCCAGTATGTTGTTGATTTATTGCTTCAGTATAAAAATTCAATAATTGTTCATTTGTGGCTGAATAATCTGATAAACTTTCTTCATCTCCACCATAAATACTACCCCCTCCTGAAATAAAATGTAGGATTAATTCCAGTATGTTATACATTTCAAACAGTGTTTAAATGTATTTTTCCTCTCTGGACGTGAAAATAATATCATTATATCAATCTGGTGATATCAACAATGTTCATATTGGCATCTTCAATAGACACATTTTCTTCCAGAAACTATCAAAATCAAATTGAAATAGAAAGATCCCTAATGGTATTTAGTAGAAGATATTAAAATATTGGTTATAAAGGATTTGTAAAATGGATCAGAAGTCGACTATTTTTTTATGGAAGGTTTAGTCTATTGACAATGAATTCAGTCCTCAGTCAATGTCATTCAATTTATATCATACCTTGATTTCGAATGGAATCTGTCATATTTTCATCGTCCTCTATCTCCTCAACATCACTGTCTGGCTTTGGTTCTGATTTTATGACTGTTACATCAAGTTGTTGATAGGGTTGACTAGCGGACTGGCAATTGTTGTTAGAATGTGGTTGAGTACTAGTATCTTTTTTTGATGGATGTGACGCTGAGCTGAGGTTAAATTGATTGAAATCTTCATCTTTATCAGGTTCTATTTTAATTCTAGGAATATCATCTGAAGACTGAGAGCTATCCATTCTTGCCCTCTTCATAGGAGTATTTGGTGTATAAATATCAGTAAAATTGCCAGGAGGATTTCTTGATGATCCATTCTTATATCTTTCCGTTCTTCGTGAGACAGCAAACAACTTTGGTTTTGAATTCTGAATGACGTTTGCATCCAGATTATGTTCAGAAATGTTTTCTTTGGATTTCAGGTTTGAATTTTCAGCAGTATCACTGTTGTGGTTGATTTTGGCTGGTTCAGCATGGAAACTATTGCTAACAAATGTTGTGGATGTTTCGTCACTTTTGCAAACTTTTTCATTTACAAAATAATTATATTTACTACCACTGTCTACATTTAAGTACAAATGTCCTATAATTTCTACATTTTCGTTGAATTGAATATCACTGTGACACAAAAGTTGTAAGTTTTTAACAATGGAATTAATGAACTTGCCAGCAGTCGTGTTATCCATTTTATAAAATCTGAAATAGAAGGCAAAGAAATGATTTCAGTATGAACTGATGAAAACTGTCAGAGAAAACCAAATAAGCAAATTAGTTTTAAATAATAATAATATTAAGCAAAATAGTATTAAACTTAATTTGTTCCAAGAATTTGAAAATTGTTATTTATAATTAAGGTTAATAAAATCAATTTTTGTAGTTTACAAAAAAAAAACAAGATGAATTTTTTTAAGTGAGTCAGGTCCAGAGGGGCATGAAAAAAACAGCAGATAAATAATTTTACAGGGCTAACTAAAAGTTTTAAAATCAGAAAAAGAAATGCATGCTACAACACAACACAAGAACTAATTTAGTACCATAATACTCAAATGTAAGCAGTGTCAGTTACAATGAAAGGAGGGCATATTCCATTCATTGGAATTGCATGTCTTACGACTGATACAAAGAAAGCACGAATCCATTATTATCATCATGGATGCCAGTGCTGCCGATCAATGGCGGTGGATTTGGGCCGTGCCGCAACATAAAAATCCACTTTTTGAACAAATTCCCATTATGCAATTCAAATAATACTTTGCAACATAATGTAATGAGCAATAACTAAACATAATCTACTACAAAGAAACAATATTTTTCGTTATAACATACCAAAATCATAAAAATCTATATCAAATTCCGTGGGTTCTTTGTTAATTTATTTCGGTGTCACTTCGCTGAATCGGTCTTACTAGATTCTGACCAATATGAATCGTAACCATTACCTCTACAATACGTACCCAATCTTAAACTGTAAAATATACTGATTCGCAAAAGAAACGTCACATACAGGACAAAATGAATATTTGCCATTTTTCTTTTTTAGTCAACTAATTTAAATTCTACTGGTCCTTTTTGATGCATTTACGTTCAGTTTACATTTTGGGTTTGGAAGTGCAAAAATGCAATTTTGCTGAGTGAAACTCAAAAATAAAATCTAGGCCTAGTCCGAGACTTACTGAGTAGACTATATTCTCAGCCTCTGATGTTTATTTGAACAGATATGGCACTTTGATAGCTACAGATATCTGTCCCATTCTGATGCACGTGAATATCGTGGAGGGTATGCAATGGCAGCGTGGGTATAAAACTAATGAAAGAGTTCAAGAGTTACCAATCCAAGAAACATGATACTTTTGATTCACCACATCTGCAAAACCAATTGAAAAGGCAATGCATTGGCAACCTACAATGTGCAATCAGTAATCTACACTCACTGTCCAAGTACGACGATAATATTACATGTATCTGCAATTTGTCTGATATGAAGAAAACTCAGATTTTTGTACAAAAATTTTATTATGAGATAAGTTCAGAATCCAGTCTGATCTATACAAAAGTTTCAAAAATACAAAAAAATGTTAACCTAAATTCTACAGAAAAACAACAAAAAGAAATAAAACACAACAATATTGAAAAAAAAATCAATAAATTGCAAGTTTTAATGTTTGCAAAAGTTTCTTAATTCGCCATAAGCGTGTGCATTTTGTAGAACAATTTTTATTTTTTAACCCTATAAAAAGTGAACACATTTAAACAAGAAAAGTAGAAAAGAAAATCTTTTCTTAACAAAAAAAGATACAAGACAATATATAAATAACATGGCTATGGGACTACTAAAGTGAACACTGCTTCAATCAGGTGCCAGTCCCTTCTGTTGAATATTATTTTGTTACCTTTCTACCACTTAAACCACAAATACACACACAGATAAACCACGAGCAAAAAACTTTTGAAATTCTTTCTGAAAAATCTTAATTCATCAAGATAATGATACTAACATAGTTGCCATATTTGATACTTTTGTCAACTTAAAAGATTTCTTTTTGTGAATGAAGCTTTGATAGATCGTGTCTTCCATATCAAACATGAATAATACTAACAGGAAACAGGATGATTTATCAAGAGTATCAATAAACTAAGAAAGTTAGATATTCAACCTGTGAATTATCCAGCCAATCTAAGATTGTAAAGAGGTTTTCTAAATTAATTGTGTTTGTGTATCAGACTCTGATAGCATCAATTTGGACCACTAATTTTCAGTCAGATGTCTATTGTTCCTGAAATTCCACTTAATTTGCTGGAACTTTCTGGAATATTTGAATGTTGCAATTTTGATGCTATCAGGGTCTCTATATAATCCCTTTTATGTACCAGTATTACAGTACTTTGATCAGTATTCAATTTGATCAATCAATCTGACCAATAAAATGAGATAACAATACCTGTATAATGTATCAAAGGCTTGATTCACATTAAGGACACCTTTAATAAATCATGATCCTGTAGCATTAACCATCAGAGTCAATATTTGGATCTGTTATTTGTGCAAACTGATTGTTTATACTAAAAAATTTAGATAAATAGTCATTTTTCTTTTTCAATATCTTGTTGATGGCTGGTTGACTAACGCCGTATCGTAAAGCTAGAGTTTTCTGAAATGGTTTTTCACTGGATTCTGCTGCCTGGATGATTTCTATTTTGTTTAATAATGATAATTTGGTACCACTTCCTGAAAGATGAAATAAAAGGTTTATTAAAACTGATGAAGATTCAAATGTTTATTAGAGCTCAGATTTCTTAGTTTATTTACAATGCTTTTCTTACAGTGGAAATGTCTATAAATTTGATGAATTTGTAAGAATGAACATGTCAACTGGTGATACAAAATTAATAATATTAGGCATTATGAAACTCAAAGACAGATTGTTAAGTTCTATGTGTAATTCTTATGTATTATATTAAAAGTTATTATTATTATTTCTACAATATGTTCCACACCTTTTCAGCATCTATTTATTTAATGTCATAAGAAGTAAGCTGTTTTCATATCATAAGGCAATGATTTGGTGACAGACATATTTTTCTCATATTCTGCTAAATATATAGTTTTTCTTTTTAAGATATTTGAAATGGCTGGTTGACTGACACCATATTTATTAGCTAGTAGAGTTTGACATGGTTTATCACTGGATTCGGCTGCTATTATAATATTCACTTTATCTTCTAATGTTAGTCTAGATGTTACTGGCACTGAAAATAGAAAGAAAGACTTTCAGCAATATTTTCACTTTAAATTTGAAAAAGTATTTAGAAAACAAAAATTAAACAAAAATATTGAAATAAAAGTCTTTCTTCCCATAAACAATACTAATCATAATATTTAACAGGATCAAAATAAAACAATATGACTGTGTCTAGTGTTAGATTTAGGATTAGTAAAAAATAAATTTTATTTTTATATTGGCAATGATTATTTAAATCGACCAGATGTTAGATAATACAGATTTTTGAGTGTCAGACCACTGATTAGTTTCTGAATTCAGAATGTTGGAATACTCAGGGTTCTTTTAAACATGAATAAGAAGGTAATAAATTGGGACCAGAAAAAAAATGTCAGATTACGCAGAGTGTCAGAATACTCAGATAACACCAAGTACAATGTAAACAAAGAGTATAACCCAGGTCTTCTGAACTAATACAATATACAGATTTCTATAAAATGTACAAATGAGGTGATACCACTACATTTACAATATTTATACTTGTTAAGTATATTTGTGCAGCATAGTTTTATGCAAAACATAAAAATAAAATAATCTATTTCATTTCAATTTAGAATTAATTAATCAAACTCAAAATAAATCTTACCTAGACTATAAATTATCAAAATCAAATTGTGTATCTAAAGAGAGTGTATTTGTATCTATAAATGTTAAAGGTGTATCGTTATTTTCAGTAGTGTATCTGTTTTGAAAGGTACGGTATTCAGCTAAGTACTGGTCCTTTCGCTGTAGTATATAAGAAATAGTGGGCTGTGAAACACCATATTGTGCTGCTAATGTTGATTGTTTGGGTTTATCAGGTGACATGGCAGCCATTATTAAATTTATTTTATCATCTAACTTTAAATCCGTCCTTTGACCTTTCTGTCTTGGTGTTAGAACTGAAAGTAGAGTAAATATACTCTTTTTAGAAAATGATTTTCATGCCAAATTGAATACGCAACTAAAATGAATTTAAATTTTTCTATCAGTTATTAAAACAGCCATGTAACCTCAATATGATGTATAAGAGTGGTTTTCTGTCTTAATGTGTATTGTTCTGTAAGCGTTTTATACTAATTATAAGTATCTGCTACTAAAATGACCTCTGTATGAGAACTGTACTGTACAGAAAATTGTCTGCGTGCTCCATAGATGTCGGCGAGATAACTAACAAAAAAGTGTTGCCAAGTTAACACGGTACATATTGTCGCTGAATTGCATTTTGTGGTTGAGTTGACCAACAAAAACGTATTGCCGAGTTGACATGTCGCCGAAATGACTGGTAATCGACCAGTGAAGCAAGTTTAACAAGGTATAAAGGCCACTTCCAGACTATTTTCAAATCAACTTATCTAAAATGACTCATTGTTGACAATGGTTCCTATCAGATATGAAGGATTCACAAATGAGCTTGAAACCTCGGAATAGCAGCTAATAAGCAGCTGTGAATGTATTCTGACTTATTAAAAAAATAAATACAAACCATGGGGATTCGTGGATAATGAAGATGCTGTTGATATCGATGGTGAAGCAAATTTAGAACTAGTCAATGTTGATATGGATGGTAAAACATTTGACTGCTGTGGGAGCCGTACACTGTCTGAGATATGTAACATTCCAACTGGATAGATTTCAGTATTTTCCATTATACTTGTTAAATCTGGACCAGTTGGTGATTTTAATATGTGACCAGGATCCCCTTCATGTATTCTCGGACTCTGTTGATGTAAACTGGAACTAGAGGCTGAAATAGGCAAAATAAAAAAAATGAATCAAATTTCTTACATATTGAAGTCATTGTTAGAATTTGCATTCAAATAAAATTGGACTATGGAACCAGCTGCAGAAACAAACAAATAAGCCAAGTACGTGTGTATCATTTCTAATCTATATGTATGTATCACTGCTATGTATTGTACTTACCAGAACGTTGACGAAAACTGGGAGTAATTTGATTATGACTAGAATGATAAGGTGATTTATTATTAGAGGAGTATAAACACTGGGTAGAGGGAGTATCAGGTTTCCTAGCACCAGGCTCTTGTTTCACTAAACTCAGGTCTACAGCAGGTTTTTCACTTTTTATATTCAAAGAGGAACTGGTATGAGGTGGTGAAAACATAGTTTGATTATAATGCTGGTTCACATTAGAGTCTTTTTTTGTAAGTTTGGCACTACAATGAGCTTCATCAATGCTCATAGATCGTTTATGACGATTTTGATACTGAAGACTTGTTTCAACACTGGGTCTATGTGAATTGAAGTCCTTGTTCCCTGAGTTTGAATGTCTATGTTCTGAATGACCACTGTGTCGTTCCTGATGTGTCCTTTTAGGACTCTCTGCCTGTGGTTGAGGTGGTGGTGGCTCACTCTGTTTTTTCTGTTTGGCATCTTCAGCATGAAAACTGTTACTAACAAACATTGTTGAAGAATTGTCATTTTTACACACTTTTTCATTCACTATGTAGTTTATTTTCTTAGAGCTGTCTATGTTGAGGTATAAATGTCCAATTACTTCAATATTTTGGTTAAAATCGACAGCACTATGGCACAACACTTGTAGATTTTTAACTAAAGAGTTTATAAAAGCTGATGCTGTTTTTTCATTCATTTTGAAGAATAAGCTTGGTTTTCACAACCACAACATGAAATCTTGGTAGATAAATATATACTGAAATATAACCAATATCGAATCTGAAAAATCAGGAAAAAATTGAGCTTGTCATACATCTTGGCTAAATCTCATGTTATGCTTAGGCATCCTGTTAATAAATAACAACATTGCAAAAGAAAAGGTTTTTATAGTCAAAGATTTTGCAGTTCATCTGGATCTGATTCACATAAATGCGAGCAGTTCACATAATTTTAAATAGAATAAATTTCAATAGATATTATACAGACTTACACTGAGTTGATAACTATGGTACTTAGTACAGTAGATTAGGCTGTAGACGGTATTATGCAGACCTGGAAGAGAAGAAATATCTGTGTTCGACCAAGATCAAAATTGTTTCAATCCAGATTTGTATCCTTTCAGACCATCAAGAAGTCCCTTACAAAATAGAGATATGACAATGGACACTATATAGTATCAAACTAGGTCCTACAGACATTAGCCAGTTGATCTAGATAATAAATGAAGGCTGTTTTAGTAAAATTCAATGTATGATAATCTGCGTTCATAATCACTTTCTGGCCAGCTATTTCGGCCTTCTTAAGGTAAGTATCTATTGGAATACACATGTATTGCTGCACACAGCGTTTGATAATGCTACTTCATTTCCTCTGGACTTACCAAATTCGTATTTAAATGTTATTTACTTGAAAATTCCTAACAAGAGAAAATAATTTTGTGTCAATAAAAGGACCATGTATTTTTATACTATCCAAATATCTACTCTGAACAAGTATAACACAATTTGTCGAAAATATAGATTGATTTAGATATTTCAATGAATTTTGAGGTCAACCATATATTACGAGATATGAAATTATTTCGATTATTATTCTGGTAAATGAAATTCAAATAATACAAAATGTATGCTCCCAGAATAATCACTCGTGCACTTTAGCTACAAACTACAACTAACTTATTATTATCTCCCTTACACCACACTTCCCCGAAACCCTTTCCAAAATTTTTGGCCTTTTTCTTTCTCTATATCACATTAACTCTTATTCTAAATGTATCAGATAGTAAAATAATTTTTCCCGGAATAGAAATCTGACTTATTTCAAGACCTGCAACAAACCACCTTTGTATTCTTGTAAAAAAAAAAGGTCCACAAAGATCCACACATCATACATGGATCTTTTTATGATCTTGCACCATAGACTTAGTTTAAAGTTGTGTTTTATGAAAGAAAATTCAAACAAAATGTCTTTAATAACAACCTTGTTGACTAAATAAATTGGGTGTAGTACAACACAATGACAATGAAATGTTCTCTGAAATTAGACATAAGACTTTTAGTACAACAAGATTTTCTTTAATGTTTGCAAAAAATTATGGAAATGACATGAAATAAAGTTATAATTATAAATTTTCCTTAAAGAATTTCAAGTCTTCCTTTTTCTATCATTTTTGGAATGATTTCCTCCACATATATATAGTACTTGCTGGAAAATTTAACATTTCTGAAGCTTTTTGAATTCCTTCTTTCTTTGCCAGTTCTATAGCATGAAGTTTATCTTCTGTTGTGTAAGTTGATCTCTGACGAATTGGTCCCAATATTGCTAATAATTGTGGATTTGACATGTTACAAGGTGATGGTGGATTTTGATTCACTGTGGCTGAAAACAAAAGACACATTAAAACATTCAATTGGAATGAGTACAATAAGTGGGAAAAGTTGACTAGAAAATATACTAAAGTCAATGGTATACAAAAACAAACACTGATGAAAAATACACTATCAAAATAAAATAGATGTACAAAATCAAATGAGCAGTGAAGGTCTGTACAATAAAGTTTTATTGTTCCCAAAGTAAATTAAAGTCTTGTAATAAACTGCACAATTAACATCTAAAATTGTAATCATTAATTCCGCTTTATTTCTGTTTCAAATTTTGTAGATAATCACACTTAAGCTTATGCCTTAAAAGTTGAGTTCTCCAATTAAAACTTTGTCCACATTCACATTTATTTTTGGGCTCAAAATGTTTTCCTGAGACATGGTCTTTTAAATACTGTTTTTGATTGAAACTTATTCCACAGATTGGGCAGATATATGGTGATTTATTTGCATTCGCATTGGGAGAAAATTGATATGGAATCTGTAAAACTGACGTAGAATCTTCAATGTCATTGGAACACGATAAAATATAGTCTACATCTGAAATATATAACATTGTGAAATAAACCAAAATTGTGTGGATAGAATTTAGCATTTAAAAGAGAATTTTTCATGTAAAAACTGATATTCTAAATAGAATTGTGATATCTAATAATTAGTATTATTATCACCTCCTTCAAGTTTCGATCAAGCTTCACAAGAGACATAATCAACAATGGTTCCAATTGAAATAGACTCTGAGTGACAAAAAAGTTTATATTCTAATAATGCCTAATTAATATTTTTTAATATTAATACAAGCATACATAAAATATATATATGTGTAAACTATCTATATCACCAAAACACATTATCAATATATTATATACCTTAGTTTTTTGATGATATTCTTCTAATATTTTATCACGTTGTGACAAAATTCGACAAGTTGTCGGTTGACTAATTCCAAATTGTTTGGCTAAAGCTGATTGTGATAGTCTATAGTTCGAAGAAGAATCTAAATCTGCCATTTGAATTAACTGAACTTTCTCTTCTAAAGTTAGTCGTTTAGTTTGGAAAGCAGTCAATCGCTGCACATTGGTTAAACAATCAAGAATTTTATTTTTTTCACTTAAATACCCTTGAACTTGTGCCTCATCAATTTGGAAACGCTGAGATAATTCTTGGACTGTTGGTCGGGGAACTTCACTACTTGCTGTTAATAAATCTACTATTCGATTGGACTTCAAACCAGTTGCCATATGGTCTGAAATTCAAATGGATAATTTTTTTCAGTAATTCAAAAAAATTCTTTTTTTTGTCTTTGAACATGTACTTTAAATTACATTAGTAATTTAGTATACGGACACAATTTAGATACAACATTCATTAGATAATGTTATGCAAAATTTTTTTTGGGGGGGGGGAGGGGGGTAAAATTTGATAAATATTCCAAGAAATATTAACAGCAAGCTATGAATTCCTAGCATCTTGGCTTGTTACTGAAACATAACAAGTCCATTCCAACTAATACTAGTTATTACAACTATCTTAACATTTAGTAATCAGAAACTACACATTCTACCTTTCTTTATAAGAATTAACTGCAATTTAAGATGTAAAAATGTCGGACACTAAAACTTGTCTATCAATCAAGTCAATAAAGTATTAATTGGAGAATTCAACTTCTAGTAGAAATAATTGGATGTGTGATATTACTACCTTTAAGGATTAGAACTAAATTATAACAACAGTACACAGTGCATACAAATCTTTGTATGGTTCTTACATGGAAATAACACACAGTTTACAGCCATTTTGAATCTCTATATCAACTTTTTTTTAAATTCGTAGTATTTCAACCTAGCATATAACATTTAAATGCTTAGAAATGGCTTTAATGTGATTTGGAACCATTATTGAAATACAGTTTTTTTCTTAAATTTGATTTAATAAGTCAAAGTAGCGATTCAAAATGGTTGTGAACCATGTACAAGTGTATTATTTCAATGCAAGGTCAGAGGTTTTCCTACTGACATATGAGCACAAATCAAGATTTTTTATTCCTGTGAATATGCAAATGAATTCATTCATATAGTATATTTGTTCAGGTTTTTTGTTAGCCAAATATAAAAATTCATGACCATTTCCATTTAAAGTTTAAACAAAATGCAAAGTAGACTATATTGCCATTTAATTGTAATCAAAAAGTGACAATCCAAAATTTAGTAAATACTTAAATGTAAGACAGGGAGAGCATAATCTGGTCATGTTTTTTGGAGAAGGGCAATAGAATGAAGCCAAAATAAAGCTAAAATTAATATTGTTAGACTAACAAGTACTAGTTTGGCTACAGTACTAAGTAGATATATACAGTACATACCATTACTATTTGATGTAGAATGGTATACTGATGATGTTGAGATAGCTGGAGAAGGTATATGAGGTAACATTGTTGATTGACTGGATTGAAAAAGATGCATACTATGGTTGTCTATAGTTTGACCAGTATCAAAGAAATTACTTTCTGTAATATAAATTGACATAATTTCATTATTATAGTGGTCTATATACATTCTATACCACCTCAATGTTTTTTACAATTCAAAATTCAATCAGTAACACATATACATATATAGAAAAGACATTAAAGTATTCAAATCATAGCTTTTCCATCTCATTCTGTTCAATTAGAGAATTTTCACCTAAAGATATTCTTCTTAATGAATGAAGGTTAATTCAGTCAATGGAACCTGCAATCTGTTCCTCACTCTACTCTTACAGGAGACAGAAGGTTGCGAATTCCCTCAGCTAGATTGATCAGCTATCTAGACCAATGCTGGTATTGAACTTTAGACCTTAAAAGGATTGTAAATAGGTTTTCTTATTTCTTTATGTGTATCAGCAACACAGATTGCATAAATGTTCACCATTCAACTTTTTAATTATATATGTGTGGTTCCTGCAATTGCACAAATATTAAGCGTTTGATGAAGTCATTTATATTTATCGCAAAATATGTTTTTAATTTATCACTAAAGGCTCTCAAGCTCACTGGAACGGCACAGCTTCATAGAAAAGAATACAAACCTTTGGTAGGTGATGATGATGAGGAATGTTGATTAATTTGAGAAGGAAAGAAACAGGGTAGATCCTCATCTTCATCTATTGAGGGTTCATGTTTAACTCTGCTTAAATCAATTATTGGCTCAGATTTAATGGTGCTGCTTGTTTGATGTGTTTGAGAGGTTGATCTACGATGATTAGAAAAGTTTTCATGATGAATTGCAGTTTTCTTGGATTTTTTTACAGGTTCTTCTTCATCAAAGCTTTGTGACACACGTTTATTATCTTCAGATTTGTTGCTAATTTTAGCATTAGAGTTTTTGGAATTTGAAGATTGAGAATCCATTTCCTTTTTATTTTCATGCTCTTGATTTTTCTTTGACTGATTCTCTGAATGATAACTGTTACTCACAAAAATTGTAGATGATGCATCATTTTTACAGACTTTTTCATCTACAATATAGTTTATTTTCTTAGTTTTATCAACTTTCAGATAAAGATGTCCCACAACCTCTATGTCATTTCTAAACTCTACATTACTGTGACACAATACTTGAAGATTTCTCACAAGGGAGTTTATAAAATTTTCAGCTGCAGTTTGATTCATTATGAGGAAGGAATTTGTCATTCACGATACAAATATATTCCTGAAATTAGAAAGAAACATCAAACATTACTCCAAATGCATCCATACTAAATTCATATACCTGGTACTTAGACATCTACTATTGTCTTCTAAACCGTTTTCTAAAATAAAAATAAAGCAAAAGAGTGAGAATGTAGGCACAAGCACTACTAATGCATTCTGTCCTGGTTCAAAAAGATAAAACTTAATCTGAAAGTGAACTGAGTAACGAAACTCATCTATGAATTCAATCATCACTAATTCTCATTTCCACTCCCAAAAGCAAAGTTAGCGCACAATGATGATTACCCAGCATAGACCAGCTCACAGGGTGATGTGAGATGTACCTGTATAGAAAAGTACAATGGTTACCATATAATACGAGGTGTGCCTAAAAAAAATCAATCTGCAAGACTGCATGATCCTTCACTACTTCATTAAGTTATCTCTGAATCTCTCTCAAAATTTGTATTGGTATGAACCAAAGGCATCCTGACAGAGAAAAATGAAATTGTGCCATGGCAATGAAAAATTACTTCTCCATGCTCAATAGACTTTAAGTGCGTTTAAAGACGATATTCCCCACTTTCCCCTATATTTTTTTTTAATGGAAAAAAAAAACAACAAAAAATTACACAAAGTCCAAGGGTCTGAATAGAATGAATGAAGCACGTTTGTAAAATCAGAGCCTCTATCAAACTTTACAAGCAAAAAATTATACTAACATAGAACAATCTCTACACAGCTGTCGTAGATCTTGTAATTTAGATTAGAATCCTCATCAACAAAATTTATTGACTCTGTATAGGAGCACGTTCGATAAGTTGAATAGATTGGATTCTAGTCTTGGATGTTTTCTTTATTGATAAATAATTGATCATATATCCAAGTATATGACTCCTACATAATAAAAACACTGTTTAGTGTTGAATAATAATTTTTTGAGTGTATCATAGATGTAAACTCTATGGAGTGTATCATAATGTACTGGTTTATGTAAGAAAATAATAGCTGCTTGAACATATCTGCTAAAGTCGAATATGTGAACGGGCAAATAACCGGAAGTAAAATTGTTCGATAAAGAAATTTTAGAATTTTGAAATTTTCAAAATTCATTTACTATATTATACCCTAATTGACACTGAGTAGACTAAATCGTTTATCAAGGTAGTCTTTATGAGAGTGTTATCCTTCGCATTTAGTTCTTATACTTTTTAATTGCATTAGACTGATTTTCAAATAGCATTGTCTTGCTTGGTGGCTGTTGGAGGGAAAATGGTCCATTTTCGGACACACATACAAAATTATAAACTCCCTATTTCCAATTTTGATGTCTCTAATAATAGAGCTTCTATAATCTTCTGGATGCATGAACGTTGTATTTTCCTTTCTCATTGTCTTATAATTTTGACCGGTGTGGGGGGGAAAAGGCCTTTGTAGTTTTTTAAGTCAGTTAGGCCTACAGTAAGTCCGAAACTTGCTGACTCTATTCCCAGCCTCTCATAGGTATTTGGACAGACATGGCTGGGAGAGAGTCAGAAAAACTAGGCACCTAAAACTTTGGATTTTACACACCTCGGCGGGTGCAGGGGTTTTAAACGTATATTTACATACCTCCAATCCAATAAACCTCGATATATTTGGAAAGATGGATGTTTTTGTAGTTCAGTCATACCATCATTATCCCTTTTCACCATTCATGCTACGCCTGTGTTTTTTTCAAGAATTCCAATCACTCAGTCGTCATCTCAAATTGTGTGCATATTAAAAAATTCTGATGTTAAACAGTCATGTGATAAAACAAACGAACCATCATCTTGTAGGCCTACTTTGGTTTTATAACCCAGTAAGGACAGAATTTTGGATGCGCGCGCAATTTGAAATGGTGACTGGGCAATTGAAATTCTTGAGAAAAAAAATTGACGCAGCCACAGGCGTAGCATGAGTGGTGTAGGGGGATAATCATGGTATGATTGAACTACAAAAACATTCATATTTCGAAATAAATCGAGGTTTGGTGGATTCGAGATATGTCAATACGTTAAAAAACACGCACCTGCTGAGGTGCAAAAAATCCCAAGTTTTAGGTCCCACGTTTTTCTGCCTCTCCCCCAGCCATATCTGTCCCTGTAGCTATCAGAGGCTGTGAATAGAGTCAGCAAGTTTCAGACTAGCCTACAGTATGTACTTTGTAATCCATGAATTTATATGAACATTTTGTTCAAATATTTCATTGAGTATTGACATGTAATGACAAAAATTGACCCTTGTTTATTGCAGGTAATATTCTAAAATGAATACAGACAAAGCATCAAACTTCATAAATTCATTAGTACGTAACTTACAAGTTTTATGTCACAGTAATGTAGACTTTAGTGATAATGTGGAAGTTATTGGACATATTTATCTCAGTGTGGACAAAAGTAAAAAATTTAACTATATTGTTAATGAAAAAGTATGCAAAAGTGATGACTCTTCAACAGTGTTTGTGAGCAATAGTTTTCATGCAGAAGATCAAAAGAAAAAAGAAGAGAAGAAATCTGACAAAGGTGCTGGTGCAGAACAAAAATCAAGACCTACAGGGGAACAGCCAAGACATCATCCACATAATCAAACTCAATTTCATACAAGCTCAAAACGAAATAGCAATCAGTCGGATAATAAAAATTTCAGTCCTACAATTCAAAGACAAAAACGACCACCTCATTTTGAAACTCCGCATAATTCTCATGGAAGTGATAATAAGAAACCCAGACACACCCCTTCAGATCATTCTTCCCATGTTTCCCCTAATAAACAGATCAAACAAGAGCCAATGTCTATAGATTTGACGAATGTGAAGGAAGAACCAAGTGAGAATAATGAAATATCAAATTTATCATTTGCTGATATCAGTGATACGTCTTGGTCCCAATCTAAACATCAACAAATGTCTGAGCAGCGTTTACAAGGTTTGTATTCAAGATTAATCAATTAGATATTGCTTGATTCATCCAGTTTTATTTCTTTCCTTTTTGAGGATCAGTAAATTTCTTTTGGCAACATATTCCCCTACATATAGGGCCCACCAGTATTAAACAGTTTCCTTTGACTTTGTCTAAGCTGATTAGAGATTGCAATTACTGATCTTAAGATATATACAAGATTCCTAATAGCAAGTCAAAGAATAAATTCATATAGAATGAAGTACAGTTACTCTATTCATCTGGGATTTGAATGTTATGCATTATTTATATTGCAGGTACTGATGATAATTTACCAGTGAGTTTTGGAGGTGATAATGACAATTATGGTATTTATCCTGTTGCAATGTATGATAGTAATTTAGGTTCATTAACATCTCAGTCTACCTCTTCACAAGATGCAATAGATCAACAGTTTCAAGGTATACTACCAGGTATATATTTCATTTTATACTCATTTACACCAGTAGATCCATCAAGCCTTGAGACACAAATCTTATTCAATTCAAGCTTCTTTTGATCTTTAATGTGGACCGAAAATGTCAGCTAAGAAATCTGTCTCTTCTACTTTAAGTAAAAAAAAATTTAAGCTCTAGGCCCTTTTGATCCATTCAATCTCTCATCTTAATTTTTACCCAAAACTTTTTCAAGGCCTAATTCGGTTTGTAATGTAAAGATTTTGTCTTTAGTACTTAATGAATCTACTGGACTTTCAGAAAATTTCATGTATGAGGAATAAATTCTTAATCTAACTCTTCAAGTAACCTCTGGTGGTATTGCTTATAGTGTAAGCTTAAGCCTTATACCCAGATGGAACTTTTATACCTCATTCATGGAATCTTCCATTTTTTGTTTTCCATTTTCCATATTTTTGAATAATTTGATCTGCTCTGATCAAAAATACTTCAAATAGAAATTATTGTCAAAATGTTTGCTTTATCAACTGATAAAGTTCCAGGTCATTAAAATTTACTAGGATTTAATTTATAGTTCAAATAAAGATGGTTTTCTGTGCTGAAATGGATATTCTCACTGTTTAAATTTGGGTCTAAATGACACTCTAATACACACCTGCACTTTACATTGTTGAATAGTAGGGGGAACTGGCGTCAAGTTTTGATTCTGAAAGGTGATATAGATAGCTGAATATCAGCTTTTAGCTACAATGAATGTGTGTTTTCTGTAAGGTTCTGTTTAACTATTACATGCTTCAGTGTAACATCCACATGCTTATCAGTTTTTGTTAACTGTAAAAGCAATAAGGAGAATGGTACACATGACTTTTAAGTCTGAACCTTTCTGACTAGTAGTATTGTTGTAAAAGATGTCAGCTGACAGTCTTGAGGTTGCATTTAACTTGTTTGGAAATAAAAGTTGTATAGAACATAAGCTTTATGGTTTGCAAAATTACAATGGAAGGAAAAGGGGCATTGACTCAATTGACGGTTGATTTCTCATACATGATTATTAAGCAGTTACTTGATGTTATTGAGTTTGAATAAACCTAGTACTTAGCGTAATCCTGATAAAACTAATACATGGAGCATATTCTAATTTGAATAAATATTCTCTCACAAAAACTTGATGAAATAATATTATGATTATATATTTTAATTAGAAATATGAACCGGAGTATAATTTGCAGCTGCCATGTTATTTTTATGAACAATAAAGTAATTTTATATTAGTTAATTTTGAAAATTATTTAGTTGATTTTTGTGAATAAGTTTACACATTTGAAATAAGGTTTACACATTTGAAATAAGTTGTAAGGGACCATTCTTTAGAACTAAAATTTTATGTTCATGCTAAGACGCAGTATCCCTTTAATACAAGAATAAAGGGGCTCATATTGTAAATAAAAAGATTGAAAGAGATAGAATCAAGCCAAAGTGATGTCTGTGAGTGACTGATGGAAAGATGTGAACTCTTTTTTCAGCATATCAAGGTGTAAATCGTCGTCCAAGAAATGACATGAGTTTAGAGGATAAAATTAAACTAATCAAGTTTGCTGATGATAATAATCAAACTCAATCGGCTATAGCTGAAATATTTCAAGTATCACAACCTACTGTTAGTTATATCTTGAGACGGAAAATACAATATCTTAGTGAATATGAAAATCAGAATAAATCTCTTCATCCATGACTCTTGATTGTGATAGAATCAGGTGTTGCCATTCGTGAAGCAAGGTGTGCTTGAACTAAAAGAATACTTAGCTCACTTCCTGACTGTGAGTTATATACAGTGAGTGACAGTTTCAAGAAAATTGCGTATTTTCTAATTTGTGTTTTTACATGATAAAAAAGTCAGTTTTCCTTGTGAGCGAATTGAATTATCAGGACAAATAATTATGGAAATTTTGTATATAAATTTCAGTGACAAGCCCAGCAATGAGAATGCAATTGGAAGAATTAATGGCTCCCAGAAAGGAAATTACTTTAGAAAATAAGATCAAAATAATCCAAGCATCGGAGACTAAACATGGCTTGAGACCACCTCAACATGCTCTCGCGAAGCATTTTGGTGTAACACAGCCTGCTATAAGTTACATTTTGAAAAAGAAGGATTCGTTCATCAAGGAATATGAAAGGAAATATGGAAAAAGACCTGATGACATATAGGACAGCATGTTGCAAAGCACTCACAATGTTCTTTTCCAATATTGACATTAACAATCATTATTTTGATTTCAGATCAAAATTTTGATTTGCGAAGACTGTTTTCCAATGTTCAGCGTATAACGGCTCAACAAAAAGAAGAAATAATAGCAGCTTTACAATCAGATGAGAAACCAACACAAGCTGCATTGGCTGTGAAATATGGTGTAACAAGACAAGCTATTCATAATCTCTTAAAACGACATTCAAAAAAAAGTAGTTGAAAAACTATTTAGTGAATTCATGTTACCGGTACTAGTAGTGTTTTGTGTCAATTCTAGTGTTTTGGAAAAAATTTGTGTTCAGTTTTTGTTATTTCTTATATAGTTGAAGTTATTCTTATTAGTTTATTACATCTGTCTAATTGCTAGTTACGTTCAGGCATATTCTTGTAAAGTGTTCTGAATAGAGTTTTTGTTAAATTTAGTGTTATAGACACCAAGAGGACTGATCATATTAATTAACAGTTGTGACAAGGATAAAGTATATTGGAAAAAATAAATTTCTTTTGGGATGAGTTCTCATTCATAATCATGTATAAGAGCTTGTAAGAGTACCGTATCATATTTTTCTGGGTATATTCCTGTACTTTGTTGTTAAAATTACAATTATATATCTTAAAATATCAGAATATATCCTGTAAAAAAATGGTAAATGAAATCCAATTTGTTGTTTTCAGTTCATTCAAGGCATACTGCACCTAAACTGAGTACTGAACAGAGAGAGGAGATTCTTTGTGCTCTACAATCAGCATTCAAACCATCGCAAGCTGCTCTGGCAGTCAAATATGGAGTGTCCAGACAAGCTATTAATAGTCTTAAACGGAGATACATTGATAATATTGATAACTCATGATAAAGTGAAAGAAATGGTTGCTTTGTATATTAGAATTGTGTTATCTGAAGGAAGAATACCAACAATTAATACTATATATAGATTTAAATAAGCAGTCCTAATAATCATGTGAAGAAAGCAAAGAGTGCTTGTTAGTGTTTATGTGTTTTTAATAATCCCAAGATTGTGTTCTAATAATTGTGGAAATATGTTTTTGAAATGGTTACTTTAATAATATATTGCAACAATTTCATGCAATATCATTGATAGTTGAATTGTCATGCTAACTTAAAAATGGGTTCCCTCATTAATTTAGAGCCAAAGAAAGCTTACTAATTGATTAATTGGGGTTTCTAATGAATAATCCATGTATTCTCAAGTTCAAAAGATCTATGTGGACCTAGAAATGCTTGAATTGCTAAATTTAGACTCCATGTTTGTTCACATGACCAAATGACGTCATATGAATGAAGGTGTATAAGAATTGATTTTGTATTTTATTATTAGTGAGTTAAAACTTGTTAAAATTAATTCATAATGTTTTTACATAGTGATATTTAAACGTTTTATTGCCTTTTACTAAAGATAATAAATGAAATACCAAAATGCCATTGTTGTTGGGGAAAATATTAAGGAATGAGGGCAAGTACGCATGCGTGAATACTTAAACAACCACAGCGTTCAGTTATGTACCGAAATAACAGACTGGATGATCAAAAAAAAGATCAACGACATTTGAGACTTGACGTACATACCTATGGTAGTACCCTACCGAGGGAAATCCCGTCATAATAAGCCTAATTACGAGGAAAGGATTTTTGGGACCATCTGGTTTTTTTTCCCAGTCATTAGAACACCACTTCTTTCTATTGATATAAGTATTACTGGTCCAATTATGGTATATATATGTATATATATGAAAATAAGGGAACCCTATTTTAATTAAAATAACTTAATAAATGAATAATTAATGAATATCAATGAATAGATGTTAAACTGAAATTTACCGTTAAGTTTTTTTGTTTGATCAATATTTGAAATGCTGTTACAAACCTAATATTTCAGTCATATTGAGATTAGTGGTGGTAATTTGCAATCAACTCAACATACAATATGTATTGCAATACAGGGGTCATACTGGGTAATGGAATACAAAAATTAATCTTACATCTTCAAGTTTCAAAATATATTAATTTATTACCATGTAACTGTTTATTTTATCCATTTAGTCGTCAAGTGAGGTTAGCTCTCTTATAATTAATTTCAAAACAATTTCTGTCAAGTCAGTAAAAAAAATTTGCAATTCCATTCACCAACTGAAAAAATCTCACTATTTTATGGAATAAAAGATATCATTTTAAGTTTTAATACAGAAACTTCACAATACATGTATTTATGTTGTATTACAATACATCAATTCAAACATATGTCATGCCAGCACTAGTTGAGATTTACCTTTCTATTATTATACATGTTGAATATGGTTTGATAGTTATTCGTACCAAATTGATTGGGCTTCAAAATTGGTTATACTTGTGTTGTTTTTAAGGTGCTCATTTAGTTTTTTTTTTATAAGTAATGTCCTCTTTGGTTTTTATTGTACTTTGTCTAAAATAAATAATTTACATGATGTAGTCATATCAGCATGATTTGTTTTTTTTTATTTGGTTCTTTTAACTGCAAACACAACATAAATATGAGATGAACATAATACAGATTACTGATCTGGAGGTTATGCATTTTACCTGGATGAGCACAAATATGTTTTTTGGTTTGTTAATATTTGAAATTATTATAACGGAATAATAACCAGCATTTTTTAGACATTTTGACTACTTGATAATAAAGGTAATGGGTTGAAATTTTTGGGAAATGAAATACAAGGTATTGATACTATTCTGTATAGAGATAAACTTTGCAATGAAGTGTGTTATGCAAAGAGGTTTGGTCAAGGACCAGTAGAAAGGATCTCTGTCACTGCAGACTTGTGAACCTAAGTTGTTATCCTTGTAAAATAGTTCTTTCTTTCTTTATAACTTATAAGGGAGATTTTGCTGAACATCATCAACCTAAATTTTGTCACACAGACAGTACACATCAGTCATTTTGATTTCTAACTTCAGAGGCAGTTTTGTGTTCACAATTAATATCAAATTATGTCATTGGAAGCCTACATGTTTGATCAAACAATAGTTCTTGGACGTCTACAGTTCAGATTAAATCTGAATTTTATGGGCGTAAATGGCAGAAAAGTTGTTCCATTGTCGTCTTTATTTATTCCATCTAAGAGGGACGATAAAAACCTGTGGGTAATCAGGAAAAAAAACTATCGATATACATACATTGTCTAGGAAAACTTTTCTGTATCTCTCTTGAAGTTCATACAATAACAACTTACTCTCATTCCAAATTTGTTACAGACATTTTTGTTTTGATTTTCAGATTTATTTCAAGTGAGACGAAGAATAGAATTGTCATTATCTGATAAAATACGATTAATCCAAGCCTCAGAAGCAGAACCCAAACCTTCTCAAACAGATCTAGCTGAGAAATTCGGAATCAGTCAACCAACAGCGTCCAATATAATTCGTAAAAAAAAGTTCTATATCGATCTATATGATAAGAAAAAGAAGGATAATAAAACTGATTCTGGTTAAAATTGAAGGCTGGATAGTTTTCGTTAACAAGCGAAATGCATTTTTCAGACGTTTCTGTAAATATGAGCAATAAGGAAATATCCACAGTGGAGCATTTGGTTGACAAGTGCTCATTGTATGTTATTCCACATATTTTGGATGTAAATATACCTTTGAAGGGTCAAAAGAAAGAAGTATAACAATTAGATAAACTACTTCTGTATGTGGATAATGATTTGATGTAACTGTGTATCAAAATAACAGAAACATGAAAAGAATAGGAAAACTTATACAGATAAATGCTTATTACACCTGTAGTCTTCTAAAAAAAAAAGAGCTGACAAGAAGGATAAGTAAAGATGTCATTCAAATCTCTGTTAAATCAATGAAGGCCTTCTGACTGTATTTTTAACTGGAAAGTAAATTGATAATGTGCTAAACAGGCTATTCCCTGATGTGTCAATGGTCCTGGCATTTGTAACTTGGACAAAATATTAAATTACTGTAGATGTTTGATGATTGAATTGTTTTGTTATTGTGGTGTGATGTATGACAATAAGTGAAAAATCATGATAATTGTTAACCACACATTCATTCAGGCATTGAAGAACAGTTTACAGTTTGATACTAGTTGAAAAGTAGTGTTGCATAGTCTAGCTTGTCAGCAAAAAAAATTGTTTTTAAAAATGACTGGCTGGGGGAAAAATAAATCAACAGCCCTGGTCATGGGATTTTTCAATCAGTTGTCTTCAGCATGTCAGAAAGATTTCCAAGGAAAATAGTGTCAGTTTTATGACTTCAGATTTTGTTTGTTATTGTTTTAAATATGAATTACCCATTGGATATGGTGTTGAACTAGTGTAATATGAAGTGTAATAGGGATGGGTATTACTGTTTACATTCTCTCTCGGTGTATCTGATTGTATTTTAAAAATTGTTGACTCAGAGCTTTCTACTGAATCCTCTTTAAAGTTAGTTTCGGTAGAATTGCAATTTTGCAAAAGAAATATACTTTTGCAACTCTTTCTGAAATTTCAGCATATGATGTTTGTTGTTCATTCAATTATAATTTGTATTTTGTTTTTCTATTGTAATAATTTCAAATATTAATGAGCAAAATATTGTACCTTGGGAAGAACAGGATCTGTCTCTGGATGTGCATAAATATGGATGACCTATTTTATCTTGGTTTACAAGGTTTCATAATATAACCTGTCAGTGAGCTTGGCTAGTTTTTTGACAAATTCAACATTTTTTCCTATTTTGTTATTACAGATGATGAGTTAAACTTTCTTCAGTCCAAAATTGACAGCCTGATGGGTAAACCAAGTGCTAGGTATACTACAGAAGAGAAAATTGATGCCTTAAGATTTGCTAAATTAAAAGGCATATCAAATGTGTGTAAAGAATTACAAATACCACAAAGTACTCTGAGCACATGGAAAGCCAAATTTAAAAGACTGAATTTTGAAATATGATAAGTGCATGATTTTAATGAAATGAAATAAAATAGCATTTAATATCCTATTTTTCTCCATGATTTTATTATTGAAGATTTAATAGGATAGATGAACATCACTATTGGTAATATTCTAGATGAACTATCAACTTACTTTAGAAATCTGCTTTGAAACAAGATGCGAAACAAAATATATTATGAAATCAGAAATTTGAATAACAAGTTCATCTAATTAAAACTGATTTGGAGATCACAGTGACTAAAATTAAACAAAATTAAACTGAGTTTTAACAAAGTAGTTTTGTAAAGTTGTTATTATTATCATCATTTGTTATGGATACCTAATTGGTATTGTTTATGATTTTGTTTGTTTAATTTTCTTATTGTCAGGTTAATGACTGACGATTATCAGACCTTTGGCTACAAGGGGGCCGCAGGCAAAATTTCCGACAACCGACCAATTTCATTATATCAACTAAGATCACACATCATTGATCCTCTGGATATATTACTTACTCCTCCGAACAATCCAGTCTGACTACCTTCCTGATGCCTGAACACAAGTTTTAGGAAAGATTTTTTCATGAATTTTATTAGAAATTATCACAAATGAAATAAAACATAACATGTATACATGTATTTATGAACTTTATAATAAATAAAAGATATCTCTCCATAAAGAACCAAAGTTGTGTAAATTGCATTAATATATTTTTATCTGAATATTTGCCCTACCACCTTACAGATCTCAATTACAGCTTTTCAAAATTAAAATCTGATGTGCACTTTCTCCTGCCATTAAAAATTATTTTAGACTCTCATCAGTGCCAGATTATTTATTGTAATTGAGCTCATTGGCTGGAAAAGAAATATCTGTGTCCCAAAAACTAATAAAACCCCAATTTGTCAAAGAATTATTGCACAGAAGAACAAAATTTATGTTAGCAACTTCATAAAACAGCATGCCAAATGTCTGCAATGTAATAGGCCAAAAAGTGTTGGTTTACAATATAAATCTTTTTAAGTCTTTATTCTTTAAACCTAATGTCATAAAATTTGTGAGCTGATAACCTTAATATCACATGTACATGTAGTTATCATGATTTGACATATAACAAATTTTAAAGGATTTTAGGGTTTCAAACATAACCGTACATGTATTTTAATTTGATTAAACTAATCATTACTGGAATGTCAATGAATAATGAAATAATCACCGATGCAGAGGAAGTTTTCTTTCAATAGAAGTACATGTAGCTTTATTTGTATTGTGATGTAAACATCACTGTTAAGCTATTCCCACATGTCATCAAAGGACAAGGTCAAGCTTTCAATTTTATGTGGAAATTCCGGAATTGCATATAGCAAATCAAATTTCAAAAAGTGACTGATTTTTTTATCCTTTTGCTAGGGGAAAACCTCTTCAAACCTTTAGTAACAAATTTCACTATGATCGTTTATTTTGCATCCACTTCATGTATTTTGATATGATTGTGAAAATCATCCAAAGATAACGTTTCAATAAAACAGTCTACAACTGGACATTTATATGTCATGGGATTGGGACCACTATGTTTCAGACGAATATGTCTGACAAGATTCCATCGTCTTTTAGTTCTATAGCTACACAGATGACAACTCTGTACTGCACCCTCTGGATTGAATTCCTTTCTTCTCTAAAATAGAAACAAAACACATAAAGCTATAAATAATGTATATTCAGGTTTATAATGACAACTGAAAAAAGCTTGGGCTATTTTAAGAAAATGTATCTATTTCACATGGTATAGTGTCTCAGAATGGACATAAAATTTTATTCTTCAAGTATGGTCAATATCGTATATATTCATCAATGAACTTACCTGATGTCATAAAGTAACAGAATCCCTTTAAAAACTGTAAAACTCACAAAACTAAGTAATTATTGAAAAGCTCTTAATCAATTTAGAAAGCGTTTTTCAATAATGAAATGCATTTTTATGGATAATTACTTAATAATGTTTTCAGTTTATACAAGGATTCTATTATGTTATTCATGGCAGCAGGTATATGCACTGACAAATATTATGCTCTTATTGGCCAAGTTTAAAATTTTATATTCTAAGACATATTCCTTGAATAAAGTTTCTTACGATATGTCCATATATACCTACCGCATGTAAGTTTCCAAGATGTACATATTCTAACATAAATCTGTCCTCTGAAATAATGAAACAAATGATTTTAATAAGAAAAGACAAGAATGTAAATGGAGAAATACTAGTTATAAGTGCACAAGAACCTCAGACAAGATAACTGATTTTTTTAATAAATTTATAAGGTCATTAGTACTAAAATACTAAATCTGTTTTAGTGGACAAACATGGACAACATTTAAATACTTTTACTGACTTTTTAACATGAAGAGATTAAAATATTATAATTGACTGTAAATAGGAGGAAAAATAAGAGATTTATCAACTACCCTTTGCCTTTTTTTTTAAAAATGTGAGAAACTATCTGAACTGAAAGTTTTAAAATGGCTTAAATAGTGGACATAGAAAAAATATAAGTTTTTTTTTACAATTTTACCTAGATGGAAGTAAAAACTCTCTATATGTTTTTTGTTGTTAAAAGAACGGTTTTATTGGTATAGTGAGTAAAATATTTACTACCAATGTCAACTAACAAGTAAACAAAATGTTTTGGACTGTAGGAATAGTGTTTATTTTTCTGTTTCTACCTAAAGGAATTAAATCACAATGTCCAGGGTTAGTGAAAGGCAAGGAATGTTGTCCAACAAACAGTAAGTCTACCTGTATATTTCTTGTTAATCAGATAGACATAAACACTGCATCATAGAACAACTTGGATATTATAACTCTATTTTTTAATAATTTTATCAAGTAATATTTGTATTACCAAGTACTACAGAGTGTCCCATTTGGGGCCCCCAAAACTTCATGTGAGACCAGTTGGTGATATTTGTTTGATCAAAGAAATAATTACAAAATCTAATCTCTTTTATACATTTTTTACAAAATAATATTTGATCTGTCAAACCGCGTGAGTGTTTAAACAAAGTTTTAAAAATAAGTCTGGATAGCTGACAGCATTTATCTTATTACAGAGGAATTTGGCAATAAATCCCAGTCTTAATATGTTATAATAGAGCGTAAAAATAGGAAACTAAATAAGAAAACTTTTTCATTTCAACCTTCAAATGCTTTAAATAAAGAGTTTCTTTTCATTAGTAATAACAAGAAATTCAATATATTTTTCTTCTTTTTACACATAAACCTCAATAATAATAATTTCTTATTCAGCTTGTCCTACACAACCACCTTGCTCAATATTAATGAATCAACTTGGACCATTTGGAGAGTGTATGTACTATGAAGCCAAGGCTAGAAACAGACAGCCAGCAGAAATAGGGCATAAATGGATCCTAGATTGTCGATACCAAGGTTTATGTAAATATGATGTGGGACCTTGTCAGTTTATAGAGAAGACCATTGTTACTCAAACCTGTTATAGAACTCACAGAATTCAAGTTTCTGATTGGAAGAAACAAGCTGGATGTGAATGATTGAACTTTTACATTGCATTAGTTTTTAAACTAATAAAATAGCACTTTTAGTGTGGGTCTTATAAAACTACAAATTTTGTTAACCTTTGTTATATCATGTCTATTCATAATACGTCCAATGTCAAAACCTGTATTAGCGATACAATGTCTTTGTTATTTCTCTCTTGTAAGTTGAATAAATACACATCCAGTAGCATATTGCATTAACTTAAAGGGACAGACTCAGACCCCTATTAAGGGGTTGATTTGGGTCTCAAATATATGTAAATAATCTCAAGAAGTCTTTTATATCAAAGTCTCAGGAATGACAGTTGTCTTTCAACTTTCAAACGTAGAAATTCTGGATGCATGGCTCAAATTTTGATGCTGAACTGTGAACACTATTACCAATTAGCTATAAACTTCCTGTTTCTGAGACTGGAGATATGGTACATCACACATGTTCCTTTATATCTGGTACCAGTAGTTAGTTTTTTTTATCACTATAATCGATCTAAAATATTAAACCAGATGGCACCAGGAAGAAATATGCAAACGTCAAAGACTAAAATGTAGCATCACAAGTATGTATCAAAATATTCTCTATCAGCATGAGCAAGTTTATATTGACAATTGTTGTTGAGTATAACTGTGAACTGTTACTCCTTGTTATTGTTAAGACAAACATGATAATGACATGGATGAAGCTCTATGGTCCTCAATTACTGCAGTGTTTCAAAGATATTTCAATGCCTTATGACTCACCTGGTGCTAAGGTTTAGTGATAGTGTTTCGTTTCCAAGTTCGTAGAGTTGATATGGGAATATTTAGTTCAGAACAGGCTGATTTCTCACCAACCTCTTCTGCTAATTCAATAGCTTTCAACTTATCTTGCTGACTATAAGATTTATATCGCCCTCGCATTCTAAATTTATTGTTCATAACCCATGCCATAACTTCAGCATTGTCTGCTATTGAAGTCCTTTCATTTTCTTGAGATTTATCTGAAATCAGAAGAAATGAAATAAGAGCGTAATATGGAAAGTGCCAGCCGATCTAAAAGTCAATCTAACAAAATTTAACACAAATAAGAACATTTTATTTTTTTGACAATTTTGACAATATTATGTGACATATTTTAATTTGAAGATTCATTTGATCAATAAATGATATGAAACTTAATAAAGTAGTTTAAACCCCAAACTTCTGCCTGATCATTAACTGACTTTTCGACAGTTTATAAAGGACAAGATATATGGTGTAATATTTTAATCTTTTTAAAAAACATAAAAATAGTAATTATCTCTTTTAGAACACATTAATTGAATTCAACCTTCACATTATTTATAGTATCAATAGTCCATGAAGAAAAACTCTAATGCACTGGAGCTTGTCAGGGTCATTAGGGTTCAAAAACATGTGGGACTTGTAGCCTAACAACAATATTGCCCCATTAGAGATTTAACATATTACAACTATTGAATCTGAAGTTCAGTTGTTTTTGACAAGAAGCTGAACATTTTAAAAGTCACTATTTTTTCTTATTACTAATTTTTCCCAGTTTTTTATTATTCAAATACTGTCTTCTATTACACAAATGTTCACCAAGTTTATTCCAAGCTAAGTAATGTAAGTCTCTGAATTTCGGGTTAGTTTGATATAAACACTTAAAGAACAGTTCCTTCTGTTGACTGGTAAGCTGAGAAAGACTTGGTGGGTTTTGCCAATCTAAATTCAAACTTTCTACTATAGACCTAATGGCTGAGGACAACTCTTTCTTTATTATAGCAGCTTCAGAATCTCCTGCAAAATATCAAGAAAAAATTGTATGAATTCCAAATTTCAAGGACGATGAATCAAAGTCAATTTTTATCTATCATAGTGGAATATTTGGCTATATTTCAAGACTACATCTACAACTTATAGTCGAGAAGTTTTCAAGTACGGATTAACCAGTAGATAATATTGACCTAGGGTTCAGTGATTTCCAGTGTCCCAAATGAAGATTGAACAACATCTTTCAACTACATGTATATCTCTCCACATTTGAGAATTTATCATTAACCAGCCTCTACGTCAATGCATTGATGTCACTACAGATATATAGGTTTCCAGTTTCCTCTGGATCTGAAAGTTCATTGAACCCTGTAACCTCAAGTCTAAAAGTGCTGAATCTTAGCTCTGTTTGGTGTTTAAGTACCTCTTCCAGAACTAAGGAAGGAATAAGGGTTTCCAAATGACTTCATGAATTTTATGAAAAAATAATGATTAATAGATCCTTTTTGTTTCAAATATTTATTCAGAATTAATATTTCACAAATTATTCACACATCAAAGAAAATGGAGGTAAAATAACTAAACTAGTTTTAAAAACAAAAACAGAACACAGAACTATAAATCCATATAGCATTCAAAAAAAACCCCAGAACTTAACTACTGATTTGTATAAATTTATAATTGTTTTGATATCCCTATATCATATCACATAATTCCAAAGGGGAAAGAGACTTGAATACGGTATATTGAAAACGGTAAATTTATCTTTTTTGTCCACTAGTTATGTCTAGAAATGAAAATAGGTGAAGTACTTTGATAAATACAGTGAAAATAAAGCTTAATTGTTCATAAGTAATTTGAAGAAAAGTGACATTTGCCAAGTTTTCTGTTCATTAGTAGCTTCTTTACTTAAGTTTCTTTTTAGAGTATCGTGCAATATTAGAAGATCTAGCATCAAACTGTAGAGTATCTTAATCAATAAAAGAATATATAATGAAGTGTATGAACACATTAAATTAAGTATAAAAAACATAAATGAATCTATACTGAGAATTCAACAAGGTGGGTGAACAGTGTAACATTTATTTTGAAAACAATTCTCACTTTTTTATCAAACACAAAGAAAGAATCAAGAAAATTAACAAACTCATCAATGCTGTTCAAAACAAACAGTTAAAGGGATTGTCAAAAAGTTATCTTGACATTTTAAGTGTAAAGGGGACACTGATAGTATGGATTAGCACCATTCCAATTAAATAAGACTTCTGTGGATCCTGTAATTTTACAATAACTAAGTGTATGATGACGTTACTAATCACAACATAATTAGGCTTGTATAGATCTAAAGCAAATGATATTATCAAACACTAAGTCTTTCTGAAATTACAGGAACCACAGACGTTTGAATTAAATTTGGAATGTTGAAAATTGATGCTATCAGTGTCCCTGATACACATAAAAAAAAACATGCAAAAGCTCTTTACAAGCAAATAAATCTATATAATGTATGCATTATTTCAAAATACTCTCCAATATTCTTTCTTTTTTCAAAAATATTTCCATATTAAGACAGCAGAAGAAATTGAGAACTGATCTCTTTTGAAATAATTTGAAAAGTTTGTTAAATTCAAAGATAAACAAATCCTTCCATTCAGAGTAGTAATAATAGTTAATATATATTATGCTGTCTTCAGTTGCATTCAAATACATGTATTACAGCTCTATATAGAATAGTACTTAAATAACTATTTACATAAGAATGATATTTAAATATAAATCGTAAACACCCCACCGCTCTATTCTATCCATGCATATCTGAATATTGTTGAAGATATTTGTCTTTACATTTAATAATATTATGAATACTTCCCAGAGAGACACCATATATTTTGGCTAACTCTCTCATGGTTGGTTTGGGAGAACTTTCAGAGTTTCTTATCACTTCAACTTTTTCCTCTAAACTTAGAAATTTTGACTGACGAGTACTGAGCAAGAAACCTGAAAAATTGAAGATGTAAAGAGTACAATCTGCAGAAATTAAACCAGATAACAGAATGGGTATGAAGAAAATCAAGAAAATAAAGACAAGTTCTTAACTTCATTAGAATAACATAAAACATGGGTCTAGTTTACTGTCAGTCAACTGGAAAACATTCAATGCCATGTCAACCAAGAAATATATGGCCTAGTCATTAATAGAATCAAAGACTGTTTTCCAACATAGATATATTCATTGTGTGCAAGCCACACCCCCATTCATCATGCTTAATCAAGCCATTGTAATACAAATGAGCGAATTTACATACATGTATTCATAACTAAATATTGTTCAACATAACTTGGTCGTAGAATTTTCTAGGAACTATAAGCCATTCAAATCAAATCAATAATTATAGATACCTTGTTACAATGTAACATCAAAGGCTTCTAAAAAAAGATATACTATTTGACAGGCTGCAATTCTTTTTGTATTTTGTATAATAAAGTTGACAAAATAACTACTTTATGTATCTTATTTCTTCATAATGTCTGATTTCTAAATTTTACCAGTAAGTGAAGCATTTTTAATACCAGCCCTATCCCGTTGATTTGGCTATATTTGCCAGACATGTCACTTATCTGCCTAAAATTCCCATTTGACAATAGGCTCTGTCAGTTCCCAACTGCATACAGTAAACAACAAGGTCCACTCCAAGCCACCGAACACTACTTGTCAATTACTTTAGTTATTTAATTACTGGTAAAGAGGTTGTTAAACAACTATGAGTTTATGACATTTTACTGTAATATCATCTTTTTAAGCCATTTGTTAAAGAATTATTTATCAAACATTTAAACTATTGTCATATTCTTGAAGAATTTTATCTTTTTGTTTAATGATATTAAAAACAGTTCCCACGGCAACACCAAATATCTGACATAATTTGTTCATGGAATGTTTTGGTGGTCCTTCAAACATATTTATTACTTGAACTTTTTCCGCAAGAGATAATCTTTTCTGAGGCCGACTTCTGAGAATTCCTGAAATTATACAAATTGATCTTATTATTTGGATTTGATTAAGATTTGTGAAAAAGGGTCAATATCTAATGTTTTTAACAAAAAATTAATATATGTTACTTTGTTTCCTATATAAATCTGATATCTGGTCTTAAATCTCATTTTAATATGTTAAAATTTAAAGGGATTGTAAGGAGGTTTTTAATTATGTATGTGCATCAAGGACACAGTTTGCATGAATTTGCAACATACAATTTTTCAATCTCTCCTCTTTACAATCTAATTATCATTCTTGATAATAATATAATGGTTAATACTGTTGACAATAAGCATAATTTAATATAACTATACTTAATACATCAACTCTCCAAAAAATCCAGTCTCAGAGTGAAATAAGTCACAACCACTTCGAGTCAAGACACCTTACAAATAGCCTACATATCATTATTATTATCTTTTACTGTTGAGTATTATCTCTTTAAATTCTTTATCATTATTAATCTTTTATCATTTACTGTCATTTATTATAGTTTACTAACATTTATTATCATTAGCTATTCTTTACATGATCATTATCTATTCATTGTCATTATCCATTCATTATCTATTCATTATCATTATTGATCTATTGTCATTAATTATCATTTACTTCATTTATAATTGTTTACTGCCATTCATTATTGTGCACTGTTCTTCATTAGTGTTTACTGTCATTCATTATCATTTACTGTCATTCATTATCGTTAATTGCCATTCATTATCATTTACTGTCATTCATTATCGTTAATTGCCATTGATTATTGTTTACTGTCATTCATTTTCATTTACTGTCATTCATTATTGTTAATTGTCATTCATTATTATTTACTTTCATTCATTATCATCATCTATTCATCATTAAATAGGCTTTTGTTTTTTATTATCGTTTACTGTCATATTATTGTTTATTATCATTTATTATCATTTGCTGTCATTTATTATCATTTGCTGTCATTTATTATCATCATCTATATATAAGCATTTACAGTTATTTACTGTCATTAATTATCATGATCTATTCTTTATCATCATCATTTACTATCAAACTACTAAACTCTTCTGAGAACCAAACTACGTGTAATACAAATATATCAAATCTATTTAATAATAAATAACAAAATCTTTAGTCCTGAGGCACACAGTTCTGGAAATTAACAAAACAAAGAAAACACCTTAATTCAACTACTTCAAGACAATTCTCATGGAGGAAACTTCATCCTTTAGATTTTTGCTGATCATAATCAAATATATATTTGTCACGTTTCTTCAAAATATTATATACAGTTTGTGAAGTAACACCAAATTTCTGAGCTAGTTTCTTTACTGGGTGATTTTCTCTTTCGGCTAAGTGAATTAATTTCACCTTATCTTCTAGTGTTAGTTCTTTATATTGTCGCGTGGTCAGTAATGCTGAAAGAGAAAATAAAACGTGATAGGAGAGATTTTCAAATTTTTGCGTAATTGTCACAAAGATATTGGTATACAGTAGTTTATTAATTCTATTATAATTTGCTTTATATTTTTCATTACACACCCAAAGGTTGATGACTCTGTTGGGAGAAATGATTGTTCCTAAGGTCATCTTCATCAATAGGCTTTATTTAATTTAAACTCAACAAATGATGAATACTGCCGCAGATGTCATAAGCAAAGAAATCATTATGATTAACACCTAACTTCACTCTAACACAAAGTTTGCCAACTGATCATCTCTTTCAGAGAATCCAAATAATATTATTGTATAAAGATCTTGATTTTATCTTGCATGACCATAAGAAAGTAATAATTGGAAAGTTATTTTTAATGTAACAATTAAAATAGCATCCATGACTAACCTAGTCTTTTGGGCTCTGTCTATGAGCCCACTGTGCCAAGAAATGTGCCTTATTTTTAAGGAGTTTATAAACTGTGTTGGGTTTTAAATCAAATATGGCTGCCAGTTCTTTATTTGATGGTTTGGGATTTTGTTCAGACATTTCAATTAATTTAACTTTTTGATCTAATGGTAATTCTTTATAATTGCGGGTTGTCATCAAGGCTGAAATATAAATTGAAATAAAAATCATTAGCTGAAGATCTATTAACTCTTAAAATCTAGAGTGATATATCTAAGAAGCATAATTACAAGCCTTCATTAATTTACATCAGATATTGTGAGCTATTTCCAAAATTAACACAAAAAGCAGCAATTTATTCATCTCCAAAAAACAAATGCATATTTTATATTTTTTGAACAAATTGAGATGCTCATGAACAAAAGCTGAGGTCTATAATACATAACATGAAATTACAGTGTACATGTAGCCAGCAGGTCTTGCCTTTTGATACTTTTCTGTGGTTGTGAAATTGGTTTGTGTATTCTGAACCCATTATCAATTCATCCCAACACACCACTCTGACACTGGAATAAGATGTGTTTGTGTGTTTGCATGGTGTGAGTACAGAGACTGAAAAGCTTTTAAAGCTGCACTGAAAGAAATGTCACAAGTGGCCTGACACACTTTTTTTGAGCAAGTAAGACTGGCATAAGCAGATAATCTTATGAGCAACAATCAATATATCATGCTTGACCAATGAAGAATCTTAATAGAAGTATATTGATGTTTTAGGAGGCAATTAAATATTTGAAGTTCCACCATCAAACAGATAATACAACAGACCAATATTAAGATAAGTATTATCATTGATTAGGATGCTTGTCTTTCAATCATTTGTGTAAGATTAAAATTCTGAAGTCTTTGATAATCAGCTATCAATTATAAAACTGGTGGTATGTCAATATGGACTGTTACACACTGGCTGACATATTTTTAACATATTTTACTGTCCCAACATCCCTTGTTTGGCAAGCCCTTTGTAGGTACACAATGTGCACTATACATGGAAATATACAGTAAATTGTTAATGAAACAAATAAAACAGTGGATGAGCACAAATTGATAAATTTATTATAAAGACCAGTAAAACAATCAGTGATTTATGACTAACTACAAAAAAACTATCAATATCATTCAATATAGAACTATTTTAACAAAACTATAGAACACAATGGTAAAACAACCTTAGCAAAAATAAATAGTTACTTGAAACTCGTAATAATGAAGAACAATAATGATTAAAATGACAACAAAATCTGAATATTCATGAAAATCCAAGTATGGCATTTACCGCAGTACATGCTGTTGTATATGCCTCACTTCTGAATGACAACCGAACAATTATATATATTTTTAAATCTACACAGAAATTTCATATATGCCCACCTCTTTTTTTTCTAAATACAATACCATAATCATACAAGTCTCAACAGCAATACTTTGATATCAGTACTGTTTTGTGTTTGATAAAGATTCCTGTATGAATTGAAACGTTGCAAATATTAAAGGAAGGAGTAGTTTATCCATAATAGTGTTCTTGTTTTAATGTACATTTTGACATAATTGAAGGTGGGCTCTTAATAAAGATGGTTGTGTGAGCAGGACATACTGTACTTCTAAATGTCACTTAAAGATTATATAACAATACAGAACAATAGTGATCTACTGATCTAGGTGAAAAACACAGATCTATTATGATAAAAAACATTTTCCATGAATAATAGTATCAAAGTCCTGCTTGTTTATATGAAAAATATTCTGGAAGCTAAAAGTATATTTTGAAAAGGGTTAATCTGATGTCCCTTTGAGTTTATTGTAGTAATCTGTCAGATATTTTTCTTTCTTACTTAAAATGCTATAAACTGTTTTTAACTTAGTGTTATATTTAATGGATAATTCTTTAGTTGATGGTCTTGGAGCGCTTTCAGAGTCTTGTATCAATCGTACCTTATCTTCCAATGGCAATTCCTTATATTCACGTGTATATGTCAACACTGAAAAATACAAAAATATAAGAAATTCCATGAAAAATTTGATACAATTTCTTCAAGCCTAGTACAGGTTATCAGGTTAATATACATCAGATTTCATCATTTGGATAAATATATACGAAATAATAACAAAGGTGCCTTCCCACTTATCACCATAATATCTTTACGGCCACTTGAGCAAAGGAAGTATGGTTTATATTTATATACATAAGTAGCTGAAGAGTTGTCATCAATTCTAGGTAAAATGAAACATTTAATCCATTATCCAGAGAACAAGTTGTTATTTAATCCATATTCAATTCATATAACTATATATTTACCAGCAAATTGAGCTGGAACAATTATGTTTTCTCACAAAGGATTTGTTTTTCAGATTCTAGAGACTTGCTTTTTAGTTAGTGAACCAAAAAATCTAGTGTATTCTTTCAAATTCATGAACCAACATACCCTCCACTGTCATTAAAGAGTAAAGGTTTTTAAAGTTGAAGAATTAAGTTTTATTTCTCTAGGTAATTCCTTATGAAAGTATACACTACAGGACATCTAAATTGTTTTTTACTGTAACAATTAGTAAGGTAAATTTGATGCTGTTTTGTTCCGGCTGACTAACATGTATTATCAGGAAAGAAATGTCAACTTTTAAATACTTCATGTTTATTGCCCCAAGATTCTGAAGAGCAAAGAAAACAATAAAGCTATGAATATGGAAAATTGTCTGTCGATGAATTTCTATTCAAACTATGATAATCTGCCATAAATTTGTCTTTTTTTCTTAATATACTATAAACTGTATGAAGTTTTGTCTGGTATTTTTCCGATAATTCTTTCACTGTTGGTTTTGGCATTCTTTCAGAATCTTGTATCAATCGCACTTTATCTTCTAATGGCAATTCTTTATATTCACGTGTACTTGTCAATGCTGAAAAATACAAATTGTCCAAACTTCAGTGAAAGTAGATTCAAAGTATACCAGGACAACACATAATATAAACTTTCAACCATCATCAAGTCGGGGAGTCGCAAATTGTCTTGGGGTATCACAGATGTGCCAAAGTTGCCAAAAGAAACCCCTACTGGCAGGACCTAATTTTGGGTACTGGTATCAGATGGGGCAGGTTATGTCAGGGCCCATCAGAAAAAATGCTGTGTCACCTTTAGAACCTACTCTTTCAAATTTTGAATAGTGAAAGAATTGCAGGTGAGTCGCCTGAAAAATCTAGTGACCTCGGTTCAGCCCCTTCACCTAACACTAACTAGAAACTGACTGGTATGTAAGTATTCAAGTTTGAGTATTTCTAACAGCGCTTATTGATTTGATGTAATGATCAGTTGGTTATAGAGCAGATAATAAAAACAATAAAACCTATCTTCTATCGACAGTACATATAAAAATACCTCTCCAGTGAAACCTCACTGTATGGAAACTGCAAACTTCATTAACATAAATACGCCTGACTACATTATTAATAGAAGTTGTAACAAATGAACAAAGATATATTTGTACCAGTCTTAGTTTTAGAGGCAGATTAGAGTCAATTGTTATTCCTACTATAAACATATGAAGAAAGAGAGGTTAATTCAGCTAAAAAAAAATTTTCATTGGCTTATTTACTTTATTTTGAAGGGAGTTGAAGACATCAGAAATACATTTACTTCCTAGGATCAATAACTATCAAGAGAACAATGCAATGTTAAGAATAGCTTTAATATTTTCACTTTATAAAAGGTATTTGAGTCAAAAGTCTGATGTACGTCACAAAAATCTTGAATGAATGCTTGTAGCAACAGAGAACTGCTAGTTTTCTGAGGTCCGATTGCACTTAAAATTATTCCTTTTTTGGCAAACCACCATAACATAAATTATGGCTCAATTAAGCAAAGGGAATCCTTAAAAAACTGGAATTTTCATTGATTGAATAGTATGTCATGTCAACTTTTGGAAAATATTTCAAGTTCTTTGATACAGATATAATCAATGGTTAATATTACAGCAGTCTGTCAAAATTCTATGTATCAAATAATTCGATGATTTTTCAAGTTAAGATTTCATATATCAAGCACCTGTTTCAAGATAACTTATGGATTTTTCATCAAATTTTGACGTTTATCAAAATCAGCAAGGTACTTGTTTTTTTTCTTAACAATATTATATGCAGTTTTAGTTTGGACGTCAAATTCTTCTGCTAGTTGACGGATCGATGGTTTAGGATCCCTTTCTGAAGCTTCAATCAATCGAACTTTAGTTTCCAATGGTAATTCTTTGTATTGGCGTGTATTTAACAGAGCTGAAATCATACAACAGCTAAAATTACTTTATTACTCCTCAACTTACAAATACTTACAATATGTAAGAAGCCATTTAAAAATAGTAGAAGTAAAATATCATATTATGTTAAAAGATGTACACTTTAATTCATATTGTTAAGATTCTAAATTTCAATATAAATAAGAATACAATAAAAAAAATAGTTGAAGATGTTGAACAATATCACTTATATAAAAGAACACTTGGGAATAACAAGGTACATAACGTTTCAATGTGGTAGATTTCTCATGCCTACCCCCTCCTCTTTTTCATTCCATCTGATGACAACAGTGTAAATTGTGTTGAAAGAATTATGTTATATAATAGTTCTTTTTTATATGTGCTCTGTGCTTCTAAATGTTAATCAAATCTTCATTATCATAGCATTACTATTAAAGTTCAACTACAACATTTCTCTATCAAACTGCATTAAGTTCAACTAATGCATTTTACTCATTAATATCGGTGGAAAATTTATTATAATTTTTAAATATTTACAATAGACCTAGTACTAGTATCAAACTAGACTTTAAATATACTAGTTATTTAAATATTTATGTCAATAACAAAATTAACTATCAAGATTAAAATATATAATAGAAACATACTGCAGGACAAGAAAGAACAAACATATTTACATGTATTTTATATAAACTTTCTAACAATGATACTTATACTGATCCTTAAAGGTATCATTATAAATACTCAATCATTATATTCCTGATGACATGTGAGAACCACATTGAAACATCGAAAATAATAAATATATTCTAGAAGTATCCAAACATAACAATTGTTATATTTGTTGTCATTTATTATACTACCAAATTACATTACCAAGGGACAGTTATAATATTGACTTGCATTATTCTCAATAAAACATAATAACATGTTTCCTTTAAGTTTATCTGGTTCCCAAACCACTTGAGTTTTGATCAAATAGTTGCACATTGACAGCTCGCGATGTACAAGACTACCGATGTTGTAAAGCTTTCCTTCATTTAGCCCCCAACAAACACAAAAGTGGAAGTTTGCAATTCAACTAGTGTAAACGCACAAATGCTGGCTTAAAGCCAGCTTTTTGGCTCTGTAGAAACGCGGTAATAACTGTTTTTATAGGAATATAAATCAATGGTGTAGTTATACAACTGACTAATTAAATAAATTTATAAATAGTAAAACATCACTGCACTTTAATATCTGACCAATCTGTACAACTGTCTTTCAAAGTATATAGTAAATATATATGTTTTTCAAATTAAACAAATATTATAAATTTTGCTCTTCTCAGTGTTAAAAGCGATTCTTATTGTTACATTCTTTGAGATATATGGCCCAGTCATATTTCAATCATATTAATATAGTTTTTTGAGACAACCAGCATCACACTACATTAATGACTTTCTTTAGTTCTGTTCCCAATTGTCTACACAAATCTGAAAATTCTTGGAGACACAGGGCCAAGTCCTAAACCAATCATACTCCTATATTTTTATCACTTTATATCTATGACTTTCTATAGTTAAATTTCCAAATGAATGTTTCTTTCAATACAAAACCAGATGATCACAAACAAACATGGTTGTCACATAGTGAAATTATTTCTATCTGGAATAAGTTGATTTCTGTTGTTATATATATTATATACAGTTTTACGAGAAATACCAAATTCTGCCATAATGACCTTCACTGGAGGTCGTGGTTCAGTCTCCATTCTTTCAATAACTTTTAGTTTATCTTCTACAGCCAGTCTTTTACGAACCAAATATTGTTCTGACGGTTCTGAAGAAAAAAATTTAAGTAAATTTCTTTTAAACATTTTATAAACCTTTGAGCTACATAACAGTTTATTCAAGCGGTCTTAGTAATCTAAGTCTTATATGTCACTTAAATCTCCAGGCATTATGAAATGTTTACTTAAATCTCAAGGCATTATGAAATATTTACTTAAATCTCCAGGCATGATGAAATATTTACTCAAATCTCAAGGCATTATGAAATGTTTACTTAAATCTCCAGGCATTATGAAATGTTTACTTAAATCTCCAGGCATAATGAAATATTTACTCAATTCTCCAGGCATTATGAAATGTTTACTCAAATCTCCAGGCATTATGAAATGTTTACTTAAATCTCCAGGCATTATGAAATATTTACTTAAATCTACAGGCATTATGAAACGTTACTTAAATCTCCAGGGATTATGAAACGTTACTCAAATCTCCAGGGATTATGAAACGTTACTCAAATCTCCAGGCATTATGAAATATTTACTTGTCATTTTATCCATTATTTTATAAATCAAATTATACATAATCTAATTTTCAAAAATTAGTTGTAAAATCCTGTTTAACCTCCAGTTGGCACAACAATAATTTCAGAATAACTGCGAGAGCTTTTGATTAATGTGATATATAACTGTTAACAATGTCAACTGTCAAAGACTTTGATATTATAGTCAGGAATTGAGAAAAATGAAAATTCAACTTACACTTTATATTAGTCAGAAGTACTTTGTGATAAATACATAGACTTATAATGTTGTCTTCTGTTTAATATATTGTAGACTGTTTTACGTCCAATACCATATTTATTTGATAATTCCAGAGTTGACGGCCTAACAGAACCCTCAAATTCTTCAATTAACTTGATCTTTGAGTCTAGAGACAGCTCATTATATTGGCGGCAACTTAAAATCTGAACAGGCTTTTCTGAAATTTAAACAAAATTTATTTCAGTTTACCAAAGTTTTGTAAGTAAGAAAGTGTATAGTTAAACTATTATTTTTTATTATAAAAAAATGTTCAACCTAATTAAAATTATATCAAACTTTAGTTTATTTTTATTCAGTCACTTCAGTTAGGTTCTAAAGATAGGGCTAGTTTATATATCAACCTTTTGACCTTTCCTGTGGACCCAAACAAAATGGCAGTGCTAGGGAGGGCAAAAATCTGATTAGTTCAAGATCTCCAGCCCCGCAGCTGGTCCGAATTTAAGTGGCTTAATCAAAAATAGAAGCTAATAATTAAAAAAAAAACAACTTAAGTTAGGTCTACATTTAATTAGACTAAACTAGGTTTTAGCTACTTTTAATGACATAAAAATGAACCTAGTTACTACCTTTAAACTTCTCATCACACCAATGGCAGTCACCTACAACCAGTCAGTACGTATTGTTCTGTTGTTTCTGAAGATCGCATAGCATGACACTCTATCATGTTTCAGGTTTGGTTTTAATATTTCTGTATTGCTCTTCAATTAATGTATTGAGCACTATTTTGACAGTGGTATTTCTATATTGCTCTACAATTGATGTATTGAGCAATATTTCAAATGTGGCTTTTCTATATCGCTCTACAATTGATGTATTGAGCACTATTTCAAAAGTGGCTTTTCTATATCGCTCTACAATTGATATATTGAGCACTATTTAAACCGTGGTATTTATATATTGCTCTACAATTGATGTATTAAGCACTATTTCAAAAGTGGCTTTTCTATATTACCCTACAATTGTTATATTGAGCACTATTTTAACCGTGGTATTTCTATATCAATCTAAAATTGATGTATTAAACACTATTTCAAAAGTGGCTTTTCTATATTACCCTACAATTGATTAATTGAGCACTATTTTAACAGTGGTATTTCAATATAGCTCTCCAATTGTTGTATTGAGCACTATTTTAACAGTAGTATTTCTATATCGCTCTACAATTGTTATATTAAGCACTTTTTTAACAGTGGTATTTATATTGCTCTACAAATGTTATATTGAGCACTATTTTAACAGTGGTATTTCAATATAGCTCTCCAATTGTTGTATAGAGCAATATTCTAATAGTGGTATTTCTATATGCTCTCCAATTGTTGTATTGAGCACTATTTTAACAGTAGTATTTCTATATCGCTCTACAATTGTTATATTGAGCACTATTCTATTAGTGGTATTTCTATATAGCTCTCCAATTGTTATATTGAGCACTATTTTAATAGTGGTATTTCAATATAGCTCCCCAATTGTTGTATAGAGCAATATTCTAATAGTGGTATTTCTGTATCGCTCTCCAATTGTTATATTGAGCACTATTTTAATAGTGGTATTTCAATATAGCTCTCCAATTGTTGAATAGAGCAATATTCTAATAGTGGTATTTCTATATAGCTCCCCAATTGTTATATTGATGCACTATTTTAATCAGTGGTATTTCAATATAGCTCTCCAATTTGATGGGCTATTAGGGACAATATTCTCAATGTTGACTTGTTAAATAGATTCAAACAACATTCAATATGTTGATAAATTCTATATAATTAGAAATCTAATAACTTCAATATAGTAATTTTCTACTCATATATTCTAATGTTAAATACTCTATATTACAATATATACACATTACAAATTATATTTGTAACACATTGAAATCAACTGTTCTGGTGTCACAACCTAAATGTAACAATTTCTAGAATTGGGGCTATTGGGAAATAATATTTGGCTCTGTTTGACTTTTGTTATATGAAGAATCCAACACAACATGTCAACATGGCTCAAGGATTACCTATATATGATTGAAAGAGCTACTAACTTCGGTTTCACTCTACTTGTACATGGATGATAAATATGTGATTCGCCTGAACTCTAGCTCAACCAGAGGGTTAAAGAGAGCACTCTTTAATAACTAATCCTTGCCATCAAATAGGAATTCCAGATATATTTTAGGTTTTTATGAAAGACACAAGACATTTTTATTTTTCTGAATATATTTTGTACAATTTCTAACTTGTCAATAGTTTTATGTGAAAAACAGCAAGATGTTCTTCCCAAAAGATAAAATATTACAAACAAACATCTTATATTAAATAACTAAGTTAAGAAAAAACTTCAACTTGATACCTTCAACTTCAATGGATTAACAGAAAAAATACTCTCAAAAATTATCAGTTGATCTCCTAAAAAAGTTTTTTTCTTAATAAATTATTAGTGATAAGACATGACTAGTTCAGTAGAAAACATCAGATTATCAGAATGAACTTAAGGCAGATGTAGAAGAAACCTACTTTTCTATCATATTAATATGAAAAAACTACGGTACATCAGATTCAATTAAAAATTGCTCAGGATATTTGTGACAGTATGATCACTTACAATATAAAATGAAATTTAAAATCATTGATCAATAATTCCTATATTATTGCTAAAATATTGCAACTAAAAACCAAACTCTGACAAATGTTTGATATTGTATGGTGTTGTCAGTGTCATTGTCCTAGTCCATATATGAGAAAGAGTGAAATTTGGCAATAAATGTTCAATCTTCAATTCAGATTTCCGATCAAATATAATTTATATAACTTAATCTACATCAGGTTGAACAGAAAACTCCTTTTTATCATATTTATTTCGATATATTTGTCTATATTCATCTTTACGTTTCAATATCCTAGACACAGTCCTGGTAGAAATTTTATATTTCAAAGCCAACTCATCAATTTTAGGTGGATTATACCCCTCTCTCTCATCAATCAGTTGGATTTTCTCTTCAATACTCATTTCTTTCTTGTTAAACAAGTCTGAAATTGAAAGGTTTGAATACAGTTCAGAAGTTTAACAGCAGTATAAATAAGACAATCATGCAGTGGTCAAGATCTATACAAATGATCTAAGGTTAGTCCAGTCACTGCTAGAAAGTTGTTTATGTCATGTATATATTATAATATATACTGGCAATCAAAACTCAAATATTAACATACTAGTTGTTATTCTTGGGAATAAAATACTGATTTTCTTTCTTCTTTTCTTATCAGATAAGATTATCATTTGTATATTTACATGTCAAACCTTATACTACATAATGGAGTAATTATTTTGCTTATTGTATAAATTAAAATCTGAACAAACAATATTAACTCTTACAATACCCAAAATACTAATATAAATTGTCGTTAACCACATGACTGTTACTAACAAAATTTCAAACAAACTCCAGAATCAACAAAAGTCTATCACCATTGAATAGCATATTATCAATTCTCATTATATCATTTACAAATAAACAATATATTGCTAATTAATTCAATAAACAACTAATCACCATAGTTAATTCAAAACAAAATAACCATCATTTGCCATTTTTTTCTTGGAATAATTTCCTATATTCATCTTTTCTTTTAAGAATTCTATTAACAGTTCGTTGATGTATATTATATTTTAAAGCGAGCCAAGCTTGAGTGGGATGTGGATACTCCTCTCGCTCCTCAATCAACTTAACTTTATCAGCCAATGATAACTCGGTATACTTCTGGGTTTGGAAAATATCTGAAGTAAAAAATAACTAGGTAAGAATTTAGGATTTATCTTTTATTTCTATGCTAAAGTATGCCAGAACTAATCAACAAATACTCGTCAATCAAAATTAACGTAAATTATAAATTGTCTCACGATAAGATCCATTTTGCAGGTTTTTTCATCAGAATGTTATTTAGAGTTAAATCAGTGGAATGAGAATGGAGGTTTAATACTGTATTTTACAGGTAGATAAATGTGAATACTAAACTTCACAAATTCAATTCACATCCAATATCAACCAGATCTAACAACATGAATACCCATTTGAAACTATTTTCTCTGTTTTAACCAAGATCAGCAGTGTGACCTTGACATTACTATAGATAAAATGTCATTGTTTACATAAGAACACAAAATTATGATTTTGACAGTATACATTATAAATTTGTCTATTAAACATCATTGACTTTCTTCCTGGTATTGTTTCTTATGTAAGTCTCTCTTTTTAATGATTCTATGAACAGTGCATCGGTGAATGCCGTATTTTAAAGCAAGCTTATTTATTCCTATATTTGGATCATTTTCCCAATCTTCTATCAACTGAATCTTTTCTGACAATGTTAACAATTTATAACTTTTAGTCTTCTCAAATAAATCTGAAGAATAAATAACCAAAAATAAATTCAGATTTAAAAACTTTATTTTGTGACAAAATTTTAACAATAATTATGTATAGCAGTTTAAAAACATCACAAATAAATGATGTCAATTTTCATGAATTAAAACCCAAGTGGATTACAAAATCACAAATCATATTTAGTATATAGTCCAGCAAATATATTTCTGCTCATGCAGATCTGATACAAAGCATAAACACTAAGGCGGTTCAGTTTATTTTTAGGTAGAAAAAATAGTAAAAGAAACTATCTGAATCAACTTGTACTGTTATGATTGTAATTAAATCTACCTAGAAATTTAAGGGACTGCTTGTGTTGAAGGTTTAAATCAGACCCAGATGAGCTGAAATGCTTTTGCCTCATCAGATAACAACACTAAATCAATACATCAAGCTTAGAAACAATAATAACAGATAAAAGAAACTAAAAGGTAAGGCACAGATGATAAAATAATAGAATTAAAAAGATAATTACTATATACAAATATAAGTATACAAATGGATTCAAATTCATTTAAACAGTTACTTTTATAAACATTTCTTCAAAAAATGTTCACTTGGAAATAATGTCGAAATGGCAGAAAATTTTGCCAGTCGACTGATATATATAATATAAATACTTATGTTTATTACGGAAATGAAACAAAATTTATATTTTTCATTGCGGGTCATTGGGGGAACACATAGGCACCTATTACAGACTATCTTGTCCTCACATACCTGTGAAGCAAACACTTATGTTTGCCATTGTTTAGACCAATCATTCTTTACTCGCAGAAAGGGGAATTTTTCTTTTAGCTATCTAGTTAAAGTGTTCACCCTTAGAATTGAGCATTCAAATTGATGTGTGTCTAGAATTATCGGTTATAAAATGACGACTAGTCATTTAGAGATAAGTTACTATTCAACAAATACCTCTGACACAAGGTTATAATAATGTGGTGTTAATATTAAGAAAAGTAAATAAAAAGAAAGTAATTTGTAAAGGTAATTAGACCTAAAGTTAAAATCCATTTCTATATATCAAAAAATCTTATAATTGTCATAAAATAGAAATAGAAAGTAAAAATTCCAAATTTAAGGTATTATACAACGAATTATGTGATTTTCATGCATTTCTCGAACTTTGAAGATTTATTACATATAGTCAAGATCCAAATTAACCCCTGAAAATGGCAAACATGTCCCTATAAGAAAACTCGTGTGTCAGATAAAGATGTAAAAGAAGCTATAATTGATAATGCATCAAGACAGACTGTAACATTCAGTTTGTTTGGAAAAAAGGTTAGTATATTCCAAGTTCTTCATGTTTGCAAGATAAACTGTATGCTTCTTGAATACGCTCTCTATCTCTAACTATTCTATTCACAGTCCGTACATGAATACCATATTTAGAAGCAAGAATTGTCCGAGATGGATTTTGATTCCAATCTTCTATTAATTGAACTTTATCAGCTAACGATAAATGAACACGTGTAGTTAACTTCTCAGAGTCCCAAACATCTGAAGAGAAAAAAAATTAAATTGAATTTGGAGTGTCAGAAACTGTCTTACAGATTGTCAACTTAAAAAAAAATTGTGTTTGGTTTAAATCAGACTTCCATAAAAAGAAATAACCACAGAAAGGAAGATAAAAAATACAGAGTTTTAGATTTATAACTAAAGGTCAAAAAGGATCCTTTTTATCATCTTGTCCTTTGGCAAACTTTCTGGCATTAATCTCACCCAGTCTATCCATGCCCATTAGAAGAATGACTGTTATTATGAGTGAAGATAACTTTTCTAGGGTATAGTACTTTCACATGTGGACTGAGATCAGGACCCACAATCACCATTTGCTCAACATAATGATGTCATGTAAACAGCCATCACTTTAATCAACTGTTCTAAAGAACCTCAAACCACATTGTCAAGTATGTATTTGAAATTATCAAATGACATACCAATCCTTTACTTTGCTTTTACAGACAACTATGCTTTTGTATAAAGAAAATTGGCAAAGAAAGTGCCATCATCTATTTGAAAAGTTTCTGATGGAGAAGAAACAGCCATGTAACTAGGCGGTATTATTTTCTTGGCATCTCAAGTATTCTTCTTTCAAGCGTTCTTTATCTCTTAAAATTCTATTGACAGTACGTTCATGTACATGATATTTTAAGGCAAGTGTGGCTAGCAGTGGACGTGGTGTTTGAGACCAATCTTCAATAAGCCTAACTTTATCATCTAATGTTAGATGTACACGTTGACGTTTCAACCCACATGCTTCCCAAATACCTGAAGAAAAAATTACCAAATTATCAAATTTCCAAGTCTTAGGATATTAATGAGAAAAATTGCAAAATAAAGTAATTTCCGATGTTTTGTATCACACTAGTGTATAATGATCTATAATGTTACCAGTCAATATTACTGTTAAAATTTTATATCGTAAAGAGGCAAGGATTAACTTCCACATTGACAATTTGCAATTAAACTTTATGCAAAAAACTTCTCAGTATTTCTGTATAAATATATATTTTTATTTGTCTGATATCTAGATAGGAGTATATTATGTTTTTACTAGTTAATATCTGCCAAAAAGGATGTGACTTGGATTTGGCAGTAGAAATTTTTGTAATGAACATCTTTTCATGTTTAAATTTCAATATACAGGAGGACAACACAAAATTGTATCAGATGATTTAATGTCATTTAGAAAGTGGTGTTGCAACAATATTTTCGTTATTGGGATAACACTTTCTTGGTATAGCACAGATTCTAGTGCTGAAAATTGGATGAGACCCGAACCAGAGATCTCAGAGACAGGCACCTCATCGTCAGCAATACATGTCAACCGTCTAGACCACTCGGCCAGAAGATCCTCCACAAAAATGGAAGGCAGCAGACTGGTAGACTGTGAACATGCATTACCATAAACGGTAATGACACAGCTCCCAAGGCTGATTACATGAGATGATTTGATGTCATTCAGAATGATCCATAAAAAACTTGGTAGGCCAATTGATCAATAGTAAATTCCACACGTAAAAGAAGTCTTCTAGTAAGTGATTTGAAAAAATAAAGGTAGAGTAATACTGATTTTTAAGTTTCATATATTATGCAATGTTGGTAGTCCAATCAATATGTACAAATATATACAATTTATATTTCAATTACAAATCAAGTGTCCAAATGTAGATAAATAAGGAATGTTGACTCAGAGATTAAGGGTACCGGTACTAATATAGGTACAATTTTGTTTATCTTGATATGGTATTGATTAAATTATAACTGACAATTTAAGAGGAGGTAACAACAATATCAAAATACACATTTGTGTTTGTTCTGAAGAACAGCATGCCAGATTTCAATTCTGCAAGGCCATAATAGCTGAAATTCAGTTGGTAAATTTAAATGACTGTCCTTTGAGTTAATTGTGGCACCCATCTCTAGCTTCACACAATTGTTCCCTCCCAACACTGTTAAGGAATAAAATCAAAACTACATACATGTACATGTTAATAGACGAAGAAAGCACCAAGTAAACATATGAACATGGATATAATATAAGCTATCAATAATTAAGACCTGTATAACAAGAATCTTGTGCCTGCTAGCATATACAGTAGGTCTATTTTCTCCACGAAGATACATACTTTGTTCCTACACATACTCAACTAGTGATTTAAACTTTTGGATAAGTAATAGAAGGACAAAAAAATGTGATCATAGACAATTGAAGTGTTTCTGAGCAAGGCATTTAGCCGACAGGCCGATAGTATATATTTTCAACTAGTTTTGTTTTTCCTGTTCAAACTTGTATATTAATTCATCTCTCTTTTTAAATATTCTAAACACCGTACTCTCTGATACTTCATACTTGGAACATAATTCATGGACAGTCATGGAACGACTAGACTCTCGGTCTCGTATCAAAGCCACCTTTTCTTTCAACGTTAATTGTTTATACTTCTGAGTTGTTAACAGACCTGAAAAGTAAAATATCAAACGTTACTTTTCAGGTCACATCATTCCCAAGGTTTATTGAACTTAAGAATGAATTATGGTAAAGAATGCCTTTTTTTTGTATTTTGAAATTGAAGAACCAGTAATGTAAATTATTATCAGTTAATTTTCAGGTTTTGATGTTAATGAGATTTAGATTTTAATAGAAAAACAAACAAGTTTTACATTCTCTTTTCTGTCTTCTAAATGGGAAGTGCTGTCTCAATCAATGATAAAGGAGGTGTTAATTTGGTTATCACTGTTAAATGGAATTAAGGAAAGGGAAGCAACCATTTTAGTGAGAAATGAGTCAAATTTGGCCAGGCATGCGACTTCCTTATTCAAAATTCATTTATTCATCATTCTGTATGGTCACATAATCTTTTTGACTAAATTTGTTTAAATTTGTTCAGCTCAGTTCCAACCCTAGATCTCAACCAGTACTAAACAGTTCAATAAGTACAAGGTTGTCACACATAAACATTTTTTTTTTTCATGTTTTACAATAGGCAAAAATATTCAAGGAAATGTATGCTAATGTACTTTTCAGGTTATGTCATGTATCTATGTCACTAAATGTGTCGACTTGCATCTATAAGTAGAACATCCTATATTTGATAGTTTGATGGTGAATGTAATTATATGATTTTATATGTTAATAACACTGAATATTGATATTACTATTTTATCTTAGAATAGAACAGATGTTGATAAGCAAAGCTCAGAATATACACACAATAATATAAATTTGAAATAAATCAGGAAATCACAGACCGAAAAACACAGTGATCAAAGAACTACATGTAGTATCAAGAATGTATGTTTTAGCCAAAGTAAGACATCAAAAGAAAGAATCACAGACAGGAAATACATTCAATTACAAGCTATGTAACACCATTTTGTTTTGTTCCAACAACAGTGTAAGTAAAACCAAATTGAGAAGAATTTTCTATCAATTCAGGACATGCTTTGTCATTTTAATCACGAAATCCATATTCTTAATTTAGCCAATTGTTCATATGTTTTTATCGCGATCATTTTTCATCTGTCTGAATTCATCTTTGCGACGAAGGACGCGTTTAACAGTGCTTTCTGATACGTCATATTTCAAACTAAGTTGTCGTAATGTAGGAGAGGGCTGAACTTCTCTATCTTCTATTAATTTGATCTTCTCATCTAGAGTCAGTTCTTTATGCTTTTGAGTATAGAGTAAATCTGAAACTAACAATGAACAAAGTCAGTGTATTTAAGTTTGTTTTATTGAGAGAAAATGGACAGTACTATATAATTACTGATTAATACATTTTAAACAATACTGAGGACATTTTCTTTAATAACAGTTTCAGTTGAATGAAATACGATAATTACTTGATACTCAAACTCCCAAATGTAACTTTAACCAATAATGAACATAATACACTTTTATACAACTATTTTTGACTCCATTTACAAACATATCAAAGGACTTTCAAAGAATTTTAAAACAATCCTTGTTATTGATGGAAAGAACAAGTTATCAATTAATAATCATCATATTATATTACAAAACTATAGAAAACATCAAAAACTCAAGCCAGTGATCAAATCTGAGTTACAAATTTAAAATGGCAACTCATCTTTACTTGAGACTCATACAAAGAAAAACATTTGAAAGAAGAATTCTGGGTTTAAATTACTTGTGAAGAAATATTTTTTGCATTTTTTAGTATTTCTTAAGACTATTTAAATTTACTCAAGAACCAAAGCAGCCGGGAATTGTAAACCTGTAAATTTAAATGATATGATTTTAATGTTCATATAATTGACAATAACTAAAATCGGTCTTTAAGTTGCTTGCAACAACTATCACTCAAAATGGTAATATCTGAATAAAGATAAGGATTGACAATTGGCATTCTAATCATGTTTATTTGTGCTTCAGACTTTCTGTAGAAACTGCCAGATCTATGCATTTTTTTCATAATACATCTGTAATATCTTATTTTTATTTTTTATAATTAAATACACTGTTCTTTCTGATACACCATATTGACTCATTATATCTTTGACTTTATCAGTCGTTTTCTTATCAGAGTTCTCAAATTCATTCAGGATTTGAATTTTAGTTTCTAGACTAATACGAGGTTTACTAGAATTCATTTGTTGATATCTTGCAAAAATTTCCTCTTGATTCCATTGTAAACCTTCTGAAATTCAAAATAAATGATTTTTTAGTGCTTGGCATCTTTTAATTATTGACAAAATATTTATGTAATGACATGACAGAGGATTTCGTCATGTGGATGTTGCTAGAGTGTTTACAGTTATGACAAGCTGACTTTCACCTTTGAGTAAGAAACCTCCCTACTACTGTTAAGTGCTAGTGTAAATTAGGTTTTAGAATTGCTAGAAAATACATCATTGAGCTTGAATCTACAAGTTTAGTATGGAATTCACAACTAACACAAGGCTAATTCAATGTTAATAAAATGTTAATCATGACAAGAATTATTGCCACATGATTACACAATAATAAGGAATGTTTATATTATAAAGTTCATTGTGATGTGTATTGTTTAGCAAGTTTTTCATTATAAATCTGAATAAGTTTATTCTTCTTTTTCATTATCAAATACACTGTTCTTTTAGAAACCCCAAATTCACTCATTAAATCTGCAACTTTTTCAGTAGTCCTCTTTTCACTTGCTTCATATTTTTGAATTAATTCTAGTTTAGACTCAACACTGAGATCAGTTCTCGGAGATCTGTGAACATTTGACATACTTTCAAGACACCATTTTTCATATTCTTCTGCTGAAATTCAAAATGAACAGCTTGTTACATTAAAAAATGCTTGAAAATATGTCAGAAAGAATATTTTGTGAACATGAAGTAGTTGAGTGCCGTATCACAAATCAATTCCAAAAAACAATACAAACGGTACTTTTGTCCTCATTTTGAAATGACCCAGGTACTATAAATTGATGGACATATATTATTTACCAATTTCTTGATTGATGCGTTAGCTCAGACATACATTGATCGGATTATATCTTATAATATAGACCTATATAGTGGTGGTGGCTGTTGCGCACAAGACCATGTTATTCTTTTCTAAACACCAGAGGGCGTTTCTCTTTGGAAGAATTCACAACTTTTACTTTCAATTTCGCCATACTATGGACAAGATGTTGATTAAATGAATTGATAATATACGGAAACATCTTTAATGTCTATACAATACACAAACAACAATCAAGTACTGTATTTACAGTAAGCCTTTTAAGGAGTTATAAAATTTTTATATAATGTAAGAATAACATTCTTTCCATCTGCACTATTAATGCTTGTTTAAGAAAATAGAATCTAGCTTCCTTATACACCCAATTTACTCATTTCAATATATCACATGACAGAATATAAAACAGTTAATACATATCTATTACACTTTCATAAATATTTACAGTCAATGAATTAATAAAAGGAATTTTTAACATTTATTCACTATCACTTCTTTAACAATGCAAGTCTGCTCATTTTTTCCTCATGTAATTTCAATATCTTTTGTTTGCTTTTAATGATATAAAACACAGTGCTCTTGGACACTCCAAACTCATTCATAAGGTCAGAGACGATTTCCGACCTTTTTTTATTACTCGCTTCAAATTTTTGTATCAATTTTAATTTGTTGCCTGTAGTCAGATCCTTTCTAGGCGTTCTGTTTGTCGACAAATATTCATTACACCATTTATCATATTCTGAAATTCAAAATGAACACCAAATTAGGCAAATCCTAGAAATGTGTTACCTTTTAATGGCTTAAATACCTGTCAAGTTATTTATGTTGTTGAATGACAAGATAGTAAAATAAGAACCAAGAGAAAGCTTTAAAATAAGCATTGTTAATAAATTATGTCAACTTTTAGTCAGAGTTACTTATTCCTGATTTTTGTCCTTATAGATAGAGTAAAAAGAGGCAGAAAAGAGCCAGAAATCAATTTTATTAAAACTTTGGAATCCAAAATATTGTCTGATTTTCAAAATATGTCCACACCCTTATTGTTTTAGGTCTGATTTTTGTCATTTATACAGGTATGCCAAATAATACTTAGTCAAACAACTAACATATATAAGATCAAGACTTAATTCAATTATTCCTTAACACTTACTCCTTTCCATTTCAATTTCACAAATTATCAGCCTGTTCATTTTTGCTCAGCATTTGCCTATACTGAGAGAAATATTTTTCTTTATCTTTTAGATATAAATAAACTGTACTTTCACCAATACCATATTGTTTAGCAATATAACTAGCTTTAGGTTTATAGGGGCACTGCTCATAATCCAATATTAACTGTATCCTATCAGCTATAGGGATGTTCGTTTTAGTTCGAGATCTCGGCAGATATTTACGAACATCTGAAATTCAATAAAAATAGTAATCAGCTTTTAAGTGCATGAAAGGGATACAGTTTGGGTAGTTGGAAGGAGCTAACTTCTGAATTGTGAGCATAAGTCATATTGACATGAACAAACTCTATCCTCTTGAAAAGATTATATTATTCACTAATATTTTACTGAATGTGTTTTTGGCTTTGTTCAATAATTGTATTTGAATGGATTATTGTTATGGTCTTATAATATCATTTATTTATAACACTGAGTAAATCCACTGATGAATATATAAACTCTTATTGAGTTGAGATATTAATCCTATGTTTAGGTAAAATGCTATGCGAATGTGAGGTAGAATATGTTTAGTATGAATTGTAAAATACTGATATCATACATCGTGTTCAATATGAACCAGCATAAAACTTAGATATTTGCATAGTGAACACATAGTGAAAACTGTATAGAAATGTGGATGTGGATGAATTCAAAGGAACATTTATTTTTACTTTATTATCCATAAATTTTTCTCTTCACAAAAATAAAAAATATATATTAAAATATTCTTTAATAACATAATTAACATAACAAATAGAATATGATTTGCATAGAAGTTTCAACAAAACGGTGACAAGAAAGCAACTTTGTGTTACAAGTATCCTTCCCATCAATACCAATAATACAAACTCTTAGAATGGAGATAAAAGTCTCAAACACAATAGGGTATTACATCATCAGTTTATAGAATAGAATCTCTATGTAATACAATATATCAATTCAACTTAGTTATTATTGCAAAATGCAGATAATTATTTAGTTTCATGGTTTTGTTAATCCTAGTGGGATTCTGTTGTATAGTTTGGACACCAGTCAAGTCTACTGGTGAACAGACTCAATTTTTTGGTCCTCCCTAAGAGTTAGAATATCTATTATTGGAATACAAAGTGTAAATTATCAAACATTGTCACTTTCTGTTGCAAATAGTCTTTTATATTCCTCTAAATATCTATGTTTTTCTTTTAAAAAATAATACACAGAGCTAAGTCCTATTCCATATTTTTTTGCCATATCCGTAGCTTTTGGTTTTTCAGGACTGTTTTCAAATTCGTTAACTAAACGTATCTTATCAATTAGTGGTAGTTTTTTACAGCTTCTGTTGTTTTTTAAGGTATTTATAACACATTTCTCTGAAATTGAAGAGAAAATTGTAAGATCACTGTTTACTTTAGGTGAACATATTATAGGGGATGATATCTAATTTCTCTAGGAAGACCAAATATTAACTACGCATTAGTCTTAAATATGAAAGGCCCTTTATAATCTTTAAACAATGGTTCCCTTATTTTCAAATATATACATATATATAACATCTCGACCGGTAATACTTATATCAAACTATTGACTGTTTATAAGACTTATAGAAAATTTCGTGGATAAAGAAGCACAAGAAACATGGATAGAATATTTGCAAAGAAAGATGTCTGTATGAGCAATTATAACAATTATGGCAATACTTCAAATGTTTTTTCTTCTCACAGCACTGATTTAAATAAACCTCAAACCAGTTTCAAATTTTATTGATATATATCAGTATTCTGTTTCTCATATTGTTTAAGGAATCGGTCTTTATTTTTTAGATACATATACACAGTACTCTGACCAACACCAAATTTGTCAGCAAAATAGCGAACTTTGACCCCTTGTTTCTCAATGTCACTCTCTTCAAATTCCTGTATTAACTTGATCTTTTCCTCCAATGATATATCATTTCTATTTCTGCTTTTAGGCATTAAAATCATGAGATCTCTTTCTGAAATTTAACAGAAATTCTTTATTAGATATGTCATAATGGTGGATTGAGTTTGAGGTCCCACGGAGCCAAACTAAGACCATATATATTAACTAGTAAAAAGTTTAAGAAAAAGAAAAATAGGCTAAGCAATGTAAGAAGATGGAATATACTTGTTTATAAACTTTATTCAAATATAACTGACATATTAAGATTAACAAAATTACAAAGTTTATTGGATCAAAATGTCTAGGAAATTTATAATAAATGACTTTTTCAATCAGGTACATAATGTTTTATATACAGGAGTATATTTACAACAGTAATACACTAAGTGTTAGATGAACTGTGTTTAAGAACTTTACATTGGTCTTGTAAGAAATATTGGTGTAGCGACGCGATTGATCACATTATTTGAATTTGTGACAAATCTTAGAATGCCGCAAAGTTGTGCTTTTACAATGTCAGTGTCACATGGTCAACTACAGTGATTTGAAATATAATGGCCAGTTTCTGTAAGTGATTTATTATTGAAGCTAGTGATGGTAGATATTTTAATATGAATGTTCACTAAACAGTTGATCTGATGTTTTAGCTTGATATTCTTCAAACAATTTATCTCTTTTCTGAATAATTCTATATAAAGATGTTTTAGAAATATCAAACTTTTTACAAATAGTCTGAATTCGATCCATTTTAGCTTTATTCTTATCTTCATTATCAAGTGCTGTTAATATAGTAATTTTCTGTTCTAGTGTAATAGTTTTACGCTTGTCAACCAATATATCTGAAATGACACCAAGATGTAGAGTCATTGATTGAAATGTTGGAATCCTTATAAAAATTCAGCTGATAGGGTAAGAAGTCTACACAGGTTTTTTCTTGGAAGCACTGGCAGAAGATTGGACACTTTTTTTTATGAAAAGGAATGCGAAATAGAAAATTGTTTACTTGTTAGAAACCCCTTTCTCAGTTAACTTTAGTTTACAGCTTCACTGAAGAAGGCTGCAGATGCAATGAAATGCTTTTCTTGTTATGTTTAATGCTTTATATTGTATAAAGATAGATATATCATAGGATTTAGAATCTCCTTCTAATCTATTACATACATTTGAAGGATAATAACACAGTGGAAATTTATGTGTTTAATAAAAAACACATTTATCTGACAGAAATGAATAGAAATTGTCATTATGTCAGCCAACAGACCACACAATGTTTTTATATCATAAATTAAACAATATAATTTTCACAACATGCTTAAAAAAGATTAGTTTTACAACTTAAAATATATATTTGATGACACACTTAAAGAATAAGTAGGCTGTAAATATTTAACAAATCTTAAGTGGGTCACAATATTTATCAATTTCGAGTCTTGGATTTGTCAATATCAAAGACATTTTTAGTCTTGCTGTATTATGGTTACATCAAAGTACAAATCCTAAGAGAACAGTCTATATGTGAAATTTTTCTTTCCAGTCTTCCAAAAAGGTGTTATGAAGGGAAAGTCATAGGAATGCTACCAATATTTTCACCAGTAGTTATCTCTTCAGTCACATCTGTAACATGTGGTTTAATTCCTGTCTCTTTTTCATATTGTTGAAATATTTTTTGTCTCACTTTCAAGTGATTGTAAGCAGTTGCTCTAGATATCTTAAAATGATCACAGACAACTTTAATGGCTGGTCCTGCCTGCTCATATTTCTTAAATTTCCTATCATACATTTCAATCATTTTAACTTTTTCTGCTAATGTAAGTTGTATCTTTTCTCTATGACTAAAAAAATCTGAAAAGACACAGAAAATACTTCAGTTTCTTTTTAGTTTTTTTGTAAAATAGTCAGTTGATGTTTGGCTGTGAAAAGACAGAGAGTTGTCTCTCTAATGGAATTTGATCGATATATCATTTCAATTCCTTATTTATTAGCTAAATACTAGTTAATTATCATGAGACAAACTATTGTTTTTCTTGATCATTAGAACGCCTCTACTTTGGATTGAGAGAAGTATCAATAATCATAAATATTATATATAAATAAATGAAAATAAAGGAAGGCATCTTTATTTTTTATTTCAATAATATGATGGGGACATCTCAAAATAACACTATAATTTTAACTATATCTTCAGTAATTGAAAAATCGAATATCACAAATACAAAGATTATTTCTCACACTTTAATATCGGACTCCCCAAAATAAATATGATTATCCTATTTTCATTTGACACTCAAGACATCATTTCATAGATTATAAATGAGCAATAAAAATGCTGCAAAATAAACAACCATGAGTCTCAGATAAACATACATGGGCAATGTGTGATTTTGAAGAATGTGATGTATTTAATAAAACATTTGTTTCATGTCCAAATCAATTCCACTTTCTCGGCTTCTTTCATATTCTAATAAATATTCTGATTTTCTTTGTAAAACTCGAAATAAAGTAGCACGTCCTATATTGAAAGTTGTTCTTAAATCGGAGATTCTCAAATTTCCCTTTTCTGGATGGTTTTCATACATTTCAATAAGCTGAACCTTTTCTTTTAGTGATAAATGTTGTCTTGACTTGGGAAAAACTGAAATGATAATCAACGAGAAAATGTTAAAATTCATTTCAGTTTTGTACCCCAAATAAGCAACATTAAGAATCTGTTGTAACTGTAGAAGAGAAATACTGTACTTAAAACAAAATTGATGCATAAAATGTTTTTTTGGGTCTTAAGAACAACTTCTAGCAGTTTCTAGGATATACTAACTCCAAGATTGTTTAGATAATCGATGTGTGGCCAGATTTATATTTGTTTTTTAAATTAATACACAGTAATATGAAGTTGTGACTCCAATGATTCAAGGAGAAACTGAGAGTTTTATTTGTAATTTAAAGAAACAGTTGTTCAGTTTGATTTTTCTTTATTCATATACTGAGATTGTTATTAACATTCAGGGAGTTCACATACCTATCTTTCACTAAAATTATTTAATAATGCATGATCTATCTGTTAAATATTTTAATATGTTTGACACTTCATCATTTTCTGTGAATATGTGGACAGATATTCATCTTTTCTCTTCAATATTCTAGACACTGTTTGTCGAGCGATTCCATATCTTTTAGCCAAGATAAGCATGGAGGTATTCTCACTCTCATATTCATTGATTAGTTCTACCTTCTCTTCTAGATTCAACTCTTTATACCTTCGAATTTGTAGAGAATCTGAAAGAGACAGGATTTGAACATTACTGCTCTTTAAAGTTTTAGAGATTTATTTTGATAAATTAATAAATATTCCAATATCTTTAATCGTTTAATACTATTTTTTTTTTCAAGTTATTGGAAGGGGATGAATTATGTTCAGGTTAATGAAGCTATGAGACTTTTAAAATATAAACGAATGAAATTAAATGGATGGAGTTTTACGTCCTACTCTTCTGCACCTTAAGGGCTAATGAAGACTGCCATGCAGTGTGCACTGAGCATTAGTCTACTCTTTTTGCAATTTCCAACTGTCGAGGGATCTTTAACGTGCACAGCCTGTACCACATGGAGCCACGTTTTTTTTGTCACATCGAAATGACTAGACGCTTTTTCCATGTCAGTCCCTCTTCTGACCTGCATCACTGACATGGGAAAACCTGGTTGAAAAATCTGATAGTTCTACTCGACCTTTGCAGAGAGTCACCGCAGCTCCTTAAAATAGAAAGAACTACTTTCCTTATTATTATATTTTGTCACCATATCTTTGAGCAAAGCTGACTCACATCTTTGATTGTAAATGTTATCTTTTAATCAAATTGCTTCATAAAGAATCCTTTGCCATATACATTGCATGGTATCAAGTTCCAATATTAACAGAATTTTATAAGAGTTATTTTTCGTAGTGTTATTTAGTTGAAGCCAGATAAAACACATCATATATAACCAACATATATAACAAACAATACCAAGTAAATTTAAATATGCATTAAATGCAGAATATTACAATACAATTAAACAGTTAAAACAATACAGGTCTTATCAACTGTTCCAAATCCAAATCACATGTCAGCAGCAAAGATAAGAGAACTAAACAATAAGTTCAAGGTCACTGATCAAAACTTAGTAACAGTTTTTTGTTTCATCTGAGAATTTTCAAATTCAATTAAAATTTCCTCTTTCTTTTTTAATATCCTGTGAACTGTGGCCGACCCTATACCAAATTGGTTGGCCAGATCTTGTTGTGTAGGTTTAGGGTAAGCCTGGTACGATTCTATTAATTTCACTTTTTCATTCAATGTTAACTCTTTATAAGGTTTCCTGGCCAACAGTTCTGAAAATTAAACGAAAGAATCTGTCAATCTTCAGTCCAGATCAATCCCTTTATATATCGTAGACCAGGGTTTCGTTACAGAGAATCAAATATATTACAGTGTTTGAATTTGAATACAAGTTACCCAATTCATCAGAATGTTCAAAGTGTATTATATAAAGCCATATAAGGGATTCAAGTGTCTAATGCATACTGTAGAACATCTAAGATCAAATTCACGAACTAAATCCATTTTGTTCTAAATACCCAACTTTCAAAAACTTTGTTAAAACTATTATCTTAAGCAACGAAAAATACCCGGATAAAAAATGTGAAAACTTTAACTTTCTTAAAACTATGGCCCTACCTACTTATACATCAAATAGACTATGACTTGTTCAAACAGAACATTTATTGTTTCATTTTAATAGTTTTAAATATTTTAAAAGAAACTCGATCATTCAATGACAATCATAAAAGTATTACTCAATTCTTCAATTATTGTCTTTTAACTTGGAAGTGGAAATAATATTTGATACTTTGGGTGTATACAACCTTGACACAACATATACACAATAGAGCGAGATATATTTTATGTTCAATATTCACGTAAATTGAGTTTATTTATCATTTAAGTTTATGTTTATAGATTCAAGTGAAGCTTCTACATCTTGTCTATGTTTATTTTCCGTATCGGTATGACAATTGTTTGTATTGTATAGTCAGATAAAGGGACATAAAAAAAACATCTTACTTACCTTGTCATTTTTTTAAACTCAAATCAAAGAAAGTTCACTTTAACATGTTAAATTTGAATCTTTTTCTATAAGCCTGATTATGTTACTTTTAAGTAATGTTCAAAAATTTCAGTTTTTCATTTGCATCATTATTAACAATGTTAATTTGTCTGTGATTGAAGGTAATATAACGAGCTCGAATTCAAGTGGTATCAGAATAAGATACGGTACTCAAGTCTACTTTAAATGACCTTATGTCAAATGTTATACCTTCTATATCTTTTATTCAACGTTATTTGGTGCCCTTTGAAATGGATAGATCAAGTACCAACTTTCCTTAATTTGAGTCTTTAAAACAAAGTGTTTATTTTAAGTGATAGCTTTGAATTCAATTCTTACAATAAAGTAGACAATGGTTCACTACTTGAATTTGAAATCAATCTTTCAGAACAAAATAATTATTTTCAGCAAGATTTATTAATATTTCTTTCAATGCTATCAGCTATAAACACATATCGAATCCACAAAATTTAAACACAACAATAAACCTTCCATTTGAAGATTCAGAAAATATTGTGGATTTGATTTTAACAACAATCTGATTGAAATGCAGCTTAAGATACTTATTTTTATACATGTACTACATTTTCAAATGATATTTTTGGCAAGGTGAAGAAGTAATGTGAAGAAAAATAATTATCTTGAGCTGTATATTGGATAAAAGGTAGATGTTTCATGAACATTCATACTTGGTTTAACTTCAATTGGAGCTAAATATAAAGTGTAATCTGAGAAACCATCTACTTTCTAACACATATAAAGCAGGTCAATGAAAGAATGCAAGAAAAGAGCATGAATGAGCCAAATTCTATTGAAATTTGTGGTTGTCAATATTAGCCTATTATAATTTTGGAAAAATTAAATACTAAAAACAGGTATAAAGTTGGAAAAGCAGATTCAAAGGGCTTTATGACTGACTCGCTAGCTGAATATTGGTTATTCCTTCCCTCCTTTAAAGCATTCTGTCAATTACCAATCTCAGGGATCTTGGATATAGCACCCTCACAGCAGAATACATATTCAATTTAATCTTACTTTCTAATTTCACATACAATCATAAAAATAATAATCATTTTTGGCCATTTCTGATTTGATCTTTTAATAAATTATGAAAGAAAATTTGAATAGCAAACCATCTGTGAATTTCTATGTGTAAGATGAGAGGACTGGACGGACATGATTAAGTTTTGACAATTACTCCACATTTATAGAATAGGGGCCGGCTAACAGACTTATAGTTTGGAACTCATCAACAGATTGACAATTTTGATTCAAAAATTGCAGTTTAGATATATCAACTTGAAGGAAGTGATTTATCACAGTGAATTTTGCCCTTTCTTCAGTAACTACACATTTATTACTAAAGTGGAAAAGGCTGGGTTGGGAATGTGGTCATACTTTGTGAGAAAACAACAGATTGGGTAAAATACGCCTCTATATATTTTGTTCATAATTATTCTGTGGGCTGCACTGTGACTAAATAAACTTTTAATTTGTACAGATTGTTGGCAAACACTCTCAGACTGACAAACCCTCAGAATGACAAACAAAATATATAAAGATTTATATTGTGTAAGTAATTGAAGAAAGGGGTTTATTCAAACATCAAAATATTTTCCAAAATATAAGTCTGTTAACTCAAAAAGATTTGAAAAACTTTTTAAACATCTTGAAGTAAGAGAAAGTCACCACAAATTATTCTAGAATAATAGTAATAATGCTTCATAATTGAAAATGGACACTAGAAAAAAATTATTTCTCAAAATATTTGGATGATTTTCTTTATTTCAAGATGTTTTTCTGTGACTGCTAATATATGATTTTAATGACAAAACATTTACACATATTCAAATAAAGATATCTGACAATTCTGTACCTAGGTCTGGATGCAAAGATCAAAGTTTCAAGCTGGCCTACCAGAAGACAAAGTACCAGAATCAATGTATCAGGGGAGTTATTCTTGGTTTTGAAAGCAAATCACATCAAAAATTGATGTTATTTTCTCAAAGCATGTGAAAGCCCAACCAGTCTTTTCAAAAGGACTGATAAATGTTAAGCGAGTAAAACATTTCTAAAATTTGATAAATAAGGAGATCCATTTTGATTACTTTGTTTAAATGTTTTGTCATTGATAAATGATTGTCTGTCTATAGGAATTATCAAACAATTTCTAATCAATCACTTCGTTTATAGGACTGAACTCAATTCAAAGACGCTAAATTAGCACCAGAAACAAAACGGCTGTTTTTTCTTTAATATTATTAGCATGGCCTGTATTTCAGTAGCTAATCCAGCAATAGCAATTAGGATTTGGACTTCTGCTCAAGAATCAAATTAATATGAAATAAGGACGATATAAAAGGTTGATCAAAACATAAATGTTGATAGGTAATAACAGGTATTTAAGTTTGTTTCTCTCAAGTCTTAATGAAAGTAGACCATATATTTTTTTTTATGGTAGCCACAACTCTTGGACTTGTACTAATTAAAATTATTTATAAGATAGAGATCAACAAAAGCTCAAAACAGCGTTATCATTTTTGTGTATTCTTTGCCTCAGTTAATCCATATTACTAGGCACGCTCATGGTAGCACACTGCTATAGCTATCAGGTTTTGGACTTTGATTCAAGATTCAAATAAGGTAATATTTAAAATATTATTTGACCAAAAGTGTAAAGTATAAAGCTAAGTGATTTCTTTTAGTATGTTCAAATCTGGTGAGTATGCCATGGATCTTTGTAGCACCATCTGCTACAGCAATAAAGCTTTGAACTTGGGTTCTAGACTAAAAATCCGCGATTTTTTGTAAGAGTGTTATTATTAGTTACATGAATATCTCAAAATAAAACCCTTAATAAGTTCACAAGCTCATTAGATAATAATATTAGATATTGTTCCATATCAATAGACAGACATTCTGAAATTTGAAGAAACTCAACGTACCTGATAAAAATTGTGGCATTTGTTGAGGTGATTGACTGAATGGGTTTCCTTGAGATGATCCGCTGGCTAGATTACTGGCTAATTGTGAGAGATTGTCTATGTTAGGACTCTCGTTAGCATGTAATGAGACTGGGTATAAACCCATGTCATCAGAACCAGGTTCTTTTGGGAAGGCTGAAAAATAAAATCAAATAAAAGCTGTTATTACACTGTTATTAAACTATTGCGGGCATTCCTTTGTACATACGGCACACAACCAAGATTGATTTTCTTGACTTTTTTTTAATAATATCTGGTCCATTTTCAAATGACCTATAAATGCTTATATATATGCATATGCAATAAAAAGGAAAACTGCTCAGACAATCAAAATTTCCTTAGTACAGAATAATGAAAAATAACTTACGGGGTACACTGCTCTGCCCCAACATCTGCTGTTGTTCCTGATTAAAGAAACAACTAGCTTGAATAGCACTTTTATCATCTATAACTTCCTCTTTAATGTTAGTTAAATCTATTTCTACTGCTTCACTAGAACCCCCAGTGTCTTTAAATGAACTAGAACTATCTTGAGACATTGAGCGATCAGGTTTATGAGGCGATTCTCTATCACGTTGTAGAGAGAAGCTGAAAGATTGTGGTCCTGTACCCCCACTCATGTCCCCTGACATTCTTGGTTGTTTTCTGGTTGGCGCTTCTGGTGATCTCATTCCTCGCTTAACGGGTGTTCTATACATATCTCCTGATGATGATGGTTGATGATGTGGTGATGATGGCACAGATCGATTTTCTCCTTTTGAATTAACACGATTTGGATCAGCACTAGCACTAGCACTACCACTGTCTGAAGAGTCAGTGTTTGTTTTATTTGAGCCTTCATTGGCTTGTCCATCTTTCTTTTTGGGTGCTAAGTTGACCGAATGATAACTGTTACTGACAAACATTGTTGAAGAAGCATCATTTTTACACACTTTTTCATCTACAATGTAATTGAATTTCTTTTGTCTATCAACTTTCAGATAAAGATGTCCCACAACCTCTATGTCATTTCTAAACTCTACATTACTGTGACACAATACTTGAAGATTTCTCACAAGGGAGTTAATAAAATTTGATGCAGCTGATTCGTTCATTTTTGATGATTATGCTGATTTCGACTGAAAAAGAAAAGCACAATTCTTATATAATAGCAATCAGTTATCAGAAAAAAGCCATGTGTTTTTTAATCATGCAGTACACTCAAAGCATATCATACCTTCAAATACTACTCAGCTATTACTTAACATGTATGTATCTGACTGGCCTGGCATCTAAACCAATATCAAGTAGTTTCGATGTCAATATTTACTATGTTGCAAAGTTGCAAAGTGTTAATGTTGATTTGTAAAAGTTCACATGCAGAAATGTAGTACCGGTAAGTGATTTGTAAATGTTCATACAAGTTCAATTGTTGATTTGTCAACTTACGTAAAGTTGGGTTCACTTTGTTTAGAATCAATTCAAACTTACTTATTGACTAATCAGTGTTTCTAATGAATAATCCATAAATTCTCAAGTTATCAAACTGTATGTGAATGTAGAAAGGCTTAGGGAATCTATTTAAATCCCCTTTGAAACGCTTAATGTTTGATCATGTGACCAATTGACATGATACGAGATGAAGTTATGAAAGAATATATCTTTAAATTTTGTAAAATGTTATTTAAACATATTCTTTCTTGTTGATAGGGATAAAAATTGGGATACCGGTACAGAAGTACACAAGTGGAATACATGCATGCATAATTAAGAGCAACTACATCATAATTTATGGTTTAAGTGGGTATGCACCAGGCAATTGAAAAAAAAAGAGACTGGCTGTATCTTGTTCATATGAACTAGGAAATTCTCTTTGTTATCAAGAGATAACTAGGGATCTGTAAGACAAACTGGTATCTTTCTTCTAGGGGTGAGCGCTATTCCGGTATTACCGAAAATACTGGTTCTAAAAAAATACCGGTAGTTAATACCGTAGCTCCTAAAGAACCGGTATACCGTGAATACCGTGAACACTTATTGAAAATACCACGATACTGATTATCTGACTGTCACTGTCAAAATATTAAAGAAACTCATGTGTTTTTTATGCTTATCTTAAAATCAGCTGGTCTAATTTTGATTTTAATCATGCCGGTCTGCCAAATTCATCAACAAACGACTCCAATACACACAAACAAACCCGACATTGGATCTACACAACAGTCCATTTCGTTATTGTTGAGGGGGTGTTAGTTCCATTTCAAAGAAAATTTTGCCGGCTGCTTATGTCCACATAATTCTATTAAATACTTTCTAAAGTAGAAATGGTTACTGATTTCAAATCAACATGATTTAAGTTATTTTAACGTAATATTTCAGTGCAAAATGTGACTTTGTTTCAAGCAAAATCTCACCTTTCCCCTTCTATTGATAATAGTACAGTATATCCTGCTCATACGACCACCTTTTTTAAGAGCCCACCTTCAATAAGCGACCACAATAAATTCCCCCCTACGAGTTTTCAATGTAATTATCGACTAATAAGCGGCCACCTTCATTACGCGACCAGCCGCCATGTATTTAGACTCCCAATTGATTAAAATAACTCAATTAAGCGACCATGACACTTTTGATTATCTCCCGTAACAAAAATCACGTTCACGCGTCGGTGATATTCAATGAGATTATCACTAATCGGTAATTAGATAATCTTCTACAGATTAATTTTATACCTTGTTGCTGATTAATATTGAAAGATATCATCGTATTGACAATTATTATAAAGTACCGTAAAGGCTTCAATATTTCGTTTTTGGTAAAATTTAGACTACCGTAAATTTGATCAGAAAGCGAAAGTAGGGGTTATACCGGATGTTGTTATAAAAACATATTAATCAGGTGAAAATAGAATAAAGTGTGTTACTGGGCAATTAAAATGCAAGTAAAGAAGGATATCTTATTGATTTAAGGTAGAGAATTTTGACTTTGAAAACGATAATAACTGTGAGAACTTTGGTATCTAATAGAAAATAAAATACGACAAAATAGAGTATCCCGTCGGTAGATAGGAGATAGCATGCAAAAGCAGTAGAAACTATACATGTATGAGTAAAAGTAAGATCCTATGATTTCAAAAATGTCAGAACGAAATGGTCTTGCAGTTCCTCTCTTAAGAGACCACCTTCACTCAGCGACCGTTTTTGAATATTCCCTTGAGTGGTCTCTGAATGCAGGTTCTACTGTATATTCCGTCATTGGCAAATAGAAAGGTCAGATTAGGGAATCCCAATACATTCATTTTATTGGCCAGTTATTTTAATACTCGGCAGTAACAGCCAATAAGAAGGAGACCTCCTGACTATGACGTCGTGAAGACGGTACCATAATATAAATAATAATATATAGCTATAAAAAAAAGTACCATCCTTATCCTTCTTTACAGGCCTGTGACGAGTTAACCGCTATTTTCTTTTTACAGTTATCTCAATGCAGTAATATTATATACGCTTAAGATCAAATTCATTCAAAAATATCTAATATTGACTCTATATTTAAAAATCTAGACACAATGGACACCCTAGTAATAGAATGGAACTATCGGTACCGTTACCAACAGGAAGCTCATGTTATTTATAAAGAAAAAAAAGTAACGGTATAAAATTGAACAATATTTTGTTAATAAAAAAATTAACATTAAATGTAATTTAATTTACATGAAATATCACTAAAGGAAAAAGACCTTATCTGTGTGATAATGATACTGACAGATAGCTGTATTGGCATATAACCCTGAACATGGGAATGTTCCAAAAATACCGTGACTATACTAAGAATCCTATAAAAAACTGCGTTATTTAGAATTTGCAATACCGCCCACCCCTACTTTCTTCTAACATTTTATCTTTAATAAAATAGCACCAAATAAAATGACCAATTGCTCCAAAAAAATGTCAAAATGGCCCAAGTCAAGTCAGAAACATTTTAAGTGATACCGGTATTTGATAAATCTTTTTCTAAAAATTTAGATATTGAGAAAGAACATTTCATATATGATATTGAATTGATAATGAGTACTAGATTATCCAGTAAGAGAATCAATTGATTGAGATGTTTTGTTAATTCAAGTTGGATAATTGTAAAGGTCATGGTCACCACTCCAGCAATGGAATACATGAATTTGGTAAAAATTGGAGCTGAAACATTTAGATTAATAGTCTCCAAAGTGGTTCACCTCATATAATCATGGTTCTTGGTTATTGGTTACGTTATGTACAAGGTGAGTAAAAATGCTAATAAACTTTCGGTTACGTTTTAGCAAAAATTCATCATCATGTTGGAAACACAAATAAAGACTTCGATTCCATCAATGTAACGCTTTTGAAATGCCGAGAGTGTTTGACAAATAGCTGCAAATACCTACGTTGATAAATAATGTAGATGTAGATTGTTATACGGTCTGTTTTGTATGATCTCCAGTTGTAAAATTTCAGCGCATTCTACAGCGTCCTCGCACCGGGTTCTATTATTGTCTTGAATAACCAGTCTTGAACTGTATTAGAAGAATGTAAGAGTAGGTCGTGACAATCGAGTATGTGTGCGCGGGAGATGGCGCGAGACCAAATGACCGGTCATTTTAATACTGTAGATGATTATCATTTAAATATTACACGATAAAAATCATCTCTTTTTAATCTAGAAAGACTATAGGTTGACTGTTAAATAATATTTCAAACTTTAATATATTACAGAATCGGCCAATTTATCTAAAGTTATTCATAAAAGATACTGTGCAATAACTGCTCCTTATCCTCCACGCCATACAGTGTTGTATATTTTCTGAACAAAGGCCAGAATAGGGAACCAATTTGAGTGCCTGTATTTAGGGTTTGACTGGTTTTAACAACAGTTTTAGCCAAGAACTCATTCCTTTTTGTTTTAGAAAGATATAAAGGTGAATTAAGATACAGGAGACTGGCCCAAAATGGACATTGGGCTTGTCGGACGATGGCAAATCCGCCTCTCAAAGTTGACCCATATGACTGTCGACACGCCCTAGATCTTGAGTCGTATCGCCATTTTGTATCAATACTGACACAGAATAGTAGATTTATGTTTCCCAATTTATTCATCAATGAATTGGTTTCAGAATTGTTACTGACTTTTCTTCTTGTAATTGAAGTTTCATAAATTAATTTTATTATAAATTTTAAATTGATATATAAATAACCCTGTAATTAAAGTTGTACCATTTTGGCACAATCGTGAGCATAGATTGACATTCCCATTTGCATTACATGTAGCTTGCACTTTGCAAACAGTTTAGTTACATCAAACTTTTAAAAGGCTATTTCAAGATATTGTAACATTTACTCATGTAGCTTCAAGAATGTACAACTACCGGTACAAGAAATAGTCTGACCTCTTGATTCAAAGAAAGCCTTAATTTATGGGCTTAATAACATCTAAATTATCTCCCACTAGGCCTAGTCATTACTGCAGAGGATTCAGTATGCTTGATCTATGCAATATCTATGCAATGAACCCTTAATTGTTTTTTTTAACTTTTATTTTACAGTCAATGAGAAGGCTTATTATTACCATCTTGAATTTTATCCCAGAACAGATTCCATAACTTAAAATGGATACCACAATTGCTAATAACTTTATTGAAAACATTTCAAAACACATTCAGTTATTGTTACGTCATTATATACCCTTTGACCATCAAGTAGAAGTTATGGGACATTTGAATATAAACGTGGACTTGAATACAAAGATAAATTATATTGTGAGTGAAAAATGTGAGAAAGAGGACTCAGAATTTAAAACCATCAGCACAAGTTTTCATGTCAGTCCAGATCCAACATCAATATTATCACCAGCTTCAGGTTCTACAAGCTCACCAGTCAAAGATCAAGAACTACAAACACCTTTACCAACCCCATCATTTAAAAGACCCAAGGTAACCCCTGTAAGGAAATCACCAATTAAACGTCCAAGGCTTAGAAGTGTTCAAAAGAGATCAAATCAATCTCCTTCAACATCAACAGATCTACATGGTAAGCATGATTTTAAGCCAAGCATATTTTTCATTAATGGAAATGACTGTGAAATGTTAACATTGTGTAAATGATGCATGTTCTGTATCAAACAATGTCATCGTGTATAGCAATAATTAACCCAGATATATACATTGTTCAGTCCTATTGTTCAAAATATATTCTGTAGAATAGGATTATCTCATTTTTATACGCCCACATGAAATGGGGGGCGTATATTGTCGTCACCCACATCCGTCCGTCCGTCGGTCTGTCGGTCCGTCCGTCCGTCCGTCCATCCGTCCGTCCGTCCACAATTGCTCGTAAACACTCTACACGGTGCAATTCTTGACGGATTTAGATGAAACTTAATATGAGTGTTTATGATCACGCAAGGATGAACCCTATTGAAAATCAGCGAAATCGGAAAAAAATTAGTATGAGTTTGTGCCCTTGTTCTTGAATGGCTCGTAAACACTCTACAAAGTGCAATTCTTGACCGATTTTGATGAAACTTGGTGTGAGAGTATGTAATAACTCAAGGATAAACCCTATCGAAAATCAGCGAAATCGAAAAACATTTAGTATGAGTTATTGCCCTTATTCTTGAAAACGCGTTCAATTTTAGCTTGTAAACACTCTTGAGAGAACAATTTTTAATGGATTTTAATGAAACTTGGCCTGAGTATTTGTTATCACCCAAGGATGAAGCCTATTGAAAACCAGTCAAATCGAAAAAAAATTAATATCAGTTATTGCCCTTGTTTTTGAAAACGCTTTCAATTTTTAGCTTGTAAACACTCTACAAAGCACAGTTATTGACCGATTTTGACGAAACTTGCTGAAATTGTTTAATATCACCCAAGAATGAACCCTTTTGAAAATAGCACATATCGAAATATATTTAATAGGAATTATTGCCCTTGTTCTATAAAATGTGTTGGATTTTTGCCTTGTAAACACTCTACAAGTCACAATTCTTGAGCGATTTTGACATAACTTTGCATGAGTATTTCTAATCACTTAAGGATGAACCCTATTGAAATTCAGTTAAATCGAAAAATATTTAGTATCAGTTATTGCCCTTGTGTTTGCAAACGCGTTCAATTTTAGCTTTTAAGCACTCTAGAAAGAACAATTCTTAATGGATTTTGATAAAACTTGGCTTGAGTATTTGTTTTTACCCAAGGATGAACCTTATTGAAAATCAAATAAATCGAAATATATTTAGTGTCAGTTATTGCCCTTGTGTTTGAAAACGGGTTTAACTTTTTTGCTAATAAACACTCTAGAAGGTACAATTCATGACCAATGTTGACAAAACTCACTGAAATTGTTGGATATTGCAAGGGATGAGCCTAATTGAAAATTAAAAATATCAAAATATATCTAATATGAATTATTGCCCTTGTTCTTTTAAACGCGTTCGATTTTTGTCTCGTAAACACTCTACATGGCACAATTCTTGATGGATTTCGATGAAACTTGGTGTGAGAGTGTGTTATAACTCAAGGATGAACCCTATTGCAAATCAGCAAAATCGAAAAAAAATTTAGTATGAGTTACTGCCCTTGTTCTTGAAAACGCATTCAATTTTAGCTTGTAAACACTCTAGAAAGAACTATTCTTAATGGATTTTGATTAACTTTGGCTTGAGTATTTGTTTTTACCCAAGGATGAACCTTATTATAAATCAAATAAATAGAAATATATTTAGTGTCAGTTATAGCCCTTGTTCTTGAAAACGCGTTCAATTTTAGCTTGTAAACACTCTAGAAAGAACAATTTTTAATGGATTTTGATGTAACTTGGCTGGAGTATTTGTTGTCTCCCAAGGATGAACCCTATTGAAAATCGAAAAATATTTAGTACAAGTTATTGACCTTGTTTTTGAAAACGCGTTCAATTTAACTCGTAAACACTCTAGAAAGAACAATTTTGAATGGATTTTGATGAAACTTGGCTTTAGTATTTGTTTTCTCACAAGGATAAACCCTATTGAAAATCAGATAAATCGAAAAATATTTAGTGTCAGTTATTGCGCCTGTTTTCAAAAACGCTTTCAACTTTTGGCTTGTGAACACTCTAAACATTCCTTTTTGACAAACTCGCTGAAATTGTTTAATATCAACCAAGGATGAGCCTTATTAAGAATTAAAAATATCAAAATATTATTAAGGGTGAACCCTATTGCAAATCATAAAAATACCGAAAAATATTTAATGAGTTGTTATTAGGTACAATTCTTGACAGTTTTTAATGAAACTAGAGACCCTAGAAAAAAATAGGTTGGTAGGTTGAATAATTCATTCCACTTATTGTAACCTTACTGAAAAGTTTTTATTTGAAATAAATGCTGCCAGTGGGCGTATATTACCTTGCCTGGCAAGCTATCTTATCAAGTAGTATTATATGTTGTCATAATTATCAGATCATTGCTTTTTACACAGAATATCAAATTATTCCTGACGTTATTTATTCTATGTATATATGTATACCAAATTTTTGCCCCTTAATAAGAAAGATGATTTGCTATAAATCATGTTTTAATAGCTCTAGAGCCTTGAGAAGAATTATCTTTCATTTATATGAACCAGTTTTAGCAAAGCTGTTTTATAACATCAATTATTTACAAATAATGAATCAATAGAATATTCAACTGTGAATATACTATTGAAAGAACTCACTGCTGAAAATAAGCTTTGAGATGAAAGTCTGGGAGCTGATGTGGCTCAGTAAGTTGGGCAATTGCTCGCCAACATAAATTCCAGATGGAGGTCTAGATAATACCTTTGGATTTTTCAACCATGCTTCCCCCTGTCAGTATGCAGTTCAGTGTGATAAACATAGAAAACATAGTGTTTGGATATGACAATTAACCAAGGCCTTGTGTGCTAATGGCTGTGCACGTTAATGATCCCTCAGCAGCTGGTAATTGTAAAAGAGTAGGCTAATGCCTTTGTTCCGTCAATGGCTTTTTTTCAACTATATTTGTATATTTATAGGAGATGAAGAACAGTCAGATGATAGTCAAGAGACAGATGATACTATAGCTGCTGTTAATGAACCTGTTTCAGGTTAGACTATCTTTATTTTATACCCTTTTATCATAAATTACATGTTTGATTTCTTAATACCCAGTTGTTCCCTGTCAGTGAAGGTCTGAGGGACTATCACGAAAAAGTTTTTTGTCATCTAACTGGAAAATAAACCAAGGCCCTGTGTGTTCAAGGCTGTACATTTTAATCCTTGGTAGTCTACACATAAAAAGTCAATTTCCCTCACTGCATGGAATTGCCTTTCTGGATTATCCTAATCAGGTGCAGTAAAATATGATGAAAACTCCATTTCATTATCAAATTTATTTCATATTGAATTCTAAATGAGACAAATATCTATGCTCATCTATAATCAGATTGAACTAAACAACAATAGGTTTATGAGTAATAGGGTATATTTAGATTATTGAATATATAAAATGTTTTGATGTTGTTATTTTTAATTGTAGAAGAGGAGGATGAAGGTGAAGATGATAATGAGTCATTTATGTCAGAGTAGGTTCTTTTTCAACCATTTTTATCCATCAATGATGTTCTTGTCACTTAGACATTTAATTTCATAACAGTATTGAATTATTTAAAGTAATGTGATCCTAGAAACATATCTGAAAAGTAACATGGTGAACTTTATTGTCTAATTATAATAATAATAATCAATCTTAACTTTTTCTATACTTCAAATTAACTGCCTAGCTGTTGTAAAGAAATTTCTCTTTGATAGTAAAGATTTATTGTTAAATTTTAATAGGTCAATTTTAGCTCTATATATCACTATTCAGAATTGACATTTGATATCCAGTTTCCATACAGATATACAGATATTATCATAGAAAGTATAGATACATGTCTTGTCATTTCTAGACTGTAAATACTTTCAATACCACAATCTGCAGTCTTCCAAGAACTATCAGAATACACTGCAGAAACTCATAGTCACAACCTGTTCAGGTTTTGTTTCAATATTTTTTGATGTATTGAGCACTATTTTAATTTTGAAAATATATGCTACTCTACGTTTATTTCTCTTACAAATTGTAGTTTGTCTGTATCAGAAGAAAGAGTACCTGATGATGGGGTCGAATATACTATTATAGAATATGGTACACAGATGGGAAAACCATTATTAGTCGACAATATTGGTTACAGTTATAATTTAAGAGTAAGTGAACTACTATCTTTGTAGTAAAGCATAGATTTATGTGCATATCCAGGGATGATTTTAAAACAAAAACTTCAAAATATTGAGAAATACTTTACTTAGCTTATCTGACAGATTTAACTACAATAATTCAGCCTTTTTTTTTAACACCAAAACAATTTATAAAGGTTTAAGTTCTTTATGCTTTTTGCTTAGTGTATAAAATTTAGAACGCAGTTAAGTGGAATAAACGTCTAATGGTAGAGATATATGTCTCCTACTTATTCTGGTTTTAGTTTTAACTAAAAATATCAAGTCATTAAAATGCTTAATACTAAAACTAGGTCATTTAACATTTAGTACTCTTCATGTTTAATTAACTCTTATAAACCGAATCATTCTGATCAAGTAGATGCATTAATGAAAATAGAATATTTTAGAAATATTGTCGGGTATAATTTACAATATACTTTTAGTGTGCTTTATGATTATTGAAAATTATCTTCATTTTACCTAAAAATTATCTTAAGATTATCTGAAAATAACAAATTTTGTTATTTGTAAACTACAATTTGTATAAAAGCGCATATCCTTTATTTTTTAAATGTTACAACCAAATCACTATATATTCTGTAGAAGAATCACCTCAATTAACTTGCCCACTTTCTGGCATAGTAATCAGACAAACCAAAATGGATTAATTATTACTTTATGACATTAAGGCTAACTATGACACATGCCCTTGGTAATTAGCAAAGTCAACAATTTAATAACTAATCTAATGTGGAAAAACACAATTCAAAAACTCATCAGATATTGTAAGTCTGGTGGGTTGTCGGTTAAGAGGGGTTCCACTGTATCATAAAGTTCAAATATTTTTTGAATATTTACAAGTTGAAATATTATCAATAAAACTTGCTCTGCTTTTGGATAAAATATTACTTCAAAAAGGTATTAATGATTTATACTACTGAACGAAATCACGCTTGAAGTTACGCTTCGTTTTCATCAGCAAATTTGAAGTGAAAACACTTTTTTATTTCCCAAAACAGAAACCTGCCGAATTTTACAGAGAAAAAGTATTGTGGCGGTGTACAAAAAGAAACAAAAATATGAGGTGCTCAGCTGCAGTTATTCAAAAGGGAGATCATTTTACAACAGGAATGCGTCCACATGAACATCCACCACAACGTGGAATGCTAACATCTGCTCTTATTTATGCTGAGGTAGGTCAATTTCCTACTTTGGTGTTTTGTGTTATTAAATTGAGTGTGTGCATTGAGATTTACAAATTTAATTTCTATATTTTGAAATATCTGTACAATAGTCTAAAAGAAGAGTCAAGATATTCGATAATCTATTTTTTTTACAAAGAAAAACAATTTATAACAAAATGACAAAAATAAAAAGTCAAAAGTTTACAATTTTAACATGACTGGGAAAAAATGATTTGTTAATACTTGAAAATATAATTGGTATCATTTACATTTTGCTGCTCAGATTCATATTTGTCTTATTTTTTATGAGTTAAGTTACATAACGTAAACAATGCGTCTCTATTAATGTGAAGTATTTTATAATGTACGTATTTTTTAACTTCAGATCCGTAATCAAGCCTTATTGGACTTTGAGACACCAGTATCACAGATAGTAGCTAGAGCTATGTCAATCAAAGGAGCAGATGATGATGAAAGTGTTCTACCAAAAGAAGTCAACCTGAGAAGGATGCTTCAGAGATTTAGAAATTCTCAGCGTGCTATGAAGATTTTAGATGATAATAGATGAAGCTTGAATATATTGTATAAGTTATGTGTAACAAATCAAACTTGTTATAAATAATTTATTCACCAAAGAAAGTGAATTATAGATAAAACAATGAATTGTCTCTGGTTATTATTGTGTTGTATTCAGCCAATGAATTAATGGAGAAAGAGTCATTTACCGATATTGCAGTAGTGAATCTAGCCTTCAGAGACTAGGGGTACAAATAGGGAGGCAGACTGACTTGATGGGGGACTACTGTCTTGAATGGAATCAAAATTATGTTGAGGCACCATAGTCTTAGATTGATTTGGCACATACTGACACATTTTGGGGTTGAGATTGAATAAATATCATATTTGTTAAAAAGATCTAAAAATATTAATATATTGAAGTTTCAGTTTATGTAATTGATAATGACATTAACAGTAATGCCTTTGTGAGCATTTACTCTTGTAAATGAAGTCAGTAAGGTTAAGAATCTCCGATATGCTTTATTACATAATATTTGACAACTTAGTATGTTATTAAGCTTGTTTCTGTGTTTTGGTTGTTATTAAACTTGTAAAACTCTTATATCCTTTTTGATAGATGTTATATTTATGTTCTAAATAAAGATTCCTTTTAATATATCAAATATTCTTATTTGTTTATCAAATTTCAAAGCTGGAATTTATGGAAAGTTTTGTTTGGATTATATTTGCTCCCTTTAGACATGTGCTATGCACCTATTTGTCTTTAAATGTTTACTGTACTGAATCTACTTTTTTTTTTATCTACAACAAATTTCTTTGGAAGTTCATTATGCAAATACAAACTTTCAAACCTAAAAAACATTTTGAACTCTTGTGTAGAATTAAATAACAATAATAATATAAGGTATTTGAGCACAATATCAAAACTTGTAAATCACATAAAACTTAACAGATTGATTTAAATGATGTTATTATATTTCTTTCAAGATAAAACATTCTGGGTCAGTGGATTCACAAGTACCTGATTCTGGAATTTGGAGATGCACAAAAAGGAATAAAAAGTTACTATGTCCAGCTTCAGTTCATCAGAATGGGGAATCCTTCACTACTGGTAATAGGGCACATTTACATGCACCTCAAAAGGGATTACTTACATCAGCTCTCATCTACGCAGAGGTAACTTGTTAGCTTTGTTTCTCTTTGCTTACTATACAGAGATATTCTATATTGTACTTTCACAATGCCAAGCTATTATAAAGGTTGACTTACAACTTGACTGTAAAAACACCTTTCTTGCATCATAGAATGCAGCAATTTAAGTGGATTGTACACTAGTAAATACAGCCAAACAGTCCTTGAGAAAGAGACTTCCTTTGAGAAATCTTGATTGGCTGTTTGTGTTAGCAAAATATCACTGAATTCTGAGGTCATTATAGCTTGACATAAAGATGCCTATTAGGTTGATTGGTTGGCAGTTAACATCCCATTCTCGCTAAATGATTGGCAGAAAATTTAACAATAGAATTCAATTTGATTTTATTCTTCCTCTTTTTCTAATTATATTTTTGTATTATAAAAGGCATAATGTTTATTTTATCATTGTAGATCAGAAATCAAGCAGTGACAGATTTTCAGACTCCAGCTTCTAAAATTGTTGCTAGAGCACTATCAGTGGGTGGGGGAGATGAAGCAAATTTACCCAAGGAGGCAAATCTTCGTAGATTATTGTCACGGTACAGGTGTCGAGAACGTAAGCGGCTAACTGAAGGGGATTTTAAAGATGAAAAGGGTGACAGCAATGAATATTTGACTATAATCATGCCTGATACTGCTTAATGAATTCAATTAGATTATGATTTCTCTTCTTGCTTTTTTACAACCTGATTTTTAATAACGTGAAGATTTGAGGGATAACAAAACTCAAAGAGGCTTTCATACTGCTCTACATTGAGTTTCATGCTTTGATTTGTTAAAAATAAGTCACTAGAACGATATTGTGGTAAAATAAGCTTGTTGGATTTCAATAAAGATGAATATTGTTTTAATATGAAATTTTGAATAAGAGTGATATTATAATGTGATTCTTTGCCAAGACTAGTCAACTTAATGATTGCTAAAAAACAAATTATTGCTTTGCTTCAACTTTCATTAAAGTGATATAATGAACTGTGCAGATACTGGACCATGTACAGATGTGATGTACACCTTTTTTTTATAGCTTATTCACCTTAAAACAAGTACTAAATATATTGGATATGATATAATATGAATATTTACTATTACTATGATATAGTGGAGCTCAAACTCAATAAGGTTTATAATTGTGACTCAAGGGATTAAAGCTCAAAGATTGAACAAAGACCATAAACTGATTCAAATACCTAAATTTACAATATTTGATAGTAGACCTACTTGACCAAAAGGAGGAACCATTGACAAATTGACCAAAGAAAATTGAAGATTGAATAAGTTACAGTGAATACTAATTAACTATATTGTTGAATTCTTTTTATTAAACACATAACAACCAATATCTGTTACATTTGTTTGTTGTAATTCAAACCCAAATAGCATACTTGACTCAATTGCAGGGGACTGTGTGAGTCTAATATGGCTCTGTAGTTACTAGTAGCTTATTAATTTTGTGTGATTCTAGATTTTGATACTAGATTATAACTCGGATATGTGGGTTGTATTAATAGTCTATTTCAATGAAATTAATGAAGAAGGGAAGATATTGAAACCAGGAATATGGTTAATAATATTAATATTCAATTTGGTATGTTCTGACCAGGGATGGTTTCTATATATAATTCTATGGTTATAACGGGACAAATGTATTTCTCAACCAAATGCTTGTCATTACAGGGATAGTTACTATAAATTATTCATGTTATTTATTTTCAATAAAACCTCTGTTACTCTGTTCACTGACGATATTGTTTTGATCACTAGTCTACAAGCATACATAACATATAGGCCTATATAGGAAACCACTAGGGGGAAAATCACTATGTGGAACTTGTAAAGGGGGGAAACCACTGTGGTAAGAACTGTAAAAGGGAGGAAACCACTGCATCCCTCTACAAGAGGAAACTTGAACAAGGTACGTAACCTCTCACGTGATATGTTCCTTATTTTCAAAGTGGTTACGAATTGTCTCAATGTAGCGGAAAAGACCATGTTTGTTCCGTGCCTCTAGATTGAATTTATTTGTTTGATATGATTTCAATTAGATATATATCATCGCTTTGAAGTAATATTTGATTGTGTAAGTATCGGGGAGATCCTGTTGTGGCGGATTATCCAATTATGGCAAGGTCGAGTAGTGGGATGATTCGTCATTTGTTCCAAACATGCGTCGTTTCGAAATTTTGTTTTGAAGTAAAGTTGACTTCGCATGAAATACATCATTGCCAAAAAGAAAGCTTTGGACATTATTCAGAAACGTAGTTTGAAATAATTCTAAATACAATTTTTTTTGGTGAAAAAAAATTAATTTTGAATTTGTTAGAATTTACAATTTCCACAGATTGATGATTTCTGCAACAAGTCCATGTTCTTTTAAAATGCACTGTTGCAGACTTAGATCTTCTTTATAATAAATAATAGGTGAAATTAATTGCCTAGTGGGATGAATTTACCAGCTTGAATCAAGCATTTGGATATTCTTCTTTCTTGGTAGAGATAATATGTAGCCTATAATTCCCTAAAGCCGTGAAGGAGCTAAATATAGGCCTATGTCAATTTCAGTTATTTGTACAAGTTTTCAAATTAAAACTTGATCAATGAATTCAATGATAGTTATATTCATATAACTCATTGGAGTAGTGTTATGGGTCATATCTGCACTCTACATAATTACCAACTTTCTAACATGCATTTTGTTCAATTAGCATACAGGATAATTGGATTTTATTATAAATAGTCTTCTGAATGAATTAAGCTCCTATCAGTTGGTAAGGCAAATGTTCTTTAATTTTTTCAACTTATTTCAGGTTTAATTACCATATTGGCAAAGTATTCAGTCCTCACTACACATAGGCCACGTACCGGTATTGAAAATCAAATTAGTTATAATATGGAAGAAGACAATTTTATTCATCTTTTAGTCAAGAATTTGCAGATGTTATGTCATGACCACTTACAATTTAAACAATCATTGGAAGTGACAGGACATGTATGTATACATTTAGATGGTGGAGTGAATCTTAACTTATTTTTAAATGAAAAATGTAATAAAATGAACACGTCATCAGTCTTTACAAGTCTGAGTTTCCAAGCTCCATCATTGCGACCAGCAGACACGGATACCAGCCAAAATGTTGAAGATAATTCCATCCCTGTCAAGGAATCTGTATTTGCGAAGAAGAATACTAATAAGAGACTTTATGTTGATGACATTAAAAAAATTGGCAAGCCAAACTACAGTAAAGCTATATCAGGGACTCCTTCTTCAATTATTGTACAAGTCAAAAAAGTGCCCAAATCAGATTCTGAGAAGATTGATGAAAATGATGAATCATCCATGGTAGTTCAAGATCAATCATTTCTGCTGTCTTCAGGTAGGAGGCACTGTTTTATCTTGAAGAGACCTGTATGCATATGCAAATCTTAAAACTTGTGCCTTTTTCACATTTCACCAGGATTCATTTCATTAGATTTGAGTATAAAGTCATATTTAACTCTTACTCAATATGAGGTCCTTCCTTTTAACTTAATTAGTTTCGTTTAGTTCTTTTGATTTTCATCCAACTTTGTAGAGATAGTAAAAGTAGAACATCTCCCAGGAACAGCTGAATCTGATATAGCAGTTAAACAATCAGTAGGGGAGAAATATGTGAAGGATGAAGTATTAATTGAAGGTATGGTAGACGAAGTTGATAACCAGATTGATGAGGATCTCCACAAATCTTTACAAGGTAGGCCTATACATATTCAATTCAAATTGTTGTTATAAAAACGGATTTGATAAGTCATCATTATCATCTGTTTTGAAATGCAAAAATCTTGAATTCTGTTGCTTCATTTTATTCAATAGATGGTGTGAAGCTGATGACCTTGGAAGACTTATCTTTCTGCATCATTCAAGTCTGTTTAGCTGCAAACGGGTAGACATAATTTAAAAAGACTGGTACAGTAATTCATCTTGATTATAAAGCAATTGATTTCTTTCATTTTTGTTTTGCCTATTTCAGAAGAGAATGATATGGAGAGAATGCATGCTGACCCAGAACAGGATGATTGCATGATACATGATGTTAAGGAATTTCCAGATAATGATGATGATGAGGATGATGATGATGATACTATTGATGATAATGATGATGATGGTGGTGGTCACAAAACTACTGATTGTGGTTATGGAGAAATCTATATAACATATGATGTGAAAGGTAAGATGTTTCCATCTATTGGCATAAGTTCAAGTTGTGTCCACTTAATTTTCCATTATTTTTTACTACATCCACTTATAAAACATAGAATTTAATTTTCAAAAACATTTAAATAATAGTGTACATTTTAACTGATTAATACTGAAATTATGAAATATTATTTTTATATATAGATCTTTTAATTTTATATTTCAGACTTACCAAAGGCTAATCAGTAAGTGTACACATTTCAATTTTACAGTCTAAACTCTTCTTTTTTTTGTAACTATTTTTTAAAAGGAATAGGTTCATCATCTGTTTGATCAATTGTATCTTAATTTCAGAACCGAATTTTTTTTAGTTAAGCTAATAGGAAAAAGTGTTTTCATCCCAATTTGATCCTACAAGTCTATGTGTGTTCAGAGTAATGTGTTTGAAAGACACTGAATGCATTATTTTAAAATAATATCAAGCAACTTATATGCATAAATAGCATATTTAAAATAGCATTTGTAACAAAAAAGATGTACAGAATCAAGTCAGTTCACAAAGTTGAGTAGTACAATGCTGTTTCAAAAGAAAAATAAATATCATATTCCATCTTATTGAACCGATTGAAAATTTTTATTTATTTTAATAGTAGCTTTGATGAAAAACTGGATGATGGCATAGAATATACTATTGTTGACATGGCAACCAAGAAAGGAAGACCAATGCTAATAGACAATATTGGTTTTGGTTATAATATTCGAGTAAGTGTTTTCACATTATTTCAGAAATAAGAGTTACTCCAATTTTATTTGGTTTATTCTTGAAGACTTCAATGAGTTTTCTATAATAAAATGGTATATGTTTATAACAGAGCTTGACATTATTTTTAACTCTTTTATGAAATATAACCTCTGGTTTTCTGTGTTTTCTATGTAGGTCTTTAATGACATTGAGTTTTATTTTTGGCATAGTTGTGTAGCAAGATTTCATGCAGCTTCTTTATGAACTTCAGAAAAAAATTTCATCAGATTAGCTGTTTTTTTTCACAATTTCCATTCAAGTCATATGCTAGCTATGAATCACCAAATATATTTTATACCTTTATTAATTTGTATGTTCTAGAGAAACACAGATAAGACAGTTCATTGGACATGTTCCTTACGAAATAAACAGATATCCTGTGCAGCAGGTGTACTTCAATGTAATGAAAATTTTAAGAGGAATAAACATCAACATTGTCATCCACCAAAACCTGGTCTATTAACATCAACCATTATAGTAGCAGAGGTACAATAATAAGAGCTTTTTTCTCTGAAATTAGTAGATTTCCTTTTAATAATGCTCCATTTTAACAATCTAAAACATGTTTCAGAATTGAAATCTGATGTTTAATTTTCTGAAACGTGTAACCTTACAGATACAAAATAAATTATATAATCTTTGAAATTATAAGACATCAGTATATCTTTAGAAGAGATCAGTATTCAAAAGTCACTCCAAAGCGGCTTGTTACCAAACCATGCACATATACATTCATATTTCCCCAAACAAACTATATTTTATGATAATATTTCTGAACTTTTGTTGTTTTTTAGGCTAGAGCTCAAGCCAGTAATGATCCAGTTACACCTACATCACTAGTTGTACAGAGAGCAATGACAGTAAAAGGAAAATCCGAAGATGAAACATTTCTACCTAGAACTTCAAACTTAAAACGAATGATTAACAGATACAGACAATGCAAACGTGAAGGAGGGTTACCTAAAAAGAAAACGCGAATGGACTCTGTGAAGTCTGAGATTCTAGAAAATGAATCTCAATAATAAGATTTAAAGGAAAGCTCCTTGTTATCGGCCTGTCAAATATTTAAGCATTGTTTCAAAGTTTGATTATTTCAACCAGGATATCTTTTTTGTATGGAGACAAATGGGAGAATGATAGCTTCTGTCCAACATGTCCTACCGACAGCGCTGCAGGGAAAATGTTAGAGCTTGGATTTTAGTGTTCAATATTATTATTGAAGCTTTTAACTGAAGTATTGAGCCAAATAAATGTTAATATCTGGAGTCCAAGAAAGAAATGAAGCTGATTTTTTAATCATTATAAGGAGAGAAATGTGGCTATAATTTTCCACTGGTTTGACCTTTTATGAATGTAGCCTATTTTATAGATAATTTGTCACTGTAAGCTACTCAGCCAAGTGGGCTCATGAACTGTGGACAATAGGCAAGATAAGAACTATTTATTGAGATTATGGTTATTATTGATGTTTTCATTGTTATTGATTGATTAAACTTCTTGTTTCTTGAGGAGCCTTTTTCCTGTTTCCAACATGCTTATTGGAAAGAAACCTGCCTGCCAATTTGATATTTAGTTTATTTGCATATTGGAAAAATGTAGGAATAGTACGCAAGCTCACTAAAAGATAACATACTGTAACAAATAGATATTTTCAATTTAGCCCACTGGGTTATGTGATGTGATCACTACCCAAACCATTAATTACTTCAGTTTGTTGAAAATAACATTTGAGAAATAAGGTTTATTTTTGGTGTTTCAAAATGCGCAACTTCCAATGTGATTGTTTACATTTATGGTGATAATGGACAAAAATAACTAATGTAAATATATAAACATAAAACGCATTACAAGCACAGATATAAGCACATTCAGACTTTTTTAATTAGATGTAGTCTGGTATGTACTTTGCTCTGAACAGTTATCTTTTCCTAGTTTTCTAAGCAGGAGTAATCATTATGTATTAAATGTAATAATAAACTTTCCTGTTGTAATTCATACTTGTAAATAATGAGATTAGGTAAGTATTTACTTAAATATATGTTATGGAAGGGTATTTCTCAAATTCGCGATTATTTGTACCACAATTGGCAAAATTATTGTTTTTACTGTAATTTTTAATAATTGATCAAAAAAATGTCTTACTTCCGGTAGCTTTTTTTTTCGTTACTTACTTTGTTCCAAATCTGAAAGTAATTAAAGATTTTTATTTGTATTATATTTCATCAGGGTTTTGCCTATTTATTTAGAGTCGATGATTGTTTGCAAATAATTGGTATGTTTGAACCTTAATGGTAGATCGTTTGAAACATTATCTTGGAAGATACTCTCACTCTTTGATTATGATCCAAACAAAATGTCCAAGATTCCTAGTACCAGTAGATATAGTAGTCTTTTCAGGCCTTCTCCCGGATTGCATTATCATCAAACATAAGCAATGTGTCCCAATACTTATCCAGATGCAGTTTTATCTGTACATTTTTTACCCTAACTATGTCAGTCATTGTCCAAAAAAAAAAAAAAATGCCAAACTAGCATATTATTATTATTTTAGGTAGGAGTTATGGTACTCGGGTAGGCTACATGTCAACCCGGAGACACATTTTTGTTAGTTAACTTGGAGACAAAATTAAACTCGGAGACAATATTCTCCAGTCAACCCGGGGACAAATTTACCGATGCCGTTATCATATCTTTAGTTCATTTTTTATGTCATTGAAATAAAGATTATTCATTGTTATCTTACATTCCGGTTGCCTCGAGTTAAACGATATAGCCGTGAAAACGTAGATAAATCAAACAGACTGTCAAACAAGTTCAACATTATTCATAAAATGTGCCGACAAACAAAATTTCATAAGTCGGGCATTGGACAAGTACATTACCGCTGATCTCAGTTTAAAAGAAGTTCTGATCACACGTATCAGTAATAATGTTTTCTTTATTAATTAATTAGTTTGTTAATCGTTTAATCGGGCCTAGATTTACCGAAACCATGTTTAAAGGAAGTTCCAACCGGGAAAAACAATCTACCGTTGGTCTCGCTTACTACCGAAATCATGTTTAAAAAAGTTCCGATCGCATGATCGGGAATTCGAAACCAAAAGGTTTACTGTCCCCGAGTTGACTTGTCCCCGAGTTGACTGGTATTCGGAGTTATAAGCGGATATCTCACAAGGAATAATTGCTTGTTTCAGATTGAATCAAAAGTCATTGAAAGAGTGAAGAGTTTGTACTAATCTGAATGAAATTCAACAGAAAAGGTTCAAAATGAATAGGAATGTGAGGAAAACAGATGTTGATTGGACTAATGTATTTATCAATACCATTGTAAAAAATATTCAAACAGTTTGCAATGGAATTATTCCCTTCAATCAAAATATTGAAGTTATTGGGCATTTACATTTAAGTATAGACAGTGACAAAAAATTGAATTATATAGTGAATGAAAAATGTTCAAAACAAGACACTTTTGTTAATTCTACTAGTGAAAGCTTTCATGCTGAACCAAAAGACAGACCTATTAGAACACCTAGATCTAGGAAAAAGAAAGCATCACCTAGTAAAACATTTGGAAGTCCTGCTAAGTCAATGAAATTCTGTGAATTTGATTTGAAAAGTGACACTGCTATTGATGAAGTTTTAGATGACATTTCAGTGGATAGTTCTTTAGGTGTTACATTCACAGAACATCACCCTGAATCACAATCCAGACATTTATTGTCAGAAACTGAATCAGCATCAATTAATCAACAAGTATTAGCCGAGGAGGAAGTTTTAACCATTGAAAATATAGAGGAGGGGTCCAATATTGAAAACCAGAATTCAGGTACGAATATAAACCATCTGCAAGTCATCAAACAAGAAGAAGCTAGCACATCCACTGTTCCTGAGTTTTATTTTGATCCAGACCATCCAGGTAATAAGCAATATTAAATTAATCAATGAATTCTGATATTGAATACATAGACTCATAGTATCTATTTACTTGTTGTCAGTGATCACTTTTGGTCAGTGCTTCTATAGTCTGAGAATATCTCTTGTACTACTTAGTACTGTATACAAGATGGATTTACAAGTGCAATAAGGCCATGTCTATTAGAAATTAAAAGAAATATTAAAAATTTGCTATCATTAGTATGCAAACTTTGTCATTATTATGTTACCATAATAATGTTAATGATATAGGTTCTAACTAGATAGAAATTATTCTTCCAATGTACATGGGATGTAGTTTTCATTGTTAAAAAGCACAATTTATTTTTTTTTTTTTTAATTACAGAAACTACATTGTGTGTAATAGCAACGGATGATTGTAAAGGCAATATCGAGGGATATTACTCGGGTAATATGAATATGGAAGGGGACATAACTATGGATGAGGGGACTAGTGAATCAGTTGTAGATAACCAGTCTTTAAATGATACTGATACTAACTATGAACCTGAGAATAATGGTGAGAAAAATTTTGGAACTTATCTTGTATCAGTATTAGAAAATAAGTCTGATCATTTGACACAAAACTGTAACCTGTATTTAGACCTAAATCACATTTTAGTTTTGGTTTTTGCTACTATTTTTAAAGAAAATAGATATCTTTTTTTTTTTCACAAATTTGTTTAAGAAACTTGAATTTAAATGACCATTATTATTCTTCTTGCAAGTTTTGATAGATGTATATTTAATAAATTGTACTTATAACATGCATGAAAATAGAACTTAGATCTAACCAACGTGCGCTGGTTTTTATTGTGCTTTCCCGAATTTTACAGAATCACACTGGATAATCCATCAGGTTGGTTCAGTTCTATATTAAGAATGCAAAGTATTTTAAATATCAATTTATATCCATCTATCAATTGTTGCAAGAGGTCTAATATTGTAGAGATATGGCTCATTAAAATTTTCATGTTATGATAGAGTTAGTAATAGTTGTGTTTAAATATTTTTTAGTAAGCAGCTAGAAGATTTTATTATTACTAGTGTATTAGGAGCCATGCATGTTCTAGACTGTATTTACATATATTGATTCTACTGTCAGTTGATGCTTATTGATGTCTTAAACATTATATAACACAATATTTATTATTGTTTTCTAGAATATGATGTTACAGAAGATAATATAAGGTTACTACGCACTGTGTAAGTAAATATCCAAGCCAATAAAGTTACATAAGATTTGACTACTAATTTATCATGATCACAATGACCTATAATGCTATAGAAGGGACATAAATAAAGGAAATTGTTTCTGTATTTTCTGCAATTCCACTAAAACTAAAGTGGGTTTATTTCTTCCCTAATAGCAAAATATGCTTGTATCATACTGCCTTGGCAAATAGTGACCTTATCAAAGAATTGTCAATTGATGCTATCAATTGTTCCCAATACACTTACAAGCTTTAGATAATCTCTTTACAATCAAGATATATCTGGAGTGTAGCCTACATAGATGGTTTGCCCCTTAAATTATACCCACATACAATAAATATGTGCAAATAAGATGAAGATAAGAATACTTTTGTCTACAATGTTGCAGAAACATTGCCTTTAAAGTGAATGAATAGACTTAATTTCTCTTCATGTTATGGCAGCAATAATGACAAGGTGAAAGAAAGTGAAGTGGAATATACTATAGTAGAAATGGGGACAAAACAAGGAAAGCCAATGTTAGTTGATAATATAGGGTACAGATATACACTTAGAGTAAGTATTAGTCTACCTCACTGGCATAGTTTTAATGAAATGTTGATAATTATAAAAGTTAGTTTATTCTCTAAAAATTGGTTTAATATTGTTAAAGCATCAAGTTCTAGTACCCTAGCATAAAGATTTTTAAATTCTTTGAATGCATGTACATGTTTTTTATGTAATTATGATCGATAATACTTACACATAAAATCATATCAAAGTTAATTTTTTGTAAAATAAGCTCTTGTTAAGTTATATCTGAATATTATAGAAACAAACAGATGCTTGTATAAGATGGTGGTGTTCCAAGAGAAGTAAAACTAGAAGATGTCCTGCAGCTGTAGCTCAGAGAGGGGATACATTTACACGAGGTCAACATGAACATGTTCATGATGCTGAAGCTGGTCTACTGACCTCTACCATAATAAGAGCTGAGGTTCGTAACAATTGTATTTAATACCATTTTCATTAGAAGATAGCTCAAACCATATAACACCTGTAAATTGTGTGCAAGACATTCTTTGTGTTTGTGCTTCAGCAATTTGTTGTGTATTCTTTAGACTTTGATCTATTATCTTCACTAAAGGAATCAAGTATTCTTACTGAAAGCTTCTCAGTTGTTGTTTTTGCACTCTCATAAAATGACCATTGCATAATGGTAATACTGTATGCTCAAACAGATACAGTCCACCAAATAAGCCTTATAGTTTGAACTGTTTTGTACGAGGTGTAAAATTTGCTTGTGACCTTTTTTTATATAGTTCCTAATATTTTTACAAATACTTACATGTAACAATTGAATGAATCTATTTAGTTCACACTTACATATAGTGTTTGAATATTTGCAGGCCAGAAATCAAGCTTTAAATGACCAGTTTACTCCACCATCTGAAGTTATTGAACGAGCTCTCTCAGTTAAAGGCTGTAACAATGATGAATCTCTGCTGCCAAAAGAACAAAGTTTATTACGAATGATAAATTATTGTAGAAAAGATAAGAAAATTAAGAAGGAAAGTCTTGATACTGAATAGTATTCTGTGGAAGATTTTATTCAGAAGTTTGTTTTATGAAACATTTGTTAATGAGTTAGGCAGGTAATCAACATAGGTTCTAGAGGATCTAGTTTCTTGCCCAGCATCTCAGCAAAGATTTTACAAGGACCCTTCGCAAACCTTAATAACAACTAATGTTGTCAAAGATCCAAACACCTGCTTGTTTTATGAATGGGCATAACTTTTTCTTTGTAAAAGTACAATATTACAACGACTGACTGGTTGATCATAGTGCATGAATAATATCAACCACTCCAAGATCTAGATTTGACCAAAATGGAAGCAAGGACAATACTATTAAAAGCAGGCAAGGTAACTTACCTATATAGCATTAATTAATAGTTCTGTGCTGTGTATTAAAGTCCATCTGTTCTTACCTAACAGAAAGATATTCTGCTTAAATTACATAGAACTATTTTATATTTGTGCTACTTGTACCAAATGAGTTTTATGGTAAAAAGTAATAGGGAGTTTCAACTGTTAAAAACTTTCTGTATTATAATATTTTAACTGCATAAAGAATACTCATACAAATCTTTGTATAAATTTTTGCATGAAAATAACACACACTAAAATTGTCTACAACAATTTTGAGTCTCTTACTCGACTTTTAATAAAGGATAGTATATTTCAACTAAGCTTTCAAATCACACATTAAGGTTTAGAAATAGATTTAAATCTGATTGGAAGTTTATTTAAGTAAGTGATTCAAAATGACTGTTTACTATGTTTGTTAGTGTTATATCCATGTAAGAACCATACATAGTTTCATATGGTAGTATACCAACTTAGTGTATAAATGTAAGAATAAATGTATGTTATAGATAAGGGCCCTGTTAATTAGAAATAACTTATGATCAATATTCATGGTCATTGTGTAAATCCAAATCAATAGATGTTGATGAAATGATGTATGTTCTTTAAATTGCTTTTAAAAAGGATGACTATATTTTCACAAAACATGAAGGCAGCAGTTAAGTGCATGTGGGTTTTTTTTTTCAACAAGTTGAAAGATTTATTTATTATTATATGTAGTTAAATTAAGTTGGAAAAGTTAAAATTTGTTTAATTTGTAATAGAAAATAGAAATAAAATCTTCATTTGAAAAGTGTTGAGTGCTAATTCCAAAGCCACTAGGGGTACTTTGTTCAAGTCCAAAACTTACAGCTTCACCAGTCCATGATTTTATTAGTTTATTCATCAATATGTGTGTTGCAATGTTCTGTCATGTGAAATGTATTGTCTATAATAATGTCCTCTCCCCTGCCAATATTGACTTCTATAAGTAAAAGCGAAGTTAACAGCCTTTCATTGAATTGCAGAGGTTAGAAAAGAACCTGAAAATAGAGCAACTTTTGATCATAATGTAAAAAAAAAACTGTGTCTATCCATTGATTGTTGCCCTTCTGAAATATTTAGCTCTGGAAGAACTACAAGAAACTCTGGAGCTTCACAATAACAAAATATAGACAATAGATATTAAACTGTACTGTATAAAACTGTGGCTATCCATTTTAATCATTATTTGAGCCAAGTAAATTGTTTATATTAATAAAATGGTGAATGTTTATATTTGCAGTTCTAAGTGATAATGATCTGTCTCTCAATAAAGATACCATGTTTGTGATGTCATCTTACACAGCCGACCAAATACTGAATCCTCAAGATGCAATCGTCCAGCGACTCTTCAGCAGTATAGTGAAGGACGCCTCAATTTATAGTGGACTGTGGGAAACATGTCCCTATCCCAGGGATATCCCGTCAAATCAACGAGATAAATTCTTTACATACGTATTTTCTATAGTGCCACAATTAGCTGCTCACACAGTTCAGATTTGGAGTAAATTATCACAAAGACTTCGCGATAGACGGTTTAAACAGAAAGCCAAAGAGAGACGGAAAAACAAAAAGAAATCTTGAACAATGTTTTATGTCAAACTAGAAGAATAATAAGATACAATGTAAGATACAGTGTATTCCTACTGTGATTGTTTTGGCATTGAAGGATGATCTGAACGTCGTAGACGTGAAAAATCATATCGGCCTTGTAGGAAGTAGGCAAACACTTTGTGTTTATCGTCCTCAATAACAAAATGTGCATGCCTTTAATATACAAATTAATAGTTGAATAACAACCAAGCTGCATATTTCTTACTGATACATTATTGCACCATACTCTCAACTAGCCCAGAGAATTCGAAACTGTGCATCCAGACAGGCCACAGCATAAATTTCCTAACTTCAGAAGCAAAATATAACAACCAAACGTAATTTATTTTTGTTTACCAAAATCCCAAATAATAAGTAGCTATGAGTTTAGTGTTTTGAAAGTTCGATTTCAATACCATATCTTAAGAATTTATCTCAAATGAATAATATTAGTCCACCCTTAACCATTAAGTGTTCAGACTACCAAAATGTGCCTTTATCACACCGATCTATATTGTCCATATGGGCCACAGGCATTTATCGCATTGTGGATAAAAGTACCCCAACTTTATTCTTAGAAATTTCAAAATATGATTATTGTATGTTTATTCCCAGAGAATGTGTCATATACAAACATGCGAAACTAATTCCATTTCTCTGTGGGAAGAAACCCTTAAGATCCCCGTATAAAAGGATCGTGACCAAACAGTGCCATATAATGAAATATCAAATACTGCATTGGTGATACGATGGATTTGGGCTTAGGAAGAGCCACATCTGAATCAAACTGTACCCAAATAAGCTATTTGTATCCTAAGCTTCCTACGTTATTGTACCGATTGGTTAACCGAATGAATGAAAACCCAGTGGCTCCAGCCATTACTGTTTGTAACCAACAAATTCCGTGACCGATACCGGGTTGAATTACCAACAAGTTCATCAAAAGTACACTATGCTAGACACGTTATTGTCGACGAAGCCGGTCAAGTTTAGAAAACGTTCCGTATACATAGGTCTTCTATACAGAGTTTTGCATGGGGAATGGGGATACAAATTAATAAATATTCACTATACTCGATAACGACCCGTAACCAGGGGCGAAGCGTACGTGGGGTGTGGCACCCCCACTTTTACTGAACTCGTCGGTAAAACGCGGAATCGGTCGGTAAAAAGGGGTCATGGATGGAACCGTCGGTAAAACGCGGAATCGATCGATTAATTAACCTAAAAAGTCAAAACCTTGTGTTGGTTATGATGTTATCAGTAAACTGTCAACATTAAAAGTATTTTTTTTTGCTGAAACTACAGAAATCGGTCGGTATAAGTTGGTTATGACTGGAGTCTTCGGTAAAACCGATTGGCTAACCGATACCCTTGTTATTTGAATTTGTCGGGAAAACGCGGAATTGGCCGATAGACGGTCATAGATGGAGCCGTCGGTAAAACCGATTTGTTAAACGAAAGAGTGAAAACCTTGTGTCTGTTAAGATGTTATCGGTAAACCGTTCGTCTACATTAAAGTGATTTTTACTAAAACGCGGAATCGGTCGATAATAGACGGTCATGGATGGGGAATGGAGCTTTCGGTAAAACCGATTGGCTGACCGAAAGAGTGGAAACCTTGTGTTAGTTAGGATTTATCGGAAAACTGTTCGTCTACATAAAAAGTGATTTTTACTGAATTTGTCGGTTAAACGCAGAATAGGTCGAAAAAGGCTGTATAAAAAATATGGTTTTCCGATCAAAATTGATAATTTTGACCGGTGGAAAGGACTTCCAAAATCGCGTCAGATGTATTCTTCGGGTTTCCTAGTTTGTAAAATTTTCCGGGGGAGAACCCCCGATACCCCCCGCCATGTCGGTAAAACGCAGAATAGGTCGAAAAAGGACATAGAAAACGGTTTCCCGATGAAAATTGATAATTTGGACCAGTAGAAAAGACTTCCAAAATCGCGTTAGATATATTCTCCGGGTTTCCTAGTTTGTAAAATTTTCCGGGGAAGGACCCCCGAACCGCCCGCCACTACAAGGGCCAAATACGAAGGCCTTTGGCCTGCAGGACTTGCCTTGGAAAAATCACCTTTCAGTCCCCCCTCTCAGGCATATTCTCGATACACCCCTGATTGATATGGTTTTCAAAGGTTTAGGATTTGCTTTTACGAATGATTTCGTGTATAATGTATATACTTAATAGTGGGAGCATAGAACTGTATACGTTTTATTAATAGAGAATTCAATTTTTAAAAATAAGTATTCAGTGTTTTAATAACCAAATATAATTAAATTTATGCACATTAATAATTAGTTTGATAAGTTTACCATATGCATATTTTGCAGGGGCAGGCAAAAAGATTTCCAAAGGGGCAGCGCCCCCCCCCCCTTTACGGGCCTGTAACGACTACATCCCTATCATCAGCACTGGCAAATCCCAATAACAACTGTTGTAGAGCGCTAGAGCCACGCCACTTAGACTTTGAGGATCTTCCACGGTCCATTGCCATACAGCGCCAGTGTTAAGTAGGTCGTCGGCGTGTTTGTTTGAATAAAGAGACTACCTCAACAACAGTGTGAGGTATCTATTCATATGGGTGAAATTTTTTAATTTTGGAAAGTGATACAAATAGACGATGATCAAATGATTTACCACAACTATAAAATAATATTATAAGCTGTGTTCATAGTACAAATAAATTCTTGTATTTAAAATGAAAGTTGAACGATTGCCGCAGATAAGTTTTCGCGGAAAAAAGAACGTGTTATGTCACGTGGTATCTTGCACATGCTCATTGTACAAAATGGCGACTTCCTGTTGAAGTTTCAGGAATTGTCAAAAATTTGTAAAATTAGTTCTGGAAATCCTACTTTTGATGGTTTACTCGACCAGTCTATAATGGGTTTGTCAAGAGGAGATGCTTATGAGCTTTTAGAGCTACCTATAGGTATATATTTATTGTTTACGTCGTAAGAATTTGCGATGTCTTTGAAAGATATTTACAGGCAGAAATTTCCAGTACATTTGGCATCAAAGGAGAAATGTCAGAATTTTAGCAATGACAAAGACAGCCTTTTACATTCTCCTTTTTATGGTCAGTTTAATCATTGAATGGTTATTTATGAAGATTGTTTAGTGGGCTGATACTTAAACTCTGGGTGTACTGTATATGTCATTTCCAATTAAAAATAGTGGCGTACTAGAGTACTTACAGTTTCACTTTCAAGATGGGGTCTTCTTGTGTCTTGGCTTTCCTAAGCCTTTAAATTAGTCAAAGACATATTGGTAATATCCACCTTTAGAATTTTTTCTATTACACCTTATTTACATATCTTTTTGTATATAACTTTTATGTAAAAACATATTAGTTGCAAAATAATGCAAGTAGAATCTATTTCACTGAAATGTGCAATATGGAATAAATACATGACCATTTGTTAGCCAATAACACATCTATACTTCTAGATTGAATTATGTCTTTGAGATTTATTAATTTGTGTCTACTATATTATGTCACAAATCCAAAAAAAGGTCAGTTATCAGATTACAACTAATCAACAAACATCAATATATTGGATATTTTCCTCAAAAGCATAGCCTACATTTATTTATTTTGGAAATCGCCAAACAAATATGTTTTCATTCCGTTTCTGCATTTATCAATTTGCGTGTTATGATAAAATTTGAAAATTGTATTGATATGACCTATAGAATGCACATAAGTAGGCCGCCTATAATTGAAACCTATTTGGTTATTTAATAAAGTTTGAAGATGAATTTAGCTTAGTTGTTCTTGTCTGTAAAATATTTTAACTAAATGTGAAAGGAATTGTAAAAATGTAATTGTCTAGTGAAAATTCATTGTAATCATGTTCATTGTAAGGACAGAAGAAATGCATGATGATTATAAATACAGCTTTATGAGGAAAAAATTTGTTTGTTGAAGTTTTGTTCAATGAATTGATCTGTTCCTTCAATCATCCTGTGTCACTCTAAAAGACTTCATGGATAATGTATTTGTGTCTCAAAATGTTGTTAATATTGATCAGGTGCTGACAATGATTCAATTAGAACAAGTTATAAAAGATTGGCCCAGAAATGGCACCCAGATAAACATCATAATTCACCCGATTCTTTTCAAGTAAGTGTTTTCATGTATACATTTTCATTTGGTTCTGTTTGTAAATAAATGTGACAGGTGACAGAAAGACATGAAAAGGGAAATTCAAATATAGACATTAAATAATATATATATTTATTATTCAATGATCAAAAATAGATTTTCAATCTCTTAGTATGAAAATTAGGCTTAATATTTTCTGTTAAATTGTTTTAGAAATTCCGTCAAGTGAGCCATGCTTATAGAAGATTGATTACAGATAGTCAAGCAGAAATGAATACAGTAAGTTTTATACATGTTAATTTAATATATTTGTTTAAACAATTAATTTGGCAGGGACTTCCAAATCATACTGTCCACTTTCTAAATAATATAGTTATGTTGGGAAATCTATAGTATTTAATTATTATTTTAGGAAATTCCCATTATAATATTCAACATTTTCATTTTATTTAAGAGATGTTTCCTTCATTTTTTAATGAATAGAGCTAATTCACATCATCTCAACTACTGAACTATATTGACGTCTTTTTTTTTCTTTTTTATTATAGAAAGAAATGTTAAAACAGTTTCAAGATTTAATATTTACCAAAAATGCAAGTAAGTTGAATTGTTATGGATAATTTTCAGAGGTTAATAATGTTAGCATATTTTCTATGTAAATATTAGAGAGAAAGGTGCTATAAACTTAACAATGCTTTTTTCAAGAGAAGGCACTGGACCAGTGCTGTTTATATATTGGGTCGTATAGTGTCATCACCGCTGTCTATAATTCGAAATTGACGATTTTTCGATGAACTTTATAACTCTTGACTTAGTCAAACCTCCTCCAAATTGACGATAGAGACTACACCTTCAGTAGGCATTCTTCCTGTGCATTCTATTAAATTAATCTCAACCATTATAAATATGTTATACTATGGTTGATTACTAGAATTGTCCACAGTTGGTTGATCAATAATTGGTATAAACCCATTGATACTGTCAATAGTTTCAGTGGCATATATGGTCTAATTCTGCTCTTTTTATACGCCCACATGAATATGTGGACGTATATTGTCGTCGTTTCTGTCTTTCTGTCGCTCCGTCAACATTTCTTATAGACACTATTGAAGCTACAATTTTATATGGATCTTAATGAAACTTGGTATGAGCATTGGAATTGATAAGACGACGGTCAAGTTTGATTTTGACGAATTTTCCATGAACTGTTTTTTAGTTGTTGCCCCTGGCTCTATATTTGTTGTAGACACAATAGAGGCTACAATTTTCAATTGATTTGAATGAAACTCGGTGTGAGCATTAGAATTGATAAGATGGCGGTCAAGTTCAAATTTGACGATTTTTCCATGAACGGTTTTTGAGTTATTGCCCTTGACTTAGTTACATCATGTTATGCTCGATGAAGAGTAGGTTTTAATATTTATTAGCACACATCGTCAAGATTACAGAGAGATATTTATGTAAGATGTAAACAGAAGAAAAGCAAACGTAAGACTGACGTAATCAAAACAAATCTATCTCTTTCGACCAGAGAGTCGATACGGGGAAGCAGCTGCGTTCGATTGTCTCACACATCACGTCAAAATTTTTGTTGATGCAATAGAAGCTATAATTTTCAATGGATTTGAATGAGACATGGTATGTGAATTGGAATTGATAAGGCAGTGGTCAAGTTCGAATTGGCCATTTTTTTCCATAAACAGTTCTCGAGTTATTGCCTTTGACTAAGTAAAATGGCGTCAAAATTTTATTGTGAGTGCAATAGAAGCTACAATATTTAATGCATTTCGATGAAATTTGGTGTGAGCATTGGCATTGATAAGACATCAGTCAAGTGAGAATATTTTATTTTTTCGAAGAATGGTTCGCGAGTTATTGCCCTTGATTTAGTATTATCACATCAAAATTTTATTGTGGGTGCAATAGAGGCTTCAATTTTTAACGGATTTTGATGAGACTTGGTATGAGCATTGAAATTGATAAGGCAGTGGTCAAGTTCGAATTTGATGATTTTTCGATGAACAGTTAACGAGTAATTGCCCTTGACTAAAAAATTGTGTAAAAATTGTTATTGCTCAATTTATTATTCAGATTCAATGCTGCCAGTGGGTGTATGTTAACTTGCCTGGCAAGCTATTTTTTTTTTTTTTGCATTGAAATTTAGAAATTGATACAGCTTAAATTGAGAACATAAATTGTTAGATCTTATGATAATATGATAATATCATAACAGACACACTTGATTGATGAGAAATATAACAATCTGTTTCCATTAGATCAATGAATTTCAAATAAATCAAGTGATTTTTAAATTTCAATTTGTTAATGGTTATCACAGTTTATCCCTACCTTCATCAGCTTAGTTTCAGTCCACATTTGCTGAAGGTTTTGCATAGTGAATTTTAAAACTGGTCGTCTTTTTTTGTTGGGGTTAACATAAGCCCTCCAGAAGAAGACAATATCTTATCAAAATGATGTATACTGAAATTCATAGAACAGTTGTGACCAAGTTCAGTGCTTCTATAGGAGAGTATCTCTTATAACACCCTAAACAAGCTTTTTAGTACAAGAAATACTTGAACAACCCAGATGAATGTCAATGAAATATTTTGATTAACCACATTTCTAGAAATAAATTATAGTTGTATTTTTCTGCTCAATCATTTTATGAATAGTTCAATGAATTGGTACCTTAAGAACTTTGTCTGAAATCTTGGCAAAGCATTCTAATTAGCCTTTTCTGCTAATATCTCAATTAAATAAATCAATTCTATTACGTGTTTCTGATACACATTGAAGTTAAGAAAAAATGATTTAACAATCCCCTTAACTGCCAGATTGGATATGTGATATCCATATGCTTATGGTTACCAAACATTAAAAATGCTTCCTACTGTGTTATAGAAGCTGTGAACGGACGACAATATTACTCTAGTGATGAAAGTAGTGATGAAGATGATGATGATGACGAAGACTATGATAGTGATAATCAGTATTCTAATGTCAAATGTAAACATAAACATCTAAACAATAATAATAATCAAAAAGGTAAGATCATAAGCTTAACTCGTGTATGTTGAACACTTTGGGTTTTAATTAGTGATGGGAATGGTAAGAAACTGATGGAAACAAGAACAATAAGTCTAATCATCTGACTACAATGCTCTAGCTCAATCTTAGTTACAATGCGGCCAAATGGTTATTGGCAGTTTTGCAATACATAATTATGAAGTGCATTATTTGCTGTTGGGATCACATGATAGATATTTCACTATTAGATTATTATTAAACGAAATAAAGCAAGCTAATATTGGTAAAAAACAATCTCTAAAGATGAACTATTTTTTTTGTAGGTTCAAAAATGTCTCACTTTTTATCTCCCGAGGTAAGTGAAGATTACAATTTTAAGAACTGATTACCTGCAGTTTTAAACAGAAAATGTTTTTCTGATGAAGTCTGAATCTGAAATAATATTTAACTAAATCTAATGAGAAAAAAAGAAAGCAGTTGCTCTAAAAGTAAAGTTCATTAGAAAATAGCCAAAATTTCAGATTGAATGGTGTTGCTTAGTTAACCAGATTAAGTATAATTAAGTTAGATACTGAATGCTGTTTTTATTTATTTTTTTTTTAAATCTATTTCAGGATATACAAAAAAATGCAGAAGAATTAGTCACAGAAGAAGATAAAGAAAAAAAGAAAAATGATAGAAAGAAAGCAAAAAAGAAAAGAAGAAAAGAAAGAAAAAGATTAGAAAAAGAAAAACAAGTAAGTGAGGGTACTGCATTCCTTAAATTTAATAAAAATATACTCACAAAAGACAAATAGTAGACATCTATTTACACCCTTATAATAGAATGGATCTGGGCTGTTTGTAAGCATGCACTGCCTTGTACAGTCAAAGTTTTGTCATACTGGGCAAATGGGCAAATAATTTTGTTTTGGTTGGTATATATTTTATATGTAATTTGAAATGAATCACTTGATACTTATTTATTTTTTCAGGATGGAAAAATTAAAAAGTCCAATGGAAAAAAAGACAAAATGTAAGTTACTTTCAATACATGTATGAGTAAATATGGTCAACAAATACTTAAGATTTAAGTAATGAAAAAAAAGTATAAAATATCTCAAGTTAATAACAATTTGCTTAATAGACTTGTAGCAATTTTTTCTGGTTGTAGAGTTATTACAATAATACCTTTAAAATGAATATTTAAATTGCTATTTCAGGGGTTCAAGTAGTGATACATCATCAGATGAAGGCACGGTAAGTTACGTGTTTGTTTTATACAAATGTAAAAATGTGGAAATACGTTATATTTCCAATGCACCTGTTGGTTGTTACATCCACATTTCTTAAAAACACCATAGAGTTTGTATCATCTCATCTTGATCACATTTGGTGTGCTTGGGATAATTACGTATTTCGACTTTGTCGAAAACGTATTGTAATCGTTCGGATTATTTTATTTTTTTTTTTTTTTTTTTTTTTTTGTAATTCTTGGATGAGTTTGCAGACAAACTGGTAAAAGGTGCAGAAATTCTAAATCTACAGTTGATCTTAGAATGATTTCTATTATCAAATAAAACAAAACCGGAAGTTCTATCTCTGACAGGAAGTGAGAACCGGAAGTTCAGGTTTTTTTGCTTTAGCAAGTTTATTTTCAGTTCGATTTTGACCGGATTTTCAGATTTGAAAACTTCAATGTATTTGTCAACTAACAATTATAGGTTTTATGCAATTAGGTTAAAAATTTTACCCACGATTTGCAATTCAATATTCAAGGGTCATCGGCAAAAATTTCAGACCGTGATTTCTCCTTTAATATAAATGGTAAAATTTTGAAACTTTACCAGTTGATAGGCGATATGTTTATAATTTTTGAAAAAATGTGAAAAAAAAATTCCACTTCCGGTTTAGCCTCAAATGACGTAATTACGTAACTTCCGGTCTATAACTGCTAGGTGAAAAGTGAAAGCTGTTTTATAAATAACTTGTCAATAGTAATTGATTTGACCTAAATAATTAGGTCAAGCTGCCATATCGGCCGCCATTTTGAATTTTCGTTACAATTCTTAAATCCGAAATTCAGACACTACTGATAGACCGATTTTGATGAAATTTAGCACATAGATACAATGGATCATTATCTACCTTTTCTTGGAGACCGATTTTCAAATTTCGTATTTTCTTTCGAATTATTTAAATTTCGATTTTTTCAAAATTAGGTCACTTTAACGGGTACGGAAGGTGTGACCCACTTAATCTATGACCTTGAAAATTAGGTCAAATAATATTCAATATATTGTCTACGAGTAGATATTTTTTTAATTTGGCTTACTTAAAAAATTCATAGAGATAAGTGTACTTAAATACAGCAAAAATTGATAATTTTCATATTTTCGCCATCATTAACCGTTACGGAAGGTGTGACCTAATTATTTTATGACTTTGAAAACTAGGTCAAATGATATTCAATATATTGTCTAGATGTAGGTAATTGCAAATTTAGCCTACATAATATTTTAAGGCTCTCGAAATACGTTCATAATTGTAAGCAATTCTAATTAACATGTGTTTTTAATGACAGATCTGTCAATGGCAAATTTTTTTATTCACTTGCCCATTTTCTTCTCTAGGACTTTGAATCTCACCCAGCATTTTTTAAAAAAGTTATAAACAAGAAAAAGAAAGGCAGTTCTAATGAAACGACACCACAGAATAGAAAAGACAAGCGTTTAAAAAATAATCAAGAATCTACCAGAAGTGAAGAAGAGGTAATTGATAAGTTTGAATGATTGCTTATCAGATTACTCAAACTCATTAATAGTTTGTTGCTCTGTCACAAATATATTGAAAGAAAAAAAAGAAAACTAGTAGATAAACTAACCTTTCTGATTTTATCTGGTCAGGTTTTCTTTTCTAAGTGAACTCGCACATTATTATTAAGTTGTGAAATACATGGATGATATCATATAAGGTTGCTCTTAAGAAGATTTTTGTCTCTTGTAGGCGGAAGGTTTAGATCCTATAGTTTTACGAAGTAGACAATTAGCAAGTAAGTATCTTCTCAATCTATTTGAAATATCCTTTTATGTTTTAGAAAGGAAAAGTTTTTTAAGATTTTACATTGTTTTGCCTTTAATGATGATTAAACTGTTTAAATTTGAATTTCAGTACGAGGCAATGAAATGGCACAACTAGAACATTATAATGCAGCTATTGAATTATTTACTGAAGCCATTAAACTAGATCCCAAGGATTTTAGGTATATAAAGCCTCTTCAATTCACAAATGATATATCTCAGGCTTCAGTGTTGGCCATGATCAAAAAAACATTGCTTATATGAAGAAAAAATAACAGAGCTCTTTGAAATAGGTGGAATTCTTGTTTGTTTGTTATTATATATCATAATAAATCATTGGATCACTTCATATTGTATTTTATCAAAAAATTTAATTAATTTATTATTCTGTTATAATTAAGGATTAATATTAGCATGTTATTTTATTTTTCAGGTTTTTCGGTAATAGATCTTATTGTTTTGACAGAATGCAGCAGTATGATAAGTAAGTTCTTTATTTGAATCTGTGTTGAATAAGATTAACGTTGAATTGCCAGTTTGAAGGACAAATGGTAAAGACATGAATTTAATTTAGCTTGATATTTGATGAATGTGCTTCTTATAAGGGTAGCAATTTGAGAGCAATTTGACTCAATCTGAGCAACTTACTTGAACGATTAATTTTATCAAGATTACATGCTACTCTAGAGATTTTATATTATAATTAATAAAGATTTCAACTATTGCCAATGTCCTAAAATGTATTTTTCAGAGCTTTAAAAGATGCAGAAAAGGCAATATGTTTATCAAAAGACTGGCCTAAAGGTTATTTTAGAAAAGGTCGTGCATTAGCAGGTTTAAAGGTATTGTACATTAAACGTATTTATCAAGTTTTAACTGTAGAAACTAAAGACGAAATACAAGTTGATATATTTAATGGACAATTCATTAATAATATTAATGGTTCTGTACATTTATAGCTGCTATATGACTTTTTCAATTTTTCTTATGGAAATCTGATGCCGCTCTTTAATAGGTTCCACATTTCTCATATTTTTTTCACTGTTCTTTTTTATTTTCTTTTGGTTATGATATCTTCATTTTAAGATAAATAAAAAAGAGTGGGGTTATGCTTCTGTCGTGGCAAAATTTCCACATTGCACATCGCAAGGGCTTGCCTGCTATATTAGTCCATAAAGTGCATAAGAGTCGGACGTAAAACTCCATTCATTTTAGTTTTTATTATTTCAGTCTTATCCCGATGCAGAAAAATCATTTATGCAGGTTTTAAAATTAGACAAAAATTGTGAGGAGGCTGTTCAAGAACTGTCACGAGTTCGGACATATCAACTTACAGTATGTACCAGTTTGCTTTTCACTCTGTGAATCAGGATCTTTTAAACAGTTAACAATTAGCTTTTTCTAAATAAATGTGTTTTCCAAGATGTAGCCTGAATGCAAGGCTTCTGGAAATTCTGCTATTTGAAGAATTGGAGACTTTTCCATGTTCAAGTTTGAAAATTTATCCATATAGCAAATAAAGAAATCATTTGTAATTTTTTGTTTGTAGGAAATGGGTTTTACAAAACAGCAAGCAGAAGGTGCAATAAAAAAATTTGGTTCTGTCCAAACGGCTTTAGATTCATTATTAGCAGGAATTGGTATGTATGTTTCTTCATTCTGATATGATAACCCAAGAAAGAAAGAAATGAAAGAAACAACCCTTTTACAGGGTCACAACTTTGGTTCACAAGTTTGCGTGACAGGGATCCTATCTACCAGCTGGTCCTTGGCCAAACATGTTGGCATTGATCTTTCCCGGATTATCCAGACCCATTTACAGCTGGGTGGACTGCAATTGTGAGTGAAGATGACTTATTCAAGGTCATCAGACTTCTTACTCCGGTTGAGATAAGAACTCCGACATATTCAACATATTCAAATTGACGCCATGCCATAAAGAACCAACACTCTAACCGCTGTGCTATAGAACCTCACAAGAGATAATCTGGTAGGGTCTTATAAAGATTTATTGCTTTAAACATATGTTTCTGTTTGCTACCTTATAGAAAATCTTTTAGGTTTGAATGATGATTAAATCTTTTTGAATTGAAGTGGCAACTTTATCTCAACATACCATGTATGTTATTGAATCAAGTAGCTTACAGATCTGTAGGTGGTTGCCTGTCAAGGTGTATATATTATGTATATATTATTGTAGGTGATATGAATATTAGTAATGAAGTATACCTATCAGATGATGATGAACCAGTGATAAAACCTACTAGTCTATCTACAGTCAATCATAATACTTTTATAACTCAACAATCTTCTTCCTCATTATCAGATGTTAAAATGGAGTAAGTTTTGTCTTCTTGTATCTTGGTTAACATTTGTTGGTATTTGTCCCAGTCTTAAACTCCTCAACCTGATTGACCCTATGATTCTGCAATGTATATTGAGCAGCAAGTAAAGTGACTTATAAATTACATTTTTTAAACTTAAAAACATTGAATAAGAATATAATATATAAAAAAAAGATTTTAATCAGTATTATGAAAGATATTATATAATCCATATATCTTGTTCTTATCTATTGTAGTCCTCGTAATGTCGAAGGATTAACAGCTTTATGGGTGGGAAATGTTTTACCTCAGGTATCAGAAAAAAAATTAATGCAGATGTTTTCTAGGTAAGTAATAAATCTTAGAGTATCTTTCAATATTTCTGAATAAAAAAAGATCTCACATGATAGTTGATAATCTATATGATATTGGACTCATATTAGAAATTAGTTATTTGTAATAATAAACCAAATTGATTTAAGTCGGTTTGTTTAATTGAGACCTCTTAATACTCCCTTATACCAAATTATAAATATTATTTATTTATATGTCATCTTTTCAAAATATTGTTTAGAGTGTGAGAGTTTATAGACAAAATGGGATGTTTCATCGACTTGCTGATTTCGTTGGAAAAATACTCAAAATTATTTCTGTATTGACGATCTTTATTGGTCCACGAATTGATTAATGGATAGAAATCTTCTGTTTATACAGAACATATACGGAAATAGAAATAGAAGCACAAATTATAAGTATGTTTTTAAATGAGACTCGCTTAAACTGCACTATACCATTTATACTATTTTTTTTATATAAAATCATTAGTTAAAATGTAGGGTATTTGCTCATTAAATATGAATGAAATATTGTGTTAATGACACAATAGTCTGTCGTATTATTGTTAGAATGGAACTGTTAAATGTCCGTTTTTACCAGAAAAATATGTGTTTATGTAAGATATATAAAATTAAAAAGAGTCTGCTGAAAAGCTATAGCGGCCTTTTAATCAAAGGTATAATAGATACTTTCTAATGTAATATAAAATATGTTTATCCATAATCGTATATTGAAGACTAACAATCCGTTTATACATTATAAACACTGAACGTAAATGTTTGGATTGTAGCCTTAGGCTGATCTCTTATAAAGAAAGTTTATCAATGTATTAATACTAAGAAGAAGTAAGGAGTAGTAGTAAGTGGGACTAAATTTGTTATTCTATAAGCAGACAACTCAAGTGATTATTGGCAATTATCAATGATCTAACTAAAATGTTGAAACATAACACTATGACTTGACTGTAGTTAATACGACAATGTCCACCCATAGACTAGTATTTAAGCAGTTAATTCAGCAAGTTTTTCTTCCTATTTCTTTCAGGGGGAAGAATGTGAAGGTCAAAAATTATTAGTTCGATTCCCTGATCATCCTATCACAGGAACCAATAACGGTCAAACTACTTTACGTAAAACAACCCCAGTATCGCCACCACCTACTGTAACACCTGCTCCTAAACAACAACTACAACAGCAACAAGGGTGAGTAACTCTCAGCTTCTTACTTCACTTATAATTGACAGAATGTTTTCTATTTTTATTTACTAATGATAGTGAGTATTAATCTAAAAGATTTAAATCATTCCAATTCATATCTTGTCTTAAATATTAAAATAAGAAATGTTGAAGTTCAGGCATTTTCAGACGGATTTGTATTGAATAATTTTTTGCAGGTATTAAAGCACTTCAAAATGAATGAGATTTAAGTAAATGATTATTTTTTTCAAGAAGAACCATTATTATGATTATTTAACCATTGTAAACTTAACAAATATTAGCCTGATAGTGGTGATTTTCTAATTGGAATAAATGCAGTAAAATCAATTTCTTCAGTCTCAAGTGTTAATAAAACTAACCATCAAGGAAGACAAGATATTCTTTAGACTGATTTCAATGTATGATTCTATTATATTTACTAATCAATAGACTTGATTAAAAGATGAATGCGTATGAATATATGCATGACCTATATATCTATTTATATTCATGTATCATATAAACAGTGTATTGGGCATGGCTTGTAGATCTAGCATGATGTATGGCGGTTGTGTGCACTACTATTCATGTCATGTCATAAATGTTTAGTATTCCGACTAGATCTACCCTTGTACCTTATGTCTTTAGTGTAGGCTAGTTACACAGAGTAGTAATACATAATCAAAACTGATTTCTGAGTTTTATGTAAATAATTCTTTAAGAAAGGCTTTGTATGAAATGATCCCTCTGAATCTGAGCTTTTCTTCAGAGATCCTCTTCTGATCTATTACCTCCCCTTTTCTGACTGACGTTACTGACTTGACCATTGCCTTTATATTAACAGCCGCGCTCGCTACCGTAGAGCAGAGGAGATGGTATGTATGTTATACAAGCTCTATTTTTAAATCTCCTTTCTTGTTAGGTCTGTTGTCTTTGATGGGTGATGGATATCAAGGTCCTTGACACTTCTCTCAGCTCTTGGGTGGGGCTCATCATTAGCTCATATCCACGAGTGCCCTCAATCAAATTAAACTCCCTTGATTTGGGTGGGACACTGAATGATAAATGTAGCTTGTTTGTTGTTGGAATGTTATCTTAACTAGCTTTATACTTCCATTTTCCTCTTGCCTATTGGTGTCTTTTCTTATACCTACTCCTCTCAGTGTGATTAGAACTGGACAAATCTTCTCAGGGCAATGCAGGTCAAGTCATAAATTAAATATGGTTTATTAAATGCTTTCTGAAAAGAATAATGTATGTGTTGATTTTATAGAAGGCTGATTATGATTTTCTTGATGCTATTTTTTTGTGTCTTGTTTGCCGTATTGATGTATTTTGCTGTTATGCATGTTCTTGTGCATGTTATTGTTTACTCTTAATGGCCAAGAAAGATATAAAAGCACACCTGAAGTTGTTCTGAAATAAAGGCTATATTGTTAATTTTGTTATTTGGGGATAGATTAAATTGTAATGAAAACTATGTGTCAGGTCTATTATTATTATCGTTTAGTCTACAATGTAAGTGGACCAGTCATTTTTATTTGCCCACTTAAATAAGGATGTATATTGTCACCCTTGTCCGTCGGTCTATCTGTCAACATTTGTTGTAGACACTATAGAAGCTACAATTTTGAACGGATTTTAATGAAACTTTGTGTGAGCATTGGAATTCAGCAGCTGATGGTCAAGTCCGAATTTTAGAGTTTTGGAGTTATTGCCCTTGACTCAGTAAAATTGCTTCCAATTTTATTGTAGACACTATAGAAGCTACAATTTTCAATGAAATTTAATAAAACTTGGCATAAACATTGGAATTCGAAAGATGGTTGCCAATTTCAATTTTGACGATTTTTTTGCCTTTGACTTTATAAAATCGGGTCAGAGTTGTGATGTGGGTGCAATAGAAGCTGCAATTTTCAATGGAATTCGATGAAACTTGGTGTGAGCATTTACATTGATAAAAAATTTTCATGAATGCTTTATTAGTTATTGCCCGAATTATTGTTTAAATTGAATGCTGCCAGTTGGCGTATATAACTTTGTCTGGCAAGCTATCTTTATATTTCAAATTCTCTGCAAATATGACTTTTATTATTTTTGATTGATATTTTGAAGTTTTTTCTCTCTTGATGTTGTAATTAAGTGGCCATGCTCTTTTAGTTGTAGTAGTATTATTAATTCATACCCAGTCCCTATAACTAACATAAACATTGAAATTTTATTTTTATTATGCAATCTATTTAGAAATTTGCATATTCAGAGTGTTGTAATGATATGTTTATTATGAATAACTTTAAGTTACTCTGATATTCTTTATTAGTAAATGACAAATTTACTACTCATAGACTTTAGTCTCATAAATTTGCTACAGTACTGAAAATACCTTTAATGTAGCCACCTTTGCTTTATTTTGATTGATTACATTACCAGAAGATGTGACCGCACACAAATTTACCACACCCTGTATTCGTAATATTGATGTGATAATGATTGCCTCTTGCCTCTTGGTTAGACATAACTACTAGAACTATTTGAATTGACTGATCTTTTTAAAAAAAACTGTCCACAAACATTTCCCATCCAATTTGAAGAGAAGAAAAAAACAAATCTACTAAAGAGAACATATAACAATTATTGTGTTCGAATTAACAATCAGTGGCACTGGAGTTGTATTAAAATACTAACTCAGTTGTCAATTGTTAATATGGATTCAATGTGTTTTTCAGAGTTTCATTTAACTATCATCTTCTTGAGAAACATTGTAGTCTTCGATCTATTTTAAATGCCTTACACCATTTATAATAAAGTATTGTCATTTGAATTTCCAAATTTATTCAGTAATGTATATTGACAGTTAAACTATGAAGAATAACTGGAGCATCAATTGATAAATGTATATTTTCAGAGTTCGAAATCTTCCAAAACAAAGCGGTCCGGTAAATGGTGATGAATGTTATTTTTGGAGAACAACTGGGTGTATATATGGTGAAAAATGTAGATACAAACATATAAATGATCATAAAGGTTTAGATAAAAAGCCTTGGCAACAAGTTATATAAATACATATGAAAAGTAAGGTCTAGAGTTACTTTTTTTGATACTTGAATAATTATGTTTTTGTTATGTAGGGAATTTCTTCCACACCATACAGGTAACAGCACTGATAGTAGGAAGGTGTATGAAATGCTTACAGAAGCTGTTTTTGGCCATTTTGGGGGTTGATTTTGGTCTTGGATGTATGTAATTAGCCTTCAGGAGAACTATAAATGTGCAAGAATAGCAATATTCCTTCAAAAATACCTTAACAGATCTTTCACATTGTATTTCTATTTTCTGAAAAGAACAGTGGATATTTCTAGACACATGCAATCCTATAGTTTTAATGGTGAGCTGTAACACTATAACACCGGGCAACTTTGTAATTGAGTGCCACCCTTGTTTTGTTACATGTATTGACTGTTTAACTAAAATGTACAATATGTTTAATTCTTTTTAATTTTTTTTTCATTGCAGATTTAAAATATTTACACCCAGATGAAATAACCCAAAAATAAACAATAAATAGTATTTATTAACTAGTGACTAATGCTGAGATATTGTGTGATGTTTTGGTTTTTGTGTTTTATTATTGATCTGAAAGACTATTATATTATCCTTGGTATTAGTAGACTCTTTACAATTGCAACTAATTCAGCCAAAATTGATGATTTGGTAGACAAATCTTGATGCTGGATGATAAATATTTGTGTGATTGGTTGCTGTATTCAAGTAGATTAGAATGCCATAAGTGGTAGCTATTAAACCTAAGAACATTATGATTATTATAAATTTCTTTATGCAGATTTATGAACAAAACTAGTGAAGTGATCAATTATGTTACCCTAATTAAAAATGGAATGCTTCCCTTTCAGATGTCAGTGTGGAAATTTTAAAGCTTAGTTTATGCTTGAAATACTCATTCAAAATTGATATTAATGAAAACTTAGTTTTGTTTTTAAATTGAAGATTGACAAGGAAGTTGTCTCCCTTTCTAGAGACTAGAATTTAAAGAGATGAAATGAAGCATTATTTGAACTGTACTTATGGTGTTTGATATTTAACCTTATATAGAGGAACTCTTGTTATTCACCAACAGCTAAACATGTTTCAAATTGAAATCAGGTTTTTGGTTTTATTAATAATTGATCAATTAATCAAGGGTTTGCAGTAAAAAATTGTATTGTAAAATACAAAGACAGCCAAATCTTAAAAAGTCATTTCCAGCCTTAAATTTATTGTTGTGAAAAATTAAATAAAACTAGAAAGAGCTGTGGAACCAATAACCAGAGGACTGTAGCCTTTAAACTATGTCTACTTACTTTAAACATATCAATATTATTTTAACTGTCCAGTTTCATTATGTTACTACATATTGCTATTAGGTTTAGCTTTTAGCAATGTTGCTTAATATATTCATGCTTGGCATATGTCTAAAACTTATCTTTTCTGCAAAATTAAAAGTTATATTTTAAGTCTTAGATAAAAGGAAATGACTTTCTTCGTTTTATTTTGCTGATATTTTCCTGATATTTACCTCTACTAACATTATCTTCAATTTTTGTTTGTTCTGTTAAGAATAAAATTATGCAAACAAAATAAATTTTTAAAGTGTCTACACTAGATTTTAACATGTTTGTCCTGCATCAATTTATTTGAAACTGTAAATTCATATCAAGTTCAACAGATGTATACGTAAGTAAGGCTTTGATTCATGAAAGCACTGGCTATAAAGTTCAATTCTTAACTGAATATCATTGGTTTAACAATAGATTTGTTGGTTTTATGTTAAAATCAAGTGTATTTAACTTTATATTACAGTCATTTGTTAGTTAATCTGTAGTTTTTGGTTGATGTTGAATTTTGTTAAGTTTTGTTATATTTTTCTTGATGATATAAGTTTTCCTGTTTTATATCATTTGTGCCAGAAGTCAATGCCATTTGTTTACTAGAGAAATTAAACAATTACATTTTGGAAGGCAAATTTGACTTGGTTAATTGCTTTTAAAAGTTAGATAGCAAAATGTGAAACTGTCTCCAAGTCAACAGTTAGACTTGATATAACATAAAGGATTTTAGTAAGAACAATCCAATTTTTAATTTTCAAAAATTTTAACATAACATCATGTCTTTGATTCCGACCATTTTGTCATTGATGTTTGTCTGAATTTATGCCAGTTTTCCCAAAACTATACATGTAGTTCATATATTATTTGAAGGTATTTAAAGTAGTACCCTAAAAGAAATTGTACTACTTGTGTTAATGCTTCAAATGCATACAAATGTATACTTAACTAAACATTGTTTGAAGTGCAACATTCTGTTCTCACTGTAACTAGAACAGTGATTGTCTAATGTCCTGTTGGTGCATTGCTTTATTTACATGCTAAGTGCTATCTTTGTTTTTGCTGTGCCCTTTTATTTCAGTTTTTTTTTTTGCCCGGTTGAGTGGTTGTGATTTTTGCCAACATCATGAATTTAGAATTTAAAATATTCAAAACTTACGATTCAATTTTTTTTTTAATGTTAATTTTTATTTGTGTTAGTAACTAACTTACATTTTGATGAAATAAATGAAATTTAAGTTATGATATAAGCAATCTCATTATTAGAAGAGGGGGCTTTGCAACAGTAAATATCAATGTACGTATATATAATGCAACAATTTGATAATGCTGCTCTTATAAGTTCTTTCCAATATCTGCTATGGATGAGCAAAGATAAACATAACAGTGGTTCTGAAACTTTTCATTTGCTACAACAAAATGAATTCTGTTGGAAATGTTTGGGTTCTGTATCAATAGAAGAACTCAAGATACATAATATATCTGTTGCAAAATCTCCAGTGAACATTGTTTTATTCTTGTGAGTACTAGAAATGTTTCTGTACTCTACTTGTTTCCTTTTCTTGTATAGAATGTATGAAATAATAAATTTTAAGATGAAAGTGTTTATTATTATGGTAATTGATCATATAATGATATATCCCCTTAATAACCTCAAGATTTTGTTCTTGGCTCTCTTCCTTAACTATATCTTATGCCTCTTAATATAACTATACTGTGAAATAATTTGCAGAACTTTGATGAATATTTCAATCATATTTCATAAGCAATAGAGAGTGAAGCTTTTCTTTCATAGAAATATACAAATAAAATAGACAAATTCTTCATGAAGGTAACTGGAAACCACATACTTGTACGTTAGTATAATTTATTATCTACAAATTTACAATACAGAGCATTTCATTCTTTTACAAAAAAAATAAATAAATTTCATTGTTCTTTGACGGATCAAGTTGAGCTTTAAAAGTTGTTAAATCTGAAAAAAATATCAATCAAGCAACTAGTATGCTTTAAGAAACCAGGTATTTATAAGTTTGCTTGAAACCCAGAAAGGTTTCAGATGTGACCTCCAGATACGAAAATATTGGTATAAATTTATCATGTGTAGTTTGTGATGTGTTCAAAGAAACAAAAGCAAGCTCTTAAACACATATAAGACAAGATAATAATTTTGGGTAAATTCACACTTCTTTTATACCTGTACATAACGTTTCAACACAAGTATTTATCCCATAATTACCATCTTGTGTTATATGTGTGCTCTAAATATCATTCAAATCCTATAAAGTCTTAAACAATCCACAGTATTAATTCCATCTGTTCAAATTCCTTTTTTTTATCAGTCATTTTATTTCCAGTGAACTATTCATTCAATGTCAATTATAAAATGCCTTTTGAAGTTTTATGTCAACGAAATGAATTATAATTTCATGTAAAATGTTGGTAAAACACAGAAAGTTCCAGGTCCATAATACCATGACAACTATGAAGATGAATATGTATGAGAGATCTGAACTAAGACAAACTATTTCAACTTTTTCAAGATTTTCTTAATTTAGATACAAAATTTATGCAAATAAAAAATTCATATATAAATAAAATTACAACAAACAAAAGTTTGGCAAGCAAATTTCATTCAAAATAATGGAAAAAGAAAATATTTCATATGAGACTTGAAGATGTACCATTTATCTAAAATATATATACTTAATCAAAAACAATTAATCATCAGCAAATGTACATAATCAATAACAAGAATTTTGTATTCTGGACAAAAATCTATGGTTTAAAATTGACAAACATATCTTTTTCAAAGCTACCTACTGTAAATACAACTATAGATAAAAACAAAGGATCTCTGGTATAAGCTTATAAATTTTTAGTTGATCTATCCAATGAGATATTCTCATATATACAGTTCAAACTTGCTGATCTATCCAATGAGATATTCTCATATATACAGTTCAAACTTGCTGATCTATCCAATGAGATATTCTCATATATACAGTTCAAACTTGCTGAAGGGTTTTAAGACCATAAGGTGTTATGATAACAATACCACTTGTATTCTCCTTCCAAGTTACAATATTTATTGTCAAAAACACAGCTGAAGGTTACCTCCTTGCTTCTCGTAGGCGTGGAATTCTTGTATACCAGCTTTTAGAACACTTGGCATTACCTACATATCTGATATGTATTGTCATGTCATCAGCACTTTTTCAACCGATTCTGATCAATTTTCTTCAATCTTTTATCATGTTACAAAATAATCTCTGATATTTGTTCTTCAAAACAATAACAGTCCTTTCATAAGCTTTACTTTAGCATTTTCTGCATTAACTTCTGTGTTTTCTTCACAGACATTTGAAGCAATTGAAACATTTCAGTTGATTCTCAACTTCTTGAACTTGTTTAGCATCAGGTTGATATTTTAGTCAAAATCAACTGTTATCCATAGCACATTTACTCACACTTCCATCCCAGACATCCTCTTTTAATTTTCTCTCATTCTTTCTTTTCTCTGAAATATAGAAAAGTAAAATTTAAGGTCTAATAGAATGGGATTTTTTTTTAGAAGAAGTATATTTTAATATGAGTAGTTTAGGAGAAAACAATAGAAGATTTGACTTTTGGCAAACTGATTAGTATTATAGAGTTATCATGATAAACGCTAGGAATTGACCAGAGTTCATCTCAAGCTGTTGACACATGTTCCTCTGAATGAAGACAATTAATTTTGTAAATGGAGGATACTATTTATTACATAAGGCTTCAAGGATATGAGCACAGTAAAAAATCTACTAACCTTTGGCTTCTTTCAGTTGACTTCTCTCTTGGTCGCTTTTTTCTTTAGAGATTTTTGAGGTTAAACCTAAAGCACCAGACACAAGTCTTCTAGCAGCCATGGCTGTGGTCTTTGGTCTTTCTTTATAAGGCATTAGAAATTCTACAACAATAAACAAATATAAAAGAACGTGAAAATAATTGAGTTTGAAAGCAGACAATTGTTGCCTTTTAATAGGAAATTTTCACAGATGTTATAACTACATATAAGTAAAGTTAATACAAATATACCAAGATGAGAAAAGAAAAAAGAATCATGACTAACTTTTGTATTAAATCTAAATAAAAATACAATCATATTACAAACCTGCTGTTCTCTTGGCTTTTAATTTGGATTGTTTAGAAGCAATTTCAATGGGACGAACTTTAAATAAAGGATGGATCATTTTTACAGCATCTTGGGCTGAAATATAATATTCAGGATGGTATTTAAGAATAGAATTCTTTTCCTGTTGCAGAAATCAGATAATTTATTAAATCTATATACACCTTAAACAAATAGTTATTTGCAAGAAATTAAAATATTAAAAAGATTGTTGAATATTACTTATTAGACACAAACATGTCCCTAGGAAAGCTTCAGTGTTTGAAGCAAACTCAAAATTCAACAGAATTATTTGTTACATCAAAGGCCACAAATTCCAATATTCTGTTCCAAATGGCTATAAAATATTTAAACCAGTTTAAGAGAAAGGAGAGGATCTACAACACCTACCAGCAACTGCACTAGAGAAGATACCAATAGCATGCGTATCATCAACCCATTTAATATCAAATCCTTTATTCCTGTAAAATAACAAATGGAGTCATTATTAGGCGTTGCCTAATTTATTTCACAATAAAGATATCATTATCCATAATTAGCCAATAAATTTTGTGTCAAAAGTGACAAATAAAAATAATTAATGACTTTTATTGACTTTAATTGATATTTATTTGATTCAACATTAAAATTTCATAAATCTTTAAAATGATACACAATACACAGCACTTACATGTACTCTTTAAAAGACATGAGTAAATCACTTGTTACAAATTCTGTTGGAAAATCATAAATTTCTATTAAATGGTGATATGCTGAAAGAACAAAAAGTTATTATGTACACGTGTTATAGCATCTTTTAGAAAAAGCAAATGATACTCTTAATTCCTTTTCAGTAAACATTCTTCAAATCAAAGTCACTATCTTCAGCATGTCTTGATTATTTCAGTATTTGGTACAGGTAAACACCCAACTATGGTTATTGTAATAGATATACTATTACACATGATATTAAATCAAATGTATTAGCAATAACTGTAAGCCTAAGATTTATATAGCTCATAGTCATAAGATTTAAACGACTTAGAGGAGAGCACATATGTTCTAGAACAGAAGGGAATAAATAATGGCATAACTAAGTTTTTTAATAGCAAGGTACATTCAACACAATTTACATGAGTTGTCATCCGATGAAAATCCCTTGCTTTCTTTAACATATAGCCTTTTACACAAAGTCTTTTAATTTTGATTTAAAAATCAGAGCAATAACTCACCACTAGAAGATAAATCAGCATCCTTTGGTTGATAAGCTAAATAATCAATCTTAGATTTATCTATTTCTACCTGACCAACATGAGACGCTAGCTACAAAATCAAATTGCAGTGATTTGAGAACATAATAAAAAGGTTACACAGAGCCCAATAAAACAGGTTTCCTTAAACAAGGTGCACAAATTTTTTAACCAAAGATCATTCTTTTCTCCCAATAATAATTATGCTTGTCATGTTGTCTGTTTTCATTAAGTAGAATTGAATAATATGTTTTCTATAATGTAAATCTATTAGAAAAAATTATAATTCAGACTAGTATCAATAAGGATGTATCAAAGAGCTGATAAAAATGTATTTAAGGAGTATTAAAGTATGATATATTACCTCATCTATAAGTGAAGGCTCTAAGCAATCACCATTATCATCAAACATCTTCTCCCAATCATCTTCATCATCATGATCATCATTATCTGTCTTCATCTTTCCTTCTCCTCTCTCATCATTAGAGATTTGTTGAACTTTGACCTCATTTCCTGTATCTTCACTTGCATTTTTTATGTCAGTATCAGTGTCTGTTTTGGAGATAACCTTTGTTTTATCACCTTTGCTTTTCTTCTTTTTGGGTTTATCAACAGTTTCATCATCATTGTCTGTTTTACTCTTTTTATCACCCTTCTTCTTGCTCTTATCCTTCTTTTTCTTTGGCTTTTTGGGACTGTCAGTTTCTGGTTCAATGGGTGTTTCGACAAGAGATTTGCTATCTTGGCATGGTTCAGAAATGTTTGAAGTTTCATCTGAGATTAAAACTGAAATAGATTCATCTTTAGCAGGTGGAGGGGCTGTTGTTTGAGTTGATTCAACAGAGATAGTGCTGTTTTCAGACTTAGATCCAACAATGTCTATAATATCATTGGTAGTAGAAAGCTGGATATCAGTAGAGGCCTCAAGAACATCACTGGTAGAGGAAGTAGATAATTTTGGCATGTCTTTCACAGCAGTAGCTTCTGGTATAGACTCTGCAACTTCCATTTTCATTTCAGATTCAACGTTTTGACTTTCAGATGTATCCATGTCACAAGATGTGTTCATTGCTTTTTCCATTTGCTTGTCACCTATAATTTCATCTGTAATCTCTTTTGGATCGGAATTTTCATTAACTACAAACATATTTGTATTCATATCAGAACTAGGAATATCTAAACTTTGATTGTGAATTGTATTCAGGTTTTCTTTTTCAACTTTGGAGTTGAATTGAACATTGTTAGAAACTGAACTGGGTTCATTGGAATTCTGCTGAGACACTTGAAAGTCATCTTCTACAGAAGTCAATGTTGCAATGTAGGTAGAATCACCAGAGACTAAGCTTTTTTGAGGTATTGAAGAAGACTGTGTGTTAAGTGTTTCTATAGATAAGGCAGGTGCTATGACATTGGATTGATGATCTGTCTGAAATGGGACTGAACAGTCTTTGGGCTTAATGCCATAATCAGACTCTGCATCTGTTTTGGATTTCTTGGAAGCAGGTGAAGGACTTGATTCTGAAGTGAGTTCAACGACAGGTTTGTCCTCAATAGGTTCCTTTATGTCATCATCAGCTAACCTATCCCAACTTTCTGGGGTTTCATCCCTCCTATTTTTTTGAGATTCATGGCCTTCTGTGACATGTTTGTCTCCAGTCTCCCTTGGTCTTGGAGAAACACTCTTTTTTTTTGATGTTTCATTCGGTCTCGTGTCCTCTCCCTGTTGTCTTCGTCCACGAGGTACATATCTCTGGATTTCTGGACGTTTTGCCTTTCCTCTAAAAATTAAGTATTCATTATTATTACTGTACACGGTCACTTGAAATATCATGAAAAAAAAACATAATTCAGAGGGTAACAATATTAACATCAGAACCCTACCTACCTCCAACCTCACCTGAATTTGGCATATACATGTACAGAATGTAAACATTACATCCACATCATATTAAAAGTAGAATAAGTCAATGCTGACATATCTGCTACTTTAATTTTGCCAGTAGACTATTGGAACATGGGCCAATGTATCAGATATAAGAAATTTTTAATAAGAAATACCTGCCAGCTGGTCTACTTCTCACTTTTACATCACCATCTACATGTGGAGCTACCCCTGGGCTGGATGACTGACTCCCTTCTCTCCTACCAACTGGTGAGGGCGAGTTACTGTCAAGTTTTCTGCCCCTCCCTCTCCCCTTACTCTTTTCAGAGAATTCAGGGATTGGAGAGGACATTAATTCACCACTGTCTTCTCCACTGGAATTATTCAATATTTTGATGAATTATAGACACTCTATATATTAATTGATTTAGTAATATGTAAAAAAGCAAAAGTCATTAATTTTAGTATTCATCATGAAATTTCATGACAAATTTTTAAAAATTGCAGAAATTAAATATTTTTGTTAAAATGTTTGTTTCTTCCTTTTCCACTATCAACGACCCTTTGAAATATTGGACATCTAAATCAAATGGCTTCTAATCCATATATATTATAACCATTATAATAAAAATACCTCAACAATGCTGTGTGTAAACAAACTACAGTACGTCTCTGGTCACCTTCCCCTATAGAAAAACTGTGCAGGACTGGAGATACCTCTATTACTTTATGTACCAGTAATCTATGGTAACTATCAAATGGTGGGAAGATCAGAACTCTGAAACATTGAAAAATAAGGAATATCATCCCTTTATCTCCTTCTGCATATGACCTTTCTAACTGTTAGCAGCACCTTCTTGGAGCTGCAAATTGCCAATTTCTGGCATTGTGGCTTACAATCTAATCAATATCATGAAATACCGGTACAAAAAGTAAGCTTTCAATCTTTAATGAATGTAAAATTAATGACACATGATGTAAGCCTTTATCTTTTACTCTGTGATTTACCTTTTAGAAGTCGCTGTTCTCAAAAACTGTTCAATATCTGCTTCAATCAATTCAACAAAATAGGTGTCGGCTAAATTAAGATATTGGTTTCCTAAATAGATAGCCAGCTCCTGCAATGGAAAAACAAGCATGTCTTCTTATATTAGTGAAATCAGGCATTATTATTCTCATTCTAACCTAGATAATTAAATTTACCAATGTTAGATGTATCATAAAGTATAATCATAGCCTATTTAATTTATATGGGAAATTAGTGCATCACTACTGCACAAGTGATTTATTAGAATATTGGTAACCAACCCAACATGTCAAAACGGTAACTGGTATTCGTTATCTTCTGTCTAACAGATTGTGTTGTGTTATAATTTTAATTGAACATTCGATAAATACAAAAATAGTCCATATCTAAATTCTAAAAAAATAAATATAGATCTAGGCCTAGATCTACAATAGATAGAAACAGATGCGATAAAATCTGGAAAGTTTATTCAAGAAGGTGTAAAGACAAACTAGGCCTACAACGATTACTGGCAAAATTGATGCATTTAGTAGGCTACATTATCTATTCAGAAGCAGTAATCGTACAGACATTCAAGAGATCTCGTCGGTGTAATTAAAATGTGATCTACTTACTGATAAATAGAGATTTGCCGACGAAATTAATGAATTTATTTTTATTAGTTTATAGAGGAAGTAGCGTTAGACGCGCGTAATATACAGATTTGCCAGATTGCAAACTATTTGACTATTTCGCAATCAGATCTGGCATAATTAAAATTTCACCGGGCATGGCTGACGAAGGTGGGAAAAATGAAATTTTATTTTATATTTCATGCTATTATTTATAGTCATGCCTTTAATCTGTTTCCTAAAAGAAGGTTTCTGTACTCCAGTTATTCTACACTGAAAAAGGAATGACCATTAACTTAAGTTCTATGAAATTACACTTGTCACTCAAATAGGCCTATGTAATTCATATTGTACTTTCTCTAATCTCTGACTTTTGTCATGCTTTGCTTGGTGTACTAATCTCTAATCAGCAATGTCAGTATTCATAATTGTTCTGAATGATAGCCTATATGATTGACTTGTGTTGTTAATTGCAAAGGTTATTTTTTGGCTAGGCCTACTGACAGTGACAGGCCATAGGCCAACCAAGACAACTTTGACAGCTGCGCTTGGGTAGAGGGGTTGAGTCAGACAAGCAGAGATTGATAGACAAATCCTGCCATTCCAAGGTACAGAAATTTATTTTTTTTTGATTTTCTATTCTTATTAGATCTTTGGGAGATTCATAGATAATTTGATATTTTGTTGTATTTTAGATGAAGATGAACCATGGTTGATAGGGGTGAATTTATTATCAGAATGTGGCGAATCAGTCACAAAGTTAGGTTTGGTGGTATTACCGTTACCTAAAGAAAAGAAATACACCTTAGATCAACTACGGAATGAATTATTAAAACAACTGCCAAGTCTTCCTGCTTGTTATAGTTTCTGTACAAAACAAAGGTAAGAATAGCAAAAAAATGTAAGGTTGTGTGCAACCAAATGTAATAAGAATTAAAATTATAATGCACAGCCTTGAAGGATATTAAAATCATTTAATATCCTTCTCACTTTCTAAATTCCTTGAGAAAGATCTCATCAGATGATAAATTATTATGATCATCCGTAATTAACAGCCTCATATAGGGAAGTTATATTTTGTTTCTAGTTTTCCATTGTAACTTATTTATACTTATATTCTTGACCTATTTATATAATAAAGTATATATTTAAATTCATCTGTGGTTGGAATTCACCAGTAGGCAGAACATGAGATAAATAGAAACACTATGATGTATATATTACCCCCTCCTTTTATTTTATCTCATAATGTGGTATTTTTCTATTCTTTGGGCCTATCCGTCATTTTATCATAGTCAACGCATAATTCTTCTAATTTTCTCAGACTGTTTATTTTTCCCTCAATGAGATCAAGGAAAAAGGTAATTTATCATATTTCTAATTTTTCCAGGTGGCCTATTTCTGAGAGTCAAGAATCTCAGTTTAAATTGAATGTGATTTTATCAAAAGATAAAACTTTATTCATTAAACACAAATTTGGTAAGTGGAGATGTTATAATTATATTCTTCGTATACCATATAATATTCTAGGCCTATAT